>OX439371.1:6583936-6784435 GCA_949319445.1 Mythimna lalbum | reverse complement strand
AAATGTTATTAACTGATATAATAAACAAGTTTTTAATGAAAAACATTTTTTCATAGCAAGCTTTTATAGCGCAGTATACCTATATAATTAATACTCGTCAAGACGAACCATACGAGTTGTTCCGGGTCTGGGTAACTTGTGTAACTGAATTTATTTATTCATTTATTTAATGCTTTATGCACACAAAATTAAGTACAGAGGCGGATTTAATGCCTTCGGAACGTTTTGTTTAAAAACAAGTTTTTAATGTACATCATTTTTTCATAACAAGCTTTTAAAGCTCGGTATTATTACCTATATACATATTTTAATACTCATCAAGACGAATCATACGAGCCCAAACTTGATGGGGTTATGTCGTTTAACTACCAAGCTCCCACGGACACCTGCCGGTTCCATCATCAGATCAGCTCCACGTCATAATAATTTTGCATTGTCATCTTAAACCAAATAACAAGCATGCAAAATTGGTTACCCTGAAGTGGATCAAATTTAATTTGCAAGATTTGATTACAGACGTAATTATTACAAACATCGGGACAGGTGAAACTAATTAAAATTAAAAAAAAGGGAACCGATTGAGAAAGAAAGAATTTTAAAATAAAGAGTTTTAAAGTCATTAAGGAAAATATATAAAAATCCAGACCATTTCCATGATCAGCGCAAATTAATATAAAACTTGTAGAAATCCATGAACTTTTTGAAAGAAAAAAGAAACACCCTGTCTAAAAAGTAACTCTCTCCATCTGTTCTTCAAAAGTTAAAACCAAAAACTCAAAAATAACTCAAACACTAAATTATCTATAAGCAAGCCTAGAATTAACCAAGTTTCAAATTTACTTACACCTTTCAAAGCCAGCCCAAGAACTCCAAAGTTAAACAAATCTTTTAGTTAAACTCCATTATAAAATCATAAATACAATGTGTCTAAGGCTGACCTCCAGACTTACTGTTAGCCTTCGGCAATCTGCAGTTGCCTTTAAATCTGGCTCACTAAACCAAAAAGTGGTAACTCAATAAATGGTACTTTCGAGGAAAAACAAGGACTTACTAAGGACAATTGCCGTGACCATTGTGACGTACTTAAACTAATACAACGTGTGACGTACATAAATCCTTAAAATTACAATTACAATAATATTATAAAAGTGAAAGTGAGTTTGTTTGTTACGTCTTCACGCCTACATAGCAAAACTGATTTTGATGAATTTAGTACAGAGATAGCTGGGACCCTGGAGACGGACATAAGCAATTTTTTTTTAAGTGAGAAAAGGGGGTGAAAGAGTAAAGTATATTAATAAACGCAGGCGTAGCCGCGGGTAAAAGCTAGTAATATAATAAAGAGGTAAAGTTTTTGTTTTTTTGTTTGTAGTAGGTAATCGCTGAAAGTACTGGTCCGGTTGCGAAATTTTTTTCACCGTTAGAAAGCTGCTTTACTCCTGAGTAACATAAGCTATATTCTATGCACGCGGGCGAAGCTGCGGGCAAAAACTAGTACTAAATAAAAGATTCCTTTTTAGCGGCTAAGGGGATTTTTTTAAAGCTGGGAAATCATCCAATGACTTTTCCCGCTTTGGACGGAGTGCGAGAGCGGGTCAGATTTTAACGATTACAACCACACCTGTGTCCTTTACTTGACCTTTGCGTTTTAAGACGGTTTCGTTTTCAAAAAAATTTTGCGATCCTTGCGAGCACCGGCCCTGCTGCGCCCTTATGGTCTGCTGACATCTCTTTAAGGAGCGCATAGATCACTACAAGCTATTGACGACTGGGTTCGATCCAATCAATTACTGGATAGCCGGACAGCGAGCTACCCAGTGCTCGACGTCCGCAAGCCCGCGTCTACCGTGGCTGAAAGTCGTGGTCGGAATCTCGGCGGCTGGGGCGTGAGGACGTTCGTTTCTTCACAAGTGCGGCCTCCTCCTTCACTAGCATTACTGCTTCTCAGAAGGAGGCTACCAAGTACCATTCCTCCGCGCTTCAGACCATAACCCGAACCAAGGTCTGACGCGAAGGGTCACTGCCGTTGATTGCCTCCACGAGGACGCAATGGTTCACCGCCCAAGCGGGGCACACCTCAACCATGTACACCGTGTCCTCCGGGCAGCGGTTTGTCATAAAGACGAAATAAAGTTACTTTCACATTTAAAATATTACTTAGTATCG
This sequence comes from Mythimna lalbum, assembly GCA_949319445.1. Lineage (NCBI taxonomy): Eukaryota > Metazoa > Arthropoda > Insecta > Lepidoptera > Noctuidae > Mythimna > Mythimna lalbum. The sequence continues at coordinate 6,782,269 of OX439371.1, read as the reverse complement.
TTTAGGATTGTTTTCTTTTTCAGGGTTTTAATAAAGATATGTGTAAAAATAAGGGTTTTTCAAATAACCCTTGTGATGCGGAGCCTTTCAAGCATTTTGATGTAATAATAATAATATCGTTTATTTGTTAACATATGTAAAAAATAAAGATCTTCTTTTCACTGAACAGAGCGCTATGTTATGCCTAGAGGCGTACAAATATGGGGTGCAATAGTTGCTGAGGATTACAATACAGATCTACAAAAAAAAAACAAACATGCATTATTTGTGGCAGTTATTACAATAAAAAAAAATATATATATATTACTGCAATTATTAATACAATTAATTTGCAAAATTATTCAAATTTCAAATCAATTAAACTCAATACATACATTTAAAATATCAAATCAGTTAAATGTCAATACAATTAAAATGTCAAATCAATTAAATGTCAATATAAATAAAATGTCAAAAAAGTTAGTGTCAAAATAATTAAAATCTCAAAATTATTATATTATTAAAGTAATCAAAATGTTCAAATAATTAAAATGTCATAATAATTAAAATATCAAAATTGTGTAGTATTGACAAAATGTAGTTCTATAATAGTTCGTCATTTAAGTATTCGTCAATAGTATAATAACATTTGTCAATTAGGAACAATTTCATTTTTTTCTAAACTGTATAAAATTCAATTCTTTTATAGCGTCTGGAATTTTTTTATAAATGCGCGGTGCCATACCTAGGACACTTTTTTTTACTAATGCAGTTTTACATTTATAACTACTCAAAGATTTTTTGTACTGACTACGAATTGGAACATTTCTTACCATTGCAACTTTTTCAAAAAGGTTTGGATTTGTTTTGACGAATATACTAATTTCTAATATGTATAATGACGGTAGCGTAAGTATATTTAATGAATGTAAAAAAAATGATTTTTTGAAAAATCTTGAGTTACCGCCTTTTGGCTTGTGAGGGTAGAAATGTATTTTTACGTGAATTTGTAAATGTTTTTCAGAATTTCTGAAATGGTTTCATGGAGATAAATTTTATTAAAAGATTATTTACTTTAATGCGATGGTCTTATTGTGAAATCGGCCTTTTATTGGAACGAAAATATTTTACATCAATAATATATTTGTAATGGATTTCGTAATTAATTTTGGTATTTTTTTGTTATCTTATTTTATTAATAAAAATCTGTCTTCATCACTGTCAATAAATTATTTGATTACTTTTAAATTTATTTGTCTCAGATGCATAAAATATTAATTCCAATTTATTTTTTTTAGCTTACTTCAAAACTTCAACTAAGAGAGGCTGAGTTGTGATGGCCCCTTGGTTACCGTAACCAATGAAAAACCACCCGCCTATTATGCATGAGGTTTTTTATTTTTATTTTATGGTGGGCGAAAATCATCCAATGATAAACCCCGCTCTTGGGCGAAGCGGGAGATAGTGTCAGACTCATACTAACTAAAAACCCGCCCCGTTCCTTCTAGCCTTCATACCGGGGCTCGAGCTCCCTTTCGGATAGCCCTGGCCCCAGTAGGCGTTATGCATGAGGTAGCGGTTCGAAACCGACAAAAACTTGAAAAAGTCGATTACAACGACACACACCAGGTAATAATTGTATTTACAAACCATGCAGGGATTCTGTGTGTATATCACAAAATTTCATCAAAATTGGTCAAGCCGTTTAGGAAGAGTTAGATGACAAAAAAAAAGTACTGATACATAAAAAATACCTCCGACTTCATAACTACTACGCAAGCGCTACGCGTTCGTAGCAAGCGTAGCACAAGCTACGCCGTAGCTCCTCCGAAGCCAGTTCAAATAATATCGTAAATTCAAATTATACCTACCTACTAAGGACTTGGGTAATACTCGGTAGGCCACAATTCTAAGCTGACTAGGCCGCAAGACAAGGTATCTCTGTTTCGATGACTTAAGGTATTAAATGCCTTAATTTTATGTCTGGATACCAAGAAATGGCACGGTTAGCGCAGTGGTTGAGTGATTGGCTGTTGTCGCAAGTTCGATTCTCGCTTCGAACAAGTTTTATTAAATACTAGCTGCTTCCAGCGGCTTCGCCCGCGTGATAGCAGAAAATAATCCCAAGGGAACATACTTTCGGGATAAAAAGTATCCCATATCCTATTCCAGGACATGGTCTATCCGTGTACCAAGTTTCATAAAAATCGGTTTTGGTTTTGCGTGAAGACGTAACAAACAAACAAACAAACTCACTTTCGCTTTTATAATATTAGTAAGGATTCGATTGACCCACAGAAAGGTGTTCCGGGTCTGGGTGGCGTGAAGCGGGTCAAATTTAATTTACAAGATTTGATTACAGACAAACATCGGGACAAATAAAACTAAATAAAAGCTTGTAAAATACTAGACACGTGTTTCGGTTTCCGTATATACTAAAACTGATGTATTTAACCAAACTTTTTTTACCATGAAGTTAAATTAAACCTACTAAAACAAAAACCTCACAAGTGTAACATGAAACCTCTGCATTCTACAAACAACTGAAAAAAAAACCGTTATTTATTTATTTAATACTTTATGCACAAATGTACAAAGGCGAACTTAATGCCTTAGGCATTTTCTTCCAGTTGACCTTTGGGTGATGCAGAGAAAGGTAGTGGTAGGTGCAATAAAAGAGTGCGAAAAAGGCAATTATAAGAATAATTATACTAATGGACCATTGAATAGATATACCAATAAACTAAAGAATAAATATAATACAATTATACAATATATATAATTAAATTAATACACTACATACATACACTAAAATAGTCAGACAATGGGTCCAAATCGACAATAGGAAAACATTAACGGTGTGATGACACTACTGCCAACTTTTTACGAATTAACTCGCGAACTTTGGTTTTGAATGTTAATCGGCTTGTTGCCATCCTGATCTCCTGGTTAAAATAGTCGTTAAAATAGAAAACCAACTTCCCCACTCAAACTGAAAAAAAAACGATGAGCTTCGAATCTCAGTCTTAACTTTTCAGCCTACTTATAGCACCTTCTCCATTGCCAAAGGATTTACAACTCTATTACGGTTGTAAAAAGATTGAAACTCTAGATAAATCAAAGCGTGAAGTATATTTAAACTGTATGACCCAGACGGGTTGACCCGATTCGGCACACAAACTAATATAGAACAGATACTTGCCATGTATTGTTAAATTTGTAAAGGAAGCCATTATTTCAGGCAAAACTTACTGCGTCATCATGCCTTTGAAAAATTCATATACAAAAAAGAAAGTCGGTTAACTTTTAAGTTTTTCATAGTACATTGTTACACTAGGGGTGAAAGTTACTCATTTCGTCCCGAGAAGGAGTTGGCGGCCGAGCGTAGTAAGGTCGCTAATTTGAGGGACTAAATAAGTGACTTTAACCCCGAGGTAAGCACTGTGCTTTTCATTACGAATACAAGAAGATAGATCTAGTTTAAAAAAATAATAATTTTGATAGCTGTTAGTTGAAAGTAAAACTCCCTAGGGATGAAAAGTGTGATACTTTTCAGCCCGCTCCTCAGGCAACTTCAGACCTACTTTCAGAGTATGAGTAATTAAATAGTACATTGTTACACTAGGTGTGAAAGTTACTTATTTCGTCCCGAGAAGGAATTGGCGGAATATCAATTTTCTCTAGCAGTGTAAAACGGAACTATACAAGTTTAGTTGAGCTGCGATATTGTTCGACAGTTACCTTGACCTTGAAACGCAAAGGACTATTTAATTATTTTTTTTTAAATACTGGTGTAAGTATAATCAGCCTTAAAATGTTCCCACTGTTGGGACTCAGGTTGAGGCCTGAGAGAGAGAGAGAGGAATCTAGGAGAGGGAATGGGCTCTAATTCACCACGCGGGCCCAGTCTGGTTTAGTGGATGTCACTTGGATCTTCGATTTTTTAGTTCCAGGAAATGCCGATTTCCTCACGATATTTTTCTTCACCGTTTTAAGAGCAGTGTTTATGTACATCAGTGTAAACAAAAAATAAATAATTCAAGCATTTCTTGCGAAACGTCAAATGTAGGTAAATTTACGTTTACCTTCAGCCATAATCTGTAAACGATTAAGTTTGAGGTGAATCTTAAATAATGAAGGAACTTGTTGCTTAACTAAGGGATTGCTAGATGAGGTTTAATGAAGGCAGTAAGTGGGATCTGTATGATTGTCTGTGTGTATCGGAGATCGGCATTAAAAATAATAATATTTCACAACTATCACACAACGTCGTCTAGTTCCGTAGTAGCTAAGAACACAGCACAGGTTTTCTTTTGGTCTTTTTAAATTATGTTTTTTTTTTTTTATTTATCACAGAACCCTATGGTCCTGGGCCTTTGGGAGGCATACAAGGGGCCGAAGCCAACTCGCAGTGGCCCTTTAGGTTATTCTAATGAAACTTGATACCAACCGACGATTATCCCTGTACGCACTATACTAGTGCACCCAAGGACAATCCCCGGTTTGAAAAACTATTGCGATATAATATGGAAAACTAAATAATAGGGCAATGGGTTTTGGAGTCTTAAGTGGACTCATAACATGGAACTATGTTAAGACTATGGCCCCTGAATGAACAATGTCATTTTTTTTTTTTATAATAATTAAGTTTTTATACTGATAATACATACAAAAAAAAAACCGACCTTGCGGTATCTGTTCGGACTGTGTTCCCGCGCGCCTGAAAGAGTTGTCAGCAACAGCACCAGCTGGGTTCAAGCTTACTGGGGCTAGGGTTAGTTTCGAGAGGTATGAAGCCCCGGTATGAAGGAACGGGATCGGTTTTTAGTCAGTAAAAGTTTGACACTATCTCCCGCTCCACCTTAGAGCGGAAGATATTATTGGATGATTTTCCCACCAAAAAAAAATGTATAAGTCAAAATATTATATTGAACCTGTAACAGTACCTACTTGGAATAAATAAGTGTGGGCACAACTTACGTTCTAAAAACCAAAGTTATAAGTAACATCAAATCTATTCTCGTTGAGTGCCACAAAAAAAATATTAAGATTGACAGCTAGTATTTTTTATTCGAAATAAAACGTCAAATGAAACTCCGACCTTTACTCGAAATATAATATTTCAGTAGTGGCACTAACTCAATACTGAAATATTTAAATGTTTTACCATTTTAAGGTTTAAAATTTTAGTCTATTTTCATCGACTTCATTTACCTCTTTATATTTATTTTTTCATTATGGAGACGGGGACGGAAGGTTCTGGAGTGGCACCGAAAGAGGTAGCGTTGAAAAGCGGAAGATGGATGTGTTGGTTTTTTTTTTGGCGAGAAAAATCATCCAATGACAAAACCCGCCCTTGGGTGGAGCGGGAGATAGTGTCAGACTCTTACTGACTAAAAACCCACCCCGTTCCTTCTAGCCTTCATACCGGGGCTCGAGTTTCCTTTCGGATAACGCGGATGTCCTGGCGAAGGTTGCGGGAATGTCATGGATGCGAGACACAGGACTTTTCATTGTGACGACACATGGTTGAAGCCTACATATGTCTATTGACAAATGTTTGTGTGGTGGGCAGGATCATTTGTTTATTTTTTATTTTTTTGTTCTGTGTCTGGGTGTAATCTATCTACAATATGTATGTATTTAAGAATACATAAGTATATTTATCAGTTGTCTAGTATTCATAACACAAGCTCTGCTTAGCTTGGGGCTAGACGGCGCTGTGCATGGAAAAAACTATTCATAGTCCGTAAACTCATGATAATTTTCAAACAGAAGATACGTCGGTCTAGTTTTCTTTTGAAAAGTGTGCCAGTGTTTTTATTACCCTCTAAACTTAATGAAGTTTCCACATTCCTCTTTTTACTAAAACCCCAGAAAACATCTCAAAAACTTAGAAATAAAACTTTAAACTAAACTAGTCCATAGTTCACGTAAGTTGGAGAGGAAGGAATTATATCTGTCTGTTCCAACTTTGGGTTGGTGTCCTACATTTGGCTTGGAGAAAATACGGAAGTTTAATTCAGTCCATTTTAGTTTTCGTACCTAGAACTACGATAGCTGGATGCATTTTTTTTTTACTTGTTTAAAATCTAGAAACAAAACTACTCGTATTAACTGATTTCAAAGATAATTTATCGTCGTTTGAAACTAAAGAGAGACCAATACAAAACTTTACACAAATTATGACAATCCATACTATAAAGGTGAAAGTAAAAAAAGTCTTCCATTCTATCCTGTCACTCATCACGCTATCACAACTCTTTTTTTTCTTTTTAAAAGCACTTCTCACACAATCCATACATTTTTCCTTTGGCCTTCCTCTCCATCCATCCACATGTATACTCATAAATTTTGGCCGAAAGGTGTCGTGTATCGACGTTTCCGAGGACGGCTACGCGACACCACGCAGCGGAACACGACGCCGATGTTACGTGTATAATTATAAATAATTCAAGTTTTGTTGTTATGATATTTATTAGTTTATTATTTTATAAGATTATTTTATGTATTTTTTCTATGGGCCTTCGATGCCTGAAATAAATGGTTATTATTATTATTATTATAACTCTTTCCTTTTTCGCAAGCGCAAACGATTTTTTTACAACTTTTCAGTTACTGGCACCACTTTCAAACTTCTTCTAATAATAGTTTAGGCAGAGCCGTTTTTTGCTGAAAATGTAACTCCAGCCGAATCCAGTTTTTAACATAGTGGGGTGGTGGATGGCGAACAACGTGTAGCTCGCCGTCCGGCCGTCTGGCAACCGTCCGTACCAAGCCCGAGTCGTCGATGGCGCGTACTGTTCCACACCGCCTCTTGGTGGTGATTGGAGGTGGAGATGGCAAAGAAGGAACATAGGTGTAGTCTTAGACAATAAAAGTCTGACACGCCCTCGCGCTTTTCCCTAGAGTGAGAGAAGTCGTTGAATGATTTCCCACCTTAAAAAAGCAGGTTTTTTTGTCAAAAATGGCCCAAACCAAAACCGAATCTTCACTCGGCCTCCACAAAACATAGTTACTACATTATTCATGCAGAGATTAAAGTTAAACCATACCTAACACATACCAAAACCATAACACATTACTAAGTACAAAAATTGTTGATTTCCAACATAAATATTCAGGCATACAAAAAAACAAAAATGTACGACGTAAAAAACCAACGTCTTTTAACGAAAGCCGGTGTAGTCGAGATATGACGTGATTGCTTCTGAGAAGTAGCGACGTGGTCGACACGCACGTAGCCACCCCTAGCCACCTTAACCACGTAGCCACGTAGCCACTAGCCACCGCTTTGTGCTACTTGATCATGTAAAACTATATCGTGCTTGTAAAAGATTTGAAGAGAATTGTTGGTGACAAGGAAATGCTAGAAGTTTTTATGTTTTCTGGTTGGTTTCTCGAGTAACCTTGAAACTGTATTCGTCAGGAATTTGTTGTCAGAAATCCTACATACGAGTAATTGTTTTTTTTTTTTTTTGTTGTTAGTTTTGGTTACAATATGCCGGAGGTTATGGGTTTATTTCTCACCCAGGATAAGTTGTCGTATATATAAGTTTGTTTATAAGTTGTCTAGTGCTCATAGCACAAGCTCTGCTGTGTTTGGGACTTTGTGTGATCATCATCATCATTTCAGCCGACAGACCTCCACTGTTGGACATAGGCCTCCCCCAAGTGTTGCCACAATGATCGATCTTGTGCGATAGTTGTAGAATATATAATATTAATATTAAGAGTTAAGAAATATAATATTAAGAGTTAATCCGCAGAGGAACAGTGTTACACTAATATAATTAAAGTGAAAATTTGTATGTATGTGTGAGCCACATGCACTGGGCTCGCGTGGTGGATTACGGCCCATTCCCTCTCCTAGAGAGGAGGCCTGAGTCCCAGCAGTGGGAATATTAAAAAGGCCGATAATGATGATGATGATGTATGTATGATTGTTACTCCTTGACTCTCAAATTGTTAAACGGATTTGTAAGAAATTTGTCACAAGGGAAGACAATGTCTTAGAATAGAATCATCCACTGACTTCTCCCGCTCTAAGGTGGAACAAGAGAGCGTGTGAGACTTTTTCTGACTAATACCCACCACTCCTTCAGGTACCCTTTGCGTTTTAGGACCACGGTCATTCTTTAAAACGTTACCACAGCAATAAGACACAGAGCTTTAATCCTGGAAGTATATTTCCTTGAGATAATTAAAAAAAAAAAATCTTTTACGTGAACATATCCGTTGACTGAAGCTATTTTTATAATAATTCAACTCTCGAACTAACATGTGCTAGAAAAAGACAGAACTATGTGGAGAAGGGAGAGAGAAACAGTGGGACAAAATAGGCTAGACAGATTTTGCAACCAATGCACAATGCTCCAAAAATAGTCAATCATCGTATCGAACCAATCTCCGGTCATTTGCTACGAGCGTAGCTGGCGTAGTAGTGACGTCACAGCTACGCCGTAGCATTCTGCAGGTGTAGTATTAATTTCGTCATGGTGCAATAGTTCTCAGGGCCTCAAGTCTACCATTACAATAGAGTCAGAATGGTCTTTTTTTGTCGACGGGGAAAATCATCTTTGACGAAACCCGCTCTTGGGTGGAGCGGGAGACAGTGTCAGACTCTTACTGACCAAAAACCCCGCGCCGTTCCTTCTAGCCTTCATACCGGGGCGCGAGCTCCCTTTCGGACAACCCTGTCCCCAGTAGGCTTCGACCCAGCTGGGCCCCTCCTGCTGCTGACAACTCCTTGAGGCGCGCGGGAACAGTGCGCGCCGTCGACGTCCTGGACTCGGTCCATTACCGGACGATCGGACAGCGAGCTACCCATGGCTCGCCGTCCGCGAGCCCGCGTCTACGGTGGCCGGGAATCGGAATCGGAATCCCGGCGACGGCGGCGAGGGCGCCGTTGCCTGATGCGGTCGGCCTCCTTCTTTACTAGCATTACTGCTTCGTAGAAGGAGGCGACCGCCTGCCATTCCTCCTCGCTCCAGACCATGGCCTCGACCAGGGCCGGGCGCGAGAGGTTTCCGCCGCCGATCGCCCCCACGAGGGCACGGCGATGGTCAGAATGGTCTTGACAAGTTTGGCAAAATGCCGTCATTATGACTTCCCAATGGTCAAGCACTGAAACTTCATTGAAAGAAATGGCATAGAATGGTAATCTCGCACGTGATGGCAAATTCATGTCTGACGTACATATGCGGTAATCTGCCAAAATTTCGACAGTTCCTTTGATCAGTGTTCCACCATTAAAACGTCGTTGTGCAATCATTACATTTAGAAAAAGAAAGAAAGAAAATGAGTTTATTTGCGTCAAACATATCGCATACCTTAAAATTTGTTTTGTTTATATATAGGAGGTAATTTCTGGAAGTAGGTACCTACTGGTCTGATTGCTAAAATTTTTTCAGCGATAGAAAGCTGCTTTATTCCTGTGTGACATAAGCTATGTTCCATTTAAGTGGGCGAAGCTGTGGGCAAATCCAAATTAATAATATAAATCCCCATATACGTCTAGTTGCTTAGATTTTTTTTTTGTTATTTTTTTTTTTCAGTTACGATAAAATTGGCATATGTATTAAAACTCCTTAGAAAAAAATAGCTTTGACGTCATCCTTTAAAACACTTATTCATATGATTTTTAGGATTCAGTACCCAAAGGGAAAAACTGTGCGCCAATGTCCGCTATGACCTGCCGTAACCTGTGTTGTACTTAGTGTCGGTGGTGCCCCACTTTTGACCTTTCTAAATATTTTTGGGAAAAATGTAACATGGTGTAAAAACTATTGGAATCCATTCAGTTACTGATTCTGAACAAACTATATTCGGGTTTCACATATACAAAAAATGACACAGGATAGAATTCTTCAAGTTTAACGAACCGATTTATTGCCCATTTTCCTAAGCTTTCCTCTAAGTAAAGCCTTCCCAACTCCTTATCAAAACAATTTTCAGCGTTTAAACATTATAACATTTTATACAAAGAACGAGCTATTTCAGGTTGCATGGCGTGATTTCATAAAGCAGACCGCCGTTATGACCGCCTATGTTTAAAACGTATATTTTTAGCTAAAATAATTAGTTTTAGGGCTATTACGCATGTTACTTTTGTGTAGGTTATCGATTTCTTTTGTATGGTGTCGAATTTAAGGGCGACCGTAGAGATTCGATTTTGTGTAATGTTTAATGTTGTATTATTATTTATTTATTTATTTAATCTTCATGCAACACAAAGTACATAGGCGGACTTAATGCCTTAGGCATTCTCTGCTAGTCATCCTAGGGTGGTGCAGAGACATTATGGTAGGCGCATATAAAGAAAATTACATTATTACATTACAATTACATTATTTTATTGTCATCATCATCATTTTCCTGCCCTTGTCCCGTTTTATTTGGGGTCGGCGCAACATTATTTTATTGTATGGTAGAATAAAAAAACTGGGCAAGTTCGAGTCGAACACGCGCCGTGAGGGTTCCGTACAAACTTACCTATGTAAATAGTTTAATTCCAGAATGGAGTCTCGGAAGATTTTTCCGAATCATACAAAAAGTTTTTTTTGTGACGTAACAACAAGTTTACTGTTTTCTACTTTTATTTCTATACCTGTGCTATAAATAAGACCTTGCTTTGTCAAATGCCTAACAGGATTATGGGTTATCGGGATATATCTATTCGAATAGTTCGATTCTAGAGTTGAGTGATTTACGAGTTTTCCGAATCGCAAAAAGTATTTATTTTGAGACGACTACAAATTCAATGTTTGTTTAAACTTCTTCCTAACTTGTGCTATAACTGTCCCCGTACACGGACCACAAAAAAAGCTGCTTTAAGCTTCTTTTGGAGGCAGCTTTTTTGTGGGTCGTGTGTGGCGGTGCTGCCTCAAAAAACGCTTGAAGCCGCTTCAAGCTGCTCCGGCTACAAGCTGTCGCGCGCTTCAGCTGGTTTTTTTGCGGCGGCGTCAATTTTTTTTTTTTTGTGGCCACTTCTAGCATTTTTTTTTTGTGGCGGCCTTTTTTTGAGGCCCGTGTGCGAGGTCACTAAGACCTTACTTCTTGCCATTTCAGGTTTCTATGTCAACGGAAAATACTCTAGAGGTTTTGATTTCCTTGCTAATGTCGAAATATGCACCATAAAGGTCCTTATCTTTAAATTGCGTTCACATAGAATTAGAAGTTTTGATTTTTTGCAGCAGACCTTAGCATTTGAGGCTTTTCAGCTTAATTCCTCCACGCACGAGAGCAGTGGTGGCCAAGTGGTAACAGCCCCGACTTACGAGTTGCAGGTCGATGGTTAAAACCCAGCCAAGCGCATTGCAGGTCTCAAAACGGTGAAGGAAAACATCGTGAAGAAACCAGCATTAAAAATTCCAAAACAAGTGGCATCCGCCAACCCGTATGGGCCCGCGTCGTGGATTACGGCCCATTCCGTCTCCAAGAGAGGAGGCCTGAGTCCCAGCAGTGGGAACATTAAAAGGCTGATGATGATGATGATGATGATGATTGGTTTCCTTGCGACTGTCGAAACAAGCGCCAGAAACGGACTTATCTTTAGATTGCGTTCACTAAGAATTAGAAGTTTTGATTTTTTGCAGCAGACCTGAGCATTTTAGGCTTTTCAGCTTAATACCTCTCGCGCGTTCTTGGAAAAAGGATCTTGACAGACGGATAACAAAGCAATCTTATAAGGCTATTTTTTAACAGAATATTTTTAATAGTTCCGCGAACAACACATTTCCAACTCAAAGAAGATAGAAAGAAAAGTACATTTATTTTGCACACACAAAAAAAAGTTGGAAAAAAATACCTTTACTGTTTTAAAAGAGAAGCGTTGCTCACAGCAGCGTCGAGAAATATATAACTTGCTTGTATTTGAAACAAAATCATATTATAAGACTTTTCTTTAACAGCATATTTTATTTCTAGGTTTCACATTGGTCTATATTATTATTTACATTTGTATTGTTATAATTGAATGATGATGGAAATTATTGTCAGGATTTTGATACACCACTATCCATCACTACCATCTTCCTGCCCTTGTCCTGTTTTATTTGGGGTCGGCGCAACACGTCTTTTTCTTCCATTCTGCCCTGTCACTCGTCACGCTATCACTAACTCCCTTTTCTATCATATCACTTCTCACACAATCCATCCATTCCGTCTCTCTTTTTCACATGACCATACCAAGACAAACGATTCCCTCTCAACTTAACAGTCACTGGCGCCACTTTCAAACTTCCCCTAATATACTCATTTCTCACTTTATCCATTCGTAACTAAATTATTTACTCGGTTACAAAAAACCAAGAATATTCATCATCATCAACATCATCTTCCCCCAAGTGTCGCCATAATGACTAGTCCTGTGCGTCACGCATCCATAGGATCCCCGCGACTCTGACTAGGTCATCAGTCCACCTTATTGGAGTCTGTCCAACGATGCGTCTTCCGGTACGTGTATACTTCGTACCAAAACAAATCACAAACTTAGGCAACTCAGCCGCCAAATTAAAATGGAATCGGGCAGGCAACTACTGACTGGATCCCGAACAGTACGAACCGACGACGCGATAGGTCCAGTACGAGATGGAGGGACGATTTGGACTCATACCTAAAGGATGGGTCAGAAGTGGAAAAATGGAAGGGATGCCTTTGCCCTACAGTGGGACACAACACAGTAGGTTCATAATAATAAATAGGGTGCTAAAATTAATCGCAAAGTCGCAGATGTGCGTTAAGCCTTAAGTCTCATACTAAAGTGTGTTTACATCAAACGTAATAGCTGACTTGCACTCAAGATTTAGATAAAGATCGCATTTAAATTGTTAATTCAGTAAACTCAAATTGAAAGCTCATAATTGATATTTAGGTAAATTTATAAAGCTGTATTTTCGAAGTATTAAATTAGTCTAACAAAAGATTAGGAATTTCGGGAAAATAAACGCCACTAGTTGGCGCCAACCACGTTGGGGACAGGTCTTAAAAAAATGAAAATTTGAATTTGAGATCTTGACAATATAATAATATGTAGATTGATTGATGACAACATCAATCAATCTAGATATTATTATATTGTTTGTTATTTACAAAATTTGGCCTCAGCTTCGCCTGCGTGCATAAAATATAATATGTAAGCCTATGTCACTCAGGAATAAAGCAGCTTTCTATCGGTGATAAAATTTTAACAATCGGATCAGTACTTTCAGAGATTACCTCTTACAAAGAAAAAAAAACTTTACCTATATATAATAGTTGTGTACACAGTTCTTCTGTATGTGTATTTGCCACACACGTAAACATCGAAAATGGTTTAAAAGCTTTTTACTTCATTTAATGCAATCCAACGCAATGTTTGACGAAAAGGCAACGCAAAAAAAGAGAGATAACGCCTGGAAACTCTGTTAGTATTTGGTAATTCCGAGATTTACTCGAAAATTTCACAAAACTTGCTCCAGGAAATAGCTGTATTTTTTAAACCCTTAAAAGTTTTTGGAAAAAGTTGTCATCATTTAGATTTTTTGACTTTTTAAATTTTTAGGCAAATTAAGAAGTGTCAAAGTTCATACAAAATAAGACATTTTCAGAGGTTTACTGGATTAGTTTTACACAAATTTAAAAATTGGTTTCTTTAGAAACCTAGATAATATCCATAAGATACTGTGTTTCCAAAATATCTAATGAAAAATGTGTAATAACGTCATAATCAGTTATGAGCGGTTGTATGAAAAACAGTGGAAATGTGAGTCATGATGCACCACCTTAACTTCTCTTAAAAGCCTTGACCGAGTTGGATGTAATTTGTGTGTATATATGTGTTCGATACACATATATTTGTGTTCGATATTTTGAAAATATAATTGAACCCGGTGGCGCTGCGATTAGGATTTTTTTTTACTGATTAAAAGCCAGCAGAGCAGGACAACGTCTGCCGGAACCGCTAGTATAACCGAGCAAGTGCAAGTCGGACTCGGGCACTAAGGGTTCATAAAAACTTACCTCAGAAAACAGTTCCATTCTCGAATTGTATTACGAAGATTTCACCGACCGAGCAAAAAAAAACTGTTTTCCTGTTCTTGTGCTATGAGACCTTGCTTCACGCCAAATTTTAAAATTCTAGGTCAATGGGAAGTATCCTATGAATTTTGACTCATTTAAGAGTGTCGAAATACACGGTTTTTGCGACATAAACGGCAGTATCTTTTTTTTCGTCAACTCAAAGTTTTGATTTTTTCACACCCAACTACCTTCCGGTTCCATCATCAGATCAGCTCCATTTCATAATAATTTTGCATTATTATCTGATTTACACATGCATGAAAAATTTCAGCTCAATCGGTCACCGGGAAGTGGGTCAAAAATGTACAAGCTTTGATTACAGACAAACATCGGGACAGGTGAAACTAAATAAAAGCTTGTAAAAAGAACCCTCTTTGTACTAGTTCAGAACTTTAAATTGTATCGTATCGTTGACTCAAATTCGCTAATACTCGATTGCTCAATTTAGAATCAAGTGAAGATGGTATATACCTCAGGATCGTGTCGTATTGGCATCGGCTGTAATTTGGCAGCTAGCCAGCGGTTCGGGTACGATTTGCGGCTTGTCCTGCAATGAATGTGATCTTTATGAATTGGTTTCGTTTCTGGAATCTTGTATTACTGGGAGGAAAGTGCATCTTCAGCTCTACTTTAACTATTCAAGGTCTGTAACTTTTCCTATTTTTAGGATTCCGTACTTCAAATGGAAAAATGGAACCCTCCCTTATAGGATCACTTTGTTGTTCATCTGTCAGTCTGTCAGTCAAGGCTCTATATCTCGGGAACGCGTGGAGGTATGAAGTTGAAATTAAAACCATATACTCAGATCAAAGGTCCCTTCAAACTTTTAAGTTTACGAATAAAACAGATACGGCCGTTTATGTTGCAAAAAACGTATATTTTGATACTTTCAAAGATTGAAATTCATAGGGTACTTCCCGTTGCCCCAGAACCCTGAAATTTGGCACAAAGCAAGGTCTTATAGCACAGGTGAGTGGTGGCGCCTTACTCCAGTTACTTTGGCGGGAATATAAATAAAAAATGTTAAGTGCGGGTGGGACCCTGGCGCTGGGTAGGCTGGTTCAAGTGAAAATTGGATGGAAGTGGACCGTACCTTGATGAGGTGTGAGAAGGCGTAGCCATACATGACCTTGCGAACGCAGCTCTTGGACGACGAAAGTAGGTTGGGCTTAGCTAGGAAGAAATGGATACTAGGAACGTGCACTAACCTTGACTTTGTCCGTCGAAACGAGGCTCGTTCAGTCTGGAACCACTGCACGTATACGGCACGCACTCCCTTCAATGTTCTTTAACACCAGCCAGGCTACAACACTTGTAACTATTCGAAAATCAAAAATATAAGAAGAAATTAGGCACTAACTGATAGCGTGACACTTCGCGCGGTTGAATATTCAAGAGTGAGGTGTGTCTTCATAGAATGTTCGCGACCGACGTATGACAGAGCAAAAGCATCAGTCAGCGCGCGCGTGGGAGTAGGATGGAACATAGGTATGGAATGTGTTTTCGTTCGCAAGCACGTATTTCTACCCTCCATTAGGAATTGTAAAAGTTACGAAACCCAACATATAGTAATAAATCTGAAAACAGCAAATTTGTGACAAGTGGACGGTGAGCTACATAATCGCCGTCTCCAAACCCATTGAGCGTCTATACTCTATTTGCAATAAGATTAAACATGTAAACAAACCTATTTTATTGTCGGTTCAACCAATTTTGACCTTTACTTTCTTGGCATGACAAAAGGCGGGTGCAGTAAATAGTTGATATTATCAAAAATCATCTTATGACAACGACCGGGAGATAGTGTCAGACTCTTACTGACTAAAAACCCACCCCATTCCTTCTAGTCTCTTCATACCGAGCTTGAGTTTCCTTTCGGATAACCCTGGTAGGCTTCGACCCAGCTGGGCCCCTCCTGTTGCTGACAACTTCTTGAGGCGCGCGGGAACAGTGCGTGCCGTCGACGTCTTGGGCTCGGTCCGGACAGTTACCGGACGGTCGGATAGCGAGCTACCGTCTACGGTGGCCGGATATCGGGATCGGAATCCCGGCGGCGGCGGCGAGGGCGCCGTTGCCTAATGCGGTCGGCTTCCTCCTTAGCTAGCATTACTGCTTCGCAGAAGCGACCGCCTGCTATTCCTCCTCGCTCCGAACCATGGCCTCGACCAAATCCCGGCGCGAGAGGTCTCCGCCGCCGATGGCCCCCACGAGGGCTGCTTTTAATGCCTTCCTTATGTCTACGTGTGTAATCATACATATAAATCTCTAATCATATAGCAAATAGAGTACAGGTGTCATCATAAAATCCAAATATCAACAAAATTCCTTGCCAGCCATGTTTTTCTTCAAGTGGTTCAAGCACAGTTTACAAGTAAAACTATTAAAAACTATATTTTCTTTTCAAGAACGCCATAAACACCTGTGGTCCACAAAAACCTCACAAACACCAAAACTTTGCTAAACTTAATAGGACCTAGTACAAGAACTTGAAAGATAAGTTTATTCCAAGTTTTTTTTGTTTACCTTTGAAAGAATATTCAAATGATCTTCTAGTGGACCGATAAAATCTACAGTATTTGTGAAAGTTTTTTGTAATATTGATTTTATTTTTATTGCATTAGAAAAGTTTTCGTGAATTAATTCCTGATAGATTATTCTTCTTCATCATCATTATCAGCCTTTTTAATGTTCAGGCCTCCTCTCTAGGAGAGGGCCGTAATTCACCACGCCAATATGGATTAGTGATCTCATCATCATCATGATTTCAGCCGGAAGATATCCACTGTTGGACATAGCATAGTGATTAGTGATCTAATCAATCTTTATATAATATTTACAGGGTTATTTGTAAAACACTAGCCTCCTCCTCCTCGAGTCGTATTCCTCATTACTGAGGGCCGTGAAGTTCCCGCTGGATAAGCTTCTTGTTAATGGTATCTCGCCATCTGTGACGGTTCTTAGCGTCATGAAGTGCGACGTGCAATTGGGTGTTCAGTGTGGTGCGGACCTGATCTGTCCATCTTATAAAACACTAGCAATTCAGGATTATGTTACTAATATCATAAACAACAACTTTTGTTCCATGACTCTTTACAAAACATAACTCATAGTTGTTGTTTATGATGTTCTTAACTAGCACCTAAGAGGTTGCTAGTATTTTACAAATTACCCTGTATATGTATACCATAGGATGTATTCCTTGGGAATTGGAAAGAAGTGGCTCAAAACCGGGAACATTGGAAGGAGTGGAGGCCTTTGCCCAGCAGTGGGACAGTATGGGCTAGACATATATATATATACCATAACTCTTTTAGTAACATGCTTAACCCAATATTTAAAAAAAAATAGTATAAAATAAATATCGTTGAGATCATAAAAAAAATTAAATAATGTATGCACATGTAAATAAAAATATGCTATTTTTTCAATTTGTATTTATTATTGACTAGAATACCTTTTTACAAATTATTATCACTAATGAACGTAGACACAATAACAAGTAGGTACAACAATTAAATTATATTTGTGTAGATAAACGTAATTTATATACATGGAAATTCTGTACAAAAGAAATAACATGTTTAAATCAAATAAGTCTATGTTATGAACTATTAGCTAGTCAAAAACTATCTTAGGGCGCGTTCCCACTCTGTCGTAACGACTAATTTATCGTTCGACGACTGTCGTCTCTACCTGTTCCCATTATAACGATTGTTTGTCGTCAACATTTTTTATCGTTTAGCGACTGTCGTATCTAGCTGTTCCCATTGGATCGCGACGACATTTTATCGTTTCCCGGCAGTCGCTTTGTCGTTTACACATCATCAGCAAGCTACAAATCTAGTCGCCTCTGCGTTCGCTTGGTGATCACTAGTGCGTTTACTCTCCTGAGTTCAATGGACGAAGATGAAATTTTAATAATGTATTACTTTTTGATATACGTCCACCATGCGCAGGAGTCTGACAAGTTCTAACACGCACAAAGCAAACCGAGTACAGACGCGAGGGGCGCGCGGGTGCGAGAGGGAAGGGAAAACATGTGTTCGTCTACATAGAGTTGCCGTCCACGATTTTTTATCGTTTTACGACTGTCGTGCTTGCCGTTCCCACTGTCACGACAAAGTGTCGTCACTGCAAAAGAAGTCGTAGACGACAGTAAATTGTGTCGTTCTAAATGTGAACACCTCCATTTAAACATATAAGCCACGACACTTAAAACTACACGATTATCTGTCGTCACAACACGGTGGGAACGCGCCCTTGGATATATCCAGGACATCAACTTATCCGTGAGCCAAGTATCATCCAAATCCGCACATAATATATTTATACATGATGGTTGTGGAATATATACACGTACTCAATAAATATATACCCACCTACATCTATTATGTCTATTTATACATTCGTGTGAATTTATATACAACGTGTAACGTTAAATGAGCAAAACCTCAGACACCCCGAATGATTTTTAATTCGATTGACCTAATTACGTGAGAAAAAAAATTAAAGGTTTTATGAGCAGTTTTAGTTTGTTTAAAATTCATATCTGCATTGAAATTAGTAGTTTAATTATCCCGTATATGAGAAAATTTGATTGGACTACAACTATTTGTGTTTGTTTATCTATTTGGGCGGGTTTCATAAATAGACAGATCGACGTTTTTAATGAAGAGTTTTTTTGAAAAATTTACCCTATATTAAAAAGTGGTCTAATTGATTTTGCTCGTTATTCTGATCAAACTAATTTCAGGTTTTGCGCATTTAACGTTACACGTTGTATATTTCCAAGTTCACAACACACATATTGACTAACACTAAACACAACATACAGATTGACGTGACGCATTGGACACGCGCACTGTCGATGATGCGCCGCGACTTATTTTCTTCTACCGCCGAATTGTTACATTCCTGTTACATTTCGTTTCTCATCAGTCACGATCTATGCTGCCCGCTAGACCTACGTGCGCTCGCGCCGGATAAATAATAGGCTAGTTGCCTTAATAAATTTAATTAGACCGTCTTTTAGATTATTCGAAAATAAGGGACACGTATTTTTTTATTTGTAAATTATACCAAAAATGACATAGATATAGCCCATTAAAATTACGTGTAACGTCACGACATGCTGCATTTTTTCGCACGGGGTGACGTCACACGTAACTTTAATGGGCTTTATCTTTGTTATTTTTTGTTTAATCGAAAAAAGAAAAAATACGTGTTCCATATTATTTTATAATTTAAAATACAGACTAAATAAAATGTAGTTATTTTGACCCTGGAAACTACCCTATTGTGAACAATAATTACCCGCGCACACTTGTCGTTGTGTGTGCAGACTATTTATCATTTTTGCTATAATATACCTGCTTTTACTTGGCTCATTTGCGCCTTCTAGTGTTATAGTGTTGTGTGTGATGAGGAATATCCCTGGAGATTCAGCAAGGACTTTCATTTACTGGACAGCTACCCAGTGAGTACCTACACCACACACACACCAACAAAATGACCAAAATAGTATAGATTACTAAACCCCTACGGTCCAGACTAAGCGTTTCGCCTCGTCGTTTACATCGCGTACATAGTAGGATTGGAACAATTTGCCTGCTGCGGTCTTCCAGTCCGATTATATTTTAATTTAAATGTTAAAATTGTTGTAGGATTAAACACCTAATCGTACTATACACTCGGAAATCTAAATAGTCTTTATAAAATGTAGGATTATTTACATTACATTTATGAGATCACTATTTTTTTTTTCTGTTATCTACAAATTACTTTTCAACACACCTATTCGAAAACTGGTTCTTACTTCACTGCTTCTGCGATAAGAATCCGCAAATTATTTCTCACAATAATTTATTACTAAATAGTAGATATACATTTATGAATATTTTCGAGTAACTATGTTGAAAAACGTCGTTTGGTTCACATGGGTAATTGTCGTTGCAGTTTCTCGGCTCCATAATGACCTCGCCTTCGGCTCGGGCGTATATTCCACCTCGGTTGCAATAACAATGTTCACCCACTTGTATTAACATATACTATTCAAAATTACTAATACCGACTGTATTATCATTATCCAATAGATGACAATCTTCGAATTCACTCCGCTTTTCATCAACCTTCTCAAAATTATTTTTACAAAGAAAATCACCGTCGCAAACAAAATCGTTTCTTCCGTCTTCCATGATGGAGTCTTCAAAACTCTGTTCTCGAAATCTTTTCTCATTCTCATTTTGATAATTCTGGTACCTTTGAAACAAAAATACCTAATTAAAACCCCCTTTAATTAATAAAAACTAACTAATAATAATCTAAAATGTGGCTTCGAAAAATTCCTCTACATCGTTCTCGACTGGTAATGTTCCTAAAAGACTGGTGGCATTTGGCAATGCCTATCCTCTGTCCAAAGTAAAAGCCAGCCTGATAGTCTGGCGAAGTGTCAACATTTTTTTTCAATACACTCACTCGAAAATCCGCTCTTATCGCACCGATTATTTTGTTATTGTGTAGAAGGTTCTCATGAAAGAAAAAATTTAAACAGTTACGCAAAAAAATCAGTAAATATCAGAAAAATACGATGACTATATTTATTCTTTGCGCGTTTGACAGAACAACGTCTGTTGTGTCAATCACTATAATATTATTTTGGTTATTACGTATTTTACTAATTATATTTAAAGCTATACCTATTGTACAAATAAAAAACTTAAAATAGGTACCTCTGTATTTCAAAATCAGGTGATATAGTTTGCCCTTCATTGACTCCATCGTCGCCTAGTATATCATCAGTTTCTATAGCTTCCACAGTTTGGATTTCATTAAAATTCACTCTGCTTTCATTTTTAACTTCATACTTTAGTTCCATATCAACGTTGTCTCTGGTTTCTATTAGAGGTTTTAAATTCATCAAGTTGAAGTTAGGTATCATTCTAGTGTCCCAATTAGTTTGGTCTGTAGTCTCCAAATCTAAGTGCACATCTTCACCAATCTTTTTGAAGCTGCCTAGGTTGTATTGCAGAGGTATTGAAAATGATGGGAGGTCGACCTGAGGGTTTTGTCTTGTTGGCAGTGCTGAAATGTGGATCGCTGGTGGTGAAGGCTTTGATTTTGTTGCGTATACTTGAGTTTGAGTGTCGCTTAGGTTTATCATTTGTGTTGATGAAACTGTGAAAGAAAAATTATGAATCATTAGTAGCTGTCTCGTTAGGCACGTGACTTCTCAGCAGATAATGTCGCTGATATACATTTTATATTTGTGGTAAAGTTAATAGAAAAGTCGTTTATAAATCTAAGCCTGCAGTTGCTCTGTCCGACCGTCCAGTAACTGCACGGACCGAGCCCAAGTACTCGATGGCGCTCACTGTTCCCGCGCGCCTGAAGGAGTTGTGAGCAGCAGCAGGGGCCCAGCTGGGTCGAAGCTTACTGGGGCCACGGTTAGCTCCGAAAGGTAGCTCAGCCCCGGTATGAAAGGCAAGAAGGAACAGGTTGGGTTTTTTAGTCAGTAAGAGTCTGACACTATCTCCCACTTCGCCCAAGGGCGGGGGGTCTCATTTGGATGATTTTTACCCACCAAAAAAAAGTCTGCAGTTGATCTTTGCATTGTAAAAACACAGGTTTTTTCAGAAACTCTCCGTGGCCTTTGCGGGTGCAAGGCCCCTAAGGTTTTGCTGACGTCTCCTTGAGTTGAGCGTGGAACACTACATTATTTAAGAAAATTACCCCTATGATCCACCTACCAGGTATAGTAATGAAATCTCTCATCTCCAGCGCCAGGGCTGATGGTGATCTCTCGTCAGGAGATCTTGGACCTCTCGGAGCAGCAGGGTATCCTTCACAACCAGCCTTCTGCTGCTTACGCCATTTTGCACGACGGTTTTGAAACCAAACCTGAAGAACAAAGGAGATTGAGGAATAAAAATAATATCGATTTGTCTAAAAAAAATATATTTCGATTAGTTCCGAGATAGTTTTACCTCAAAATTGAAGCCTAAAAACATGTATTTGAAACACTATATCTGCCCCCCTAGCCAAGTTATAACCGTCTCGGTTGCGTCGAACGCCCCGAATTGGCCACGCCCCCGATTCTTATGTTCTGACCACTGAGATACTGACTGAGCGTTGAGATGACGTCATTCCCGTATATTTGAAGTTTTCTACTAGCGTTAACGATTGCAGATTATTAACTTAGCTAGGGGTACATATTCTCTCAACGACGAACCATAGCCATATTGATCTGATATCGCCCAAGCTTTAAATAAGTTATTTATGGAGCTGACTATTTTGACAACTCTCAACAGTTTGGGTACGGGTAGCGTCTGCATTCAGCACAGATTCCCAGAATAGAAACCAATCAATTTCCACCTCTATTGTTATTGACGAATTCCTGTTTCCATTCGAAGAATATTTTAGTTGCTTTGTAATACGGCCTAGTTTTCAAGAAGAGAGTTTCCTTGAAAACTAGGCCTTAGTTGAAACACAGTTGGGATTATCGGAAACATCGGAAATAGATTTTGAGAATTTCACAATCACAAAATCAATTTCTGCCGTCAGGTTAGTGATTCTTGAGTATCAAAATCTCACAGAAATGAACTGTAAAAAGATATCACTCTCATGGAGACTTAAGTGTCGCCGTACATGGGCCACATGCCACAGCCACAAACGCCGCCACGAGAAGTTACAAGCGGTCATAAGCCACTTGTGGCTGATTTGGATGGACTGGCGTTGATGTAGCCGAACTCAGCCTAACTACTTATTTTTTGGAGTTGGAAAGTCATCCAATATGTTCTCTTATGATGGGAGGGTGTATCAGACTACTACCATAAAATATAGGTACAGAAGTCAATCAACATACTAAGCGCACTCGAGCAACCCACTCATGGACACCGTTCATGGACACGATATGTCGGAGCGCCTCGGCCCGCTCGTCGAACAGTTTCGGCTCAAACGCTCATTAGTGTGCGTCCACCGAGCGTAAAAGTGAAGAACATACATACATGACATTGTCTTCTGTACCTATTTATTTTGTGCTATTACTGACTAAAACCTACCTGAGTCCTTCAGTTTCCCTCCGCTTTCCAGGACCACAGTTGTCCATTCAGAAATTATTCGTCGCTGTCCCTCGGCCCTACTGGGTCCTTACGGTTTGCTAACATCTCTTTGAAGCGTGCATGGAACACTAAACGCCGTCGACGACTCAAGCTTCGTCCTTTACTGGAGGCCGGACGGCAAGCTAACTATTGCTCGTCGTCCGCAAGCCTACTGTGTCTTATTTTATAAATTACCTGAACTCTAGCCTCAGTCAGATCTATCCTCATGGCTAATTCTTCTCTAAAGAACACGTCAGGGTAGTGAGTCTTGTGGAAAGCCGCTTCAAGTTGCTCCAGTTGCACGTTGGAAAACGTCGTCCTGAAACAAACAGGGATTATGTAAATGTTTTCAGTAGGAATCCTTGGTTGTTAGGGCTTGTGGTTCTTAGTTTCCAATTTTATTATTTAACCTTTCAATCGTGATAATTAGAGACACGATAGAAAGACAATGGGTGCGCGAACGCCGGCGTTCTCTTGGGATTTAATTAATTAAACTAGCTACTGCCAACGGCTTCGCCCGCGTGATTGACGTTTTGATTCTAGGACTTGTCGGTGTTAACTTTGTTTTGTGTGCAGTGGTTATGAAATAAATTACAGAAAGTAATGCCCCTGGCTGGGTATGAACCAGCGACCTACAACGTAAGTCACCTTCATTACTCGATAGCGTGATTTTCAAGGAAGATTTTAGTATATAGTTTGTTAAGATTTTGTATTTATTTCTAGATACGAAAAAATCAGAAAGAACCCGTGCGAAGCCGGGCGGGTAGGTAGTAAAGTATAAATTTAAACAAAAATGGTTGGTTGGTGGTAAGTAAAGATACGGTTCTCCTTGAGCTGAAGAGCATCAGGCTTTAATTCATGAATCCCCAAGCGACCACCGGTGGCCGCGCATCTATTGTCTTACTATTGTGTCTCTAATTGACGGTATCTGAAGGGTTAAATTAATATTGTAGGGGATTCACGACACTTGTGTCTGAGGTTTGCTTACTTTGTGAGACTTAAGTGCAAGATTTGTCGTTTGTCCTTTGTGCTTCTCAAAGAGTAGACCAGTACAGGGCTAGGATTATAACAGGAGTATTGCCTGTACTCGCAGGCTTAAAATCAGCCTTTATAAACTGACTACAATATCTTATGTTGTACCGTCAAAGACACTTCCGCCTGACCACCACTAAGTTCATTTTTGCTTGCACTCGAAACGACAACTTCAAAGTGTTTGATTTAGCGCCGCGCCTCAGGATACAAGCGATTTTTTTTGTATGTGATCAGGCAGAAATGACCGCGATATGGTACCAAGAGGGTCGATGATTTCCTGCGGGGACATTTGAAAAAGTTACCGTGGCCTTAGATCGCAAAGGCTAAATGAAGGAACAGGGTTTTAGCTAATTACCACAACTGGCCACAGATACAGAAGTAAATTCTAGTGTTATCTACACTGATATTATAATAAAGAGGTAAAGTTTGATTTTTTGTTTGTAGGCCGTAATCTCTGAAAATACTGGTCCGATTGCGACAATTTTTTCACCGATAGAAAGCTGCTTTATTTCTGAGTGGCATAGGCTATATTTAATCTACGTGGGCGAAGCCGCTAGTGGGCTATATGTGAAAAAACAATGAAAGCTTGACACGCACTTTCGCTCTACCCTAAAGCGTCATTTAATGATTTCTATGGTTTCTACCTATATGTTAATTACCTGTATCGTCTTTGTTTCCGTTTCGGTATATCTCCTTTGGCATCTGCAAAAAAGTTTCGATTTAAAAAACTAAACTTCTAATATGCAGAGTTTACATAATTCTAAATGCTTAATTGGTAATTCAACTGATAGGGCTGCTACTACTTAGGGGTCTAGAATGAATAGGCAAGCGTGCTCCATTGTCGGCGACATCATCGTTTACCATCAGTTGAGATGGTAGTCAATCGCGAGCCTATCAATAATAAACAAATTGTTAAAAAAAATTAACCTTAGGACGGCTTTTACAAGAACTTTTACCAAATAAGATCAAAATATTTCGGCACACACACACTCACACACAAATAATCTAGTAACGCAATAACTATTTATAAATAATTTATCAAAATAGATAATTTTATTATTATTAAGTTAAAGGAAATAGGTTGTTACAGTATCCGATACTGAATGGTATGTTCAGTATCGGATACTGTAACATCTTTAACTTTCAGGATGTTGTTTATTATTTACATTGTTACATGTAATATAATTAATATTTTAAGTAGATAAAAGATTTCTCACTAGATTTAGGAGAGTATTCCTCGTCATCTTCATACTGCTGATGTTCCGCAGGCTCCTCCGAGGGTTCCGCATTTGGTGTGTAGGTCTCACTGGGTTCTGTATCTGGACGCTCACATAACACAGAGCCAGGACCCAAGCTGAAAAGATCAGAGAAATACTTAATTATTTGTTGTACACAAAACTTGTACACACTTACACGCGAGATTGATATTGTGAGATCACATTCGAGGGTAGTATCATAAAATATAAGAATATAGCTACAGAAGTCAATCTACATACAAAGCGCGCTCGAGCATCGCACACAGACACCGCTCACGGACACGATATATCGGACCACGGCCCGCTCGTCGAACAGTTCCGGCTCAAACGCATATTAGTGTGTATCCACCGAGCGTAGGTATAAAAAGTGAAGTACATACATGAGATTGTCTTCTGTACCTATCTACTTTGTGGTAGTTTCCAGTGAGAGCAATCGTGGCTCCGACTTACGTGATGTAGGTCGCGGGTTCAAACCCTGCCAAGCGCAGTACTTTGTGTAATTTATTTCATTACGACTACTGTCAAAACGGTGAGGGAAAACATCATGAGGCAACCGGCACGTCCTAAGGACCAAATAATCCAAGAAATGGAACATTCACCAACCCGCACTGGGCCCGCGTGGTAGATTAAGACCCATTCCCTCTCCTAGAGAGAAGGCCTGCGTCCCAACTGTGGGAACATAAAAAAGGCTGATGATGATGATGATGATGATCCAGTATATAATATAAACCTACATAAATAATAGATAAACGAAAACTTGGGTTATTTTAAAGTCAATATTAAACTTATACCATTTATTTCAACTAAATTCATTTCAAAGTTACGTTTGATTACATGTTGTAGAGTCCATCAGTTAAGAAAGGAAAACTGAAAGTACTCGTGTTTTGTACGTTTAAAAACATTGATCTCAGTGAAGACGAATGTGCCAGGAGCGGCCCAGCTGGGTCGAAACCTACTGGAGCCAGGGTTATCCGAAAGGAAACTCGAGCCCCGGTATGAAGAGGCTATAGAAGGAACGGGGTGGGTTTTTAGTCAGTAAAAGCTGACACTATCTCCCGCTCCACCTAAGAGCGGGGGTTGTCATAAGATGATTTTTGCCCACCGTAAAAAAAAAACGAATGTGCTAAAAACCATGGTCACTCATAGTTTTACAAATCTTGTAAAACTAAATAAAATACATCACAATATGCGGTGGAAACTATTTACATAACCATAAGGCGTGAACATAACTAGTGAAATATCATATCTTTTGCCACTCATTTTACAAAATTCTACTTTCACACGGACAAACCCGCTGACAGAGGCTAGTATTTTTTTTTTAAATATTCATATGTTATGAAAAAGTCATAAGGCATCAAAATTGCTAGACTAGATTGGTCTAGTAAGTTCTGAGACAAATTCCTCTAGTTTATTACAAGGTAAGATACCTAGTGTTCTTTGCATGTGAAAGCTAAGGGCAACGAGAAACTTAAAGTTCAAGGCACCTAACGACAAAATACCGTGCTACCTTCAAAGTCAAGGGCGAAAAAGACGTAAGGTGAAATAAGTCAGATCGTACGTTTGTTTGTTTATTAAGATAAATAGCCGAGCAATGCACGCAAATTGATGAATGGTTTTTCGTGATAGGTACTAGGACTTTGTAAAGTAAATTCTCATTCAATTTGATTATTTGATTACTTACTGGCTATTATAGAAAGCTGAGGGTTATTTAATATTCTACGAAGTTCATGGACCCGTCCTTTTTTTTTAAATATGAATATTTATGGACACATTCATGTACTTATACAACCTGTTAGTTGAATAATGCACATCATGAATTGTACACCCCAATTAGAAAATGGGTAAAATCACAAAATAGATAGGTACAGAAGACAATCTCATGTATACACTTCACTTTTTATACCTACGCTCGGTGGACGCACACTAATGAGCGTTTGAGCCGGAGCTGTTCGACGAGCGGCCCGAGGCGCTTCGACATATCGTGTCAGTGAGCGGTGTCTATGTGTGCGTTGCTCGAGCGCGCTTTGTATGTAGATTGACTTCTGTACCTATATATATTTTGTGGTAAAATTTAACTGTTCCTCATTTTATTCCAATTTTCTACTATAAAATGTCTTTGTTCCACCAAAAATAAAAATTTTGCACTAAGACAGGCTCTTATTGGTGGTTTAAAAAAAATAACCACGAAGGGTTTTGTAGATAGTTGGTTGAGGTGGTCTATGCTAAGTTTGTGTGATGCCGCCATATTCAATACTCTTCATAAATATATAGATTTATAATTCCTTACAACTTACCTATTGAAAAGATTCGGTATACTGTAACAGAAGCTGGTTGTAGGTGACACGTCATCATTCAAGATGGCCGCCGAGTCGAACCCACTTGCGCCTGAGCCGCCCTCGCGACCGTCTAGCGACTCCTCCATCTATTGATAACAAAGAAAAATAAAAACTAAACTTCAAAAAAATGTTGTTATTAAACGACCGGTGATCATCGTCAATAACCTTGAATTTTCCCAATTTTGCCAATCCAATACCCCTAGCCAAGTTTATCATCATCATCATCAGCCTTTTTAATGTCCCCACCGCTGGGACTCAGGCCTCCTCTCTAGGAGAGGTATTGGGCCATAATACACCACGCGGGCCCAGTGCGTGTTGGTGGATGTCATATGTTTTCGAATTTTTGGTTCTAAGACATGTCGGTAGCCAAGTTGCTAATCTGCAATAGTTAAGGCTAGTAGAAAGATTTAAATGTACGGGAATGACGTCATCTCAACGCTCAGTCACGTGGTCAGAACAAAAGAATTGTCGGCAAGGTCAACTCGAAGCGTTCGACGCAAGCGAAACGGTTGTAACTTGGCTAGAGGGGCTGTAGTTTTTTCCAACTACGCCTTTTTTTGAGGTAGGAAATCATCTAATAACATCTCGTGCCCTAAGGTGGAGCGAGAGGGAGTGTCAAATTTTTTCTGATTAAACCACACTCATGTTCCCTCCTCCTTTGCTTTCTTGACCACGGGTTTCCCTTTCGTAAGTCAACTCTTGGCTCGCTGTCCGACCGTCCGGTAACTGTCTGGACCGAGCCAAGACGTCGACGGCGCGCACTGTTCCCGCGCGCCTCAAGGAGTGGTCAGTAACAGGAGGGGCCCACCTGGGTCGAAGCCTACCGAGTTCGGGGTTATCCGAAAGAAAACTAGAGCCCGGTATGAAAGCTAGAAGGAACGGCGCGGGGTTTTTAGTCAGTATGAGTCTGACACTATCTTCCGCTCCACCTAAAAGCGGGTTTTGTCATAAGATGATTTTCCCCGTCGACAAAAAAAAAACTCTTGGCCTCAGCAGGCTTCGACACTGCTGTCGATGATAAATTCTCTCTTTGATAACCATTTTATAAGTATGACTAGCATTACTTAATTCTTTATTATAGGTACACAAAACAGTGATTTGACAATTCATTTACAAAAGCATGTAGCTTTTACCTAAAAAGTCGAGTCCATTTTCTAAGCTCCAACTTTTTTTCACGTACAACTAAAAAGCCTAAAAAAGGTAAAGGTGCAGTCCTGTTTAGAATTCCCTTTGTCCTACAGTCGCCAGTTCACAACGCTAGTTGGCCGCTTTCATTTAATTTTCATAAGCTGGCAACACTACATAAGATGGGGTTGGGTTTTAAGGAATCTAAGTAAGTATATAGCTTTAAAATTAGTTGGACTATTGACTAGGTTGCTTTGACTAATAACATGACATCACAGTAAGTGCGCGTCTAGAAACGAGATAGTGGTAAATAAGCTAAATCAATTGTTACTAGAGTTACTTAAGGCTAGCTAACATTTTATATATAATTAGTATCAATTAAGGGAAGGAGCGAAAGGACCCCAACACAAGTATTATTAACGACTTAATGGGGCTGTTTCATTCACATTTGTAATGTTACCGTTTGAGACCAAATAAACAATTTTATTTTATTTTAATTAATGAAACGACATATCACTGACGATAAATTGGTGTTTTGTCATACCTATCACTAGATACTTTTAGTAAGAAGACGTATAGGCGTAGGCGTACGCAAGAATATTGGCCCTGATGTCCTCATTTCCCTGCGACATATACATAAATTAGCCTTATAATATTCCCAAAGTTGGGACACAGGCCTCCTGTCTAGGTAAGGGAATGGGCCGTAATCTACCACGCGGACCCAGTGCGGTTTTTTTTATGCCGGTTTCCTCACTATGTTTTCATTCACCATATTAATTCATGAATCCCCAAGCGACCACCGGTGGCCGCGCATCTATTGTCTTACTATTGTGTCTCTAATTGACGGTATCTGAAGGGTTAAGAGCAGAGAGGATGTCATTTGGATGATTTTTACCAACCAAAAAAAAACTCTAGAGCGACAAAAGTCATTGGATGATGTTTTTTTATTATTTTTTCCCACCTAAAAAAAAGTCCACGGCATCATAAATAAGTCTACTACTTACTCATTAAATACCGATACAAGGCCATATAGGTTAAGTATATTAATTATTAGAGATATACATATTGATAGCAACAGTGGTCCAGTGGTAACAGCTTAGATTTACGAGTACAAGAAGGTCGCGGGTACAAATCCAAGCAGGCGCTATACTTTTATTACACCACTATTGTTTTCAAAACAGTGAAGGAAATCGTCCACCAACGCGCACTGGGCCACGAGGTGGATTACGGCCTGTTTCCTCTTCTAGGGAGATCATCAGAGGGAACATATAAGGCTAAATATGTTATGTTGTCTATTAGGTACTTTCTTAAATAACGATTACTTTGCAAATTGGTAATAAAGAACACTTTTACACGACTATTTTTTCGTTATTTTAAATTCGATCGAACCTGATTAGGTTGGCAGACAAAACGTAATTCTTATGCACTGTATCGTTATTCTTCAGCTCTAAAAGTGCATGCCAATTAAAAGAAGCATCCACAAATTGGATTGAAGGCAAGGATACAAAGAAAATCATATTATCGAATTAATAACCCGGGGTAGGAGTAACACAATACCCTTCTGAGGTGGTTGACCCGCCCCTCGCCGTCACCGAGTCCACTTAAATTGAATTAAATGCCTATAATTTAGTTAAGTTTATTAAATTACCACTAAATGAGTATAATTTGTGTCGTATTCCTATTGACTTGTTGCAACGAGGCGGTTTGTTCGCGCCGCGAGGGCCGCCATTTTGCCGCCGAAAAGTTTAAAAGTTTTGACAGTTAAATTGGCGGGAATTCGTTCGCAAATTGTGTGTGAAATGTGGTTGACATTATTTTGGTTTTTGACAAACATACAAATTAAATAGTGCGTGTTTATGTCACTAACCGTTTCAGTGGAAATGCTTTTTTGTTAGTTTTTAACTGAAAAATATTAAGTGCGAAAAACAATTAAAGAATAAGTGTAAATTTACTAATGAACGTTTTGAATTTTACATTATAGTAATGTTTAGTTTTTTAATCAGGTTTTTAGTCGATTTAACCTTATCAATACCAAGTGAACTAAGCAAAATAGTGACTGTTGAAAAACGTACAAAAAAAATTGACAAGGAATCGTTTCCGCGGCAGAAGCAAACGAGCACAATATCTTGAAAGTTATGGAAGTGCTATACTTTGTTTTAATATGGGTACATTTACCAATTTATAGGTTAAACAAGTTTGCTAAGCAAGGCTAAGCTGCCATATTTTGTCTCAATAACAGAATTTAAATGGGCTCAAATTTTATAAAACAGCAGTAATTATAATTTTGGGGGGAAACTTTGTAGTATATCATAGGGCCCAGAAGGATATGGCGTGACGATTTAGACTCTTACAAAACTCTCTCTTACAAGACTCTTAGAAAAGAGAGGAAGAACGGAAGGGAGGCCTTTGCCCTGCATTGGGACACAACGGGATCATAATAATACCATATATCACTACTTCCTCTAACCAATTTTTTTTTAGATAATAATAACCAAGTAACTTCTCGTAATCTGGGGGGAGTGAGATCAGATCTTTGCTGCCTAAAACACAATCGTGTCTTACTGTCGCCCTTTGCTTTTCAGGGCTGAGATGACTTTTAAAGAATCCCGGAACCCTGGCAATGTGATGGATGGTTAGACCATCCGAAAAACACACGATTTCAAAACAGATAGATTTATATTATTACATACTGCACATTTAAAGGAGAAGATCTAAACTTAGCGTTACATGATACAAGGTTGCCTGATGATGAAACATGTAAGTATTTTTTTAAATAATCATTTATCATTTGAAAAAGTTTAAACCCTTGCTGCAAGTCTAAAGGGATTTAAACAGAACCCAGCCTTTTTTGAAACGGGTAATCATGAAATATAACATCTCCCGCCCTAAGTGGAGCGAGCAGGAATATCTAACCTACCTGTGTTTTCTTTAAATCACTCCCATAACCCTGGCAGAATGAAAATTCAGCCTATGACATGAAATTTTACGAAAAAATAAAATGTAAAAAAATATTTCAAAAACATACCTTCAAAAAAACACTCCTACTATCATTAGCACATAGAATTATTTTATTGAATTTAGTGGAATAGTCGTTGGTCACTGAGGGCTGTAACTATTGTCACGTGGTCACTTGTACTGGACTGAGTGACGGGGGAAGCGCTTAGCTGTATAGAACAGGGATTACTGTAGAGCTGTCGGTTAGAAAAAGTTGTAGTTTTTTTTTTGTTATTCATAAGCTACGCGTTTGACTTATATCTCGTTCGAAGGTGGTGGGTTTTGCTTTTTCTTTTATTTTCTGCTTAATGTGTATTTCTTTAGTTTAATGGCTAGCTTATTGTTTTAATTAAGTTGTTAGAGAAAAGCTTATTTAGGTGATTATGTCAATGTATGTAATGTACACTTAGCTTTTGCAAATGTTTATGCTTTCCACATTATGAAGTGTACAATAAAGTATATATTTATAATAAATAAATATGTCTAACAGGTTTAATTCATGAATCCCCAAGCGACCACCGGTGGCCGCGCATCTATTGTCTTACTATTGTGTCTCTAATTGACGGCATCTGAAGGGTTAATTACTATCGAACTTAAAAAAAATTGGCTAGATAACGTCAGGAACTCTTATGCCTTAGATGCCATTACTTCTTAGCACTGACTTTTTCTGAGATCTCTCTCTTTCTTTCCGAATTTTCAGTGCTACCACGAGCTCTAAATGCGATCCATTTTATTACTTAAACTGAACTGTTAAAGGAGTTGGCACTATATATATGGTGTAACACATCATGGTAAGTAGGTATCGAATTCTCAATGGTGGCGAGTCACAATAGATATTTTAGATCGCAGTGATTACATCCCCTACACTACGGGAGATGCATAGCCCCTTATCTTCAATAATAATAATAATAATGACCACTTCACTTAATTTTTTTTTTGTCGATGGGGAAAATCATCTTATGACAAAACCCGCTCTTGGGTGGAGCGGGAGATAGTGTCACTCTTTCTGACTAAAAACCCCACGCCGTTCCTTCTACCCTTCATACCGGGGCTCAAGTTTTTCTTTCGGATAACCCCGGCCCCGGTAGGCTTCGACCCAGCTGGGCCCCTCCTGTTGCTGACAACTCCTTGAGGCGCGCGGGAACAGTGCGCGCCGTCGACGTCTTGGCTCGGTCCGGACAGTTACCGGACGATCGGACAGCGAGCTACCCATGGCTCGCCGTCCACGAGCCCGCGTCTACGGTGGCTGGAAGTCGGGATTGGAATCCCGGCGGCGGCGGCGAGGGCGCCGTTGCCTGATGCAGTCGGCCTCCTCCTTTGCTAGCATTACTGCTTCGCAGAAGGAGGCGACCACCTGCCACTCCTCCTCGCTCCGGACCATGGCCTGAACCAAGGCCCAGCGCGTCTCCACCGCCGATCCACGAGGGCACGGCGGTGCTCCGCCCAAACCACTTCACTACACTGGCATGTACGATTGTCCGACACAGTTACCGTAGTCCCGGACCGTGAGGGCTAAGAAAATTTTGGTCGGTAAAAGTCTGACACGACCTCTGCTTTCACATAGAGCGAGAAAAATCAAAACATCTTTTTTTTTAATAAATGTAAAACATTTTGATCGGGATATCAAAAAACAAAAATAACCACTCCATTCCTTTTGTCCCACCTGCCTAGAAAACTCATGACGTTTACTATTACCGACATACGTATACGTCGGGTCGCAGGTTCGTTCCGGAGCTAAGCACGGCTTAGCGGGGCGAGCACCCACAAGTGCTGTTGTGTCGCTTCAGATCTGCTGCGGGTTTTACTGAGCTATACATTGCGTTGGTAAAACGAATGGGGAATTGATTTGTGTTTGAAAGACCGGTAATATTGTGTTATTTATATACAAAAAAGGTTGGTTTTCTAAATTCAATCTGCACAAACGTAAGTTTGAAGGTAAACATAAAAAGGGACAAAAGTAAAATATGTATGAGCATAAATAGGTATAGGTATAATCCGTACTAATATTATAAAAGCGAAAGTGAGTTTGTTTGTTACGTCTTCAAACTTGGTACATGGATAGATCATGTCCTGGAATAGAACATAGGATACTTTTTATCCCGGAAATATGTTCCCTTGGGAAAATTTTCTGCTATCACGCGGGCGAAGCCGCGGGCAAAAGCTAGTACAATATAATCCAGTTAAAAAATATTGAAATCTATATTTCTCTTCCTTTTTTTCCTATATTTTTTTTTATAGGGACAATTCAACGTAGTGCTAGACAACTAGTTCTTGACGCTGTTGTGTTATGTTTTGGTCCCACCTGGAGAGTAATGACCTCCTTTCTTTTCTTCTATTTTTCTTTGTCCTCATCATCATCATCATCATCATCATCATCATTTCAGCCGACAGACGTGTTGACTGTTGGACATAGGCCTCCCCTAAGTGTCGCCACAATGATCGATCCTGTCCTCATTGTCCTCATACTGTAGCTATAATTCGCATATGTTAGGTGACCAAATCGTCTATCAGGATCTGGGCTTACTTCTAATTCGGGATCCAGTCAATTATAAAACAATACTGCATTGTAAGTAACCAACATTACCTATTCAGAAATTAAGATATCCGCAGGAGAACCAAGGTTACCGACATAGCCGGCAGAATCGCCAAACTTAAGTCGGCAGGCCATATTGTTGGTAAAATAGATGATCGATAGGGCCGAAAGGTTCTGAAGTGGTGGCCGCGCATCAGAAGACAAAGTGTCGGAAGGCCTCTCACAAGGTGGACCGATGACCTAGTGAGGGTCGCGGGAATCCGATGGATGCGAGACACACTGAGCCGTTTGTTATGGCGACATTTGGGGGAGCCCTATGTCTTCAGTGGACGGCTAAAATTATTATGAAGACTTCTCTTATTTATAGAAAAGAAAAGGCCAATGTTTCTTCGGAATGTTTCTTCATTATCCTCTCATATCTATAAATAGTCCAGTCAAATTAGACCAAATAATAGAAGTTAGGTAACAATAATTCACACCCAGCTAAAAATTGGTAGGATTTTCCAAAAAACATTTTTCCAGGTGTCGAATTGATGAGGACTTTTTAGATTTCATTTATGATAGTGTTTTGAACAATCCTACCAATTTTCAGCTGGGTGCGAATTAGTATAACCTTGGATGTCTAAATTGACTGAACTAATAATTGTAATATAAAAATATTGTAGAAACAATAATATTTTTTTAAAAGAGTAACCATGGAGTTTCTTGTCGGTTCTTCTCCATAGGAAACGACGAAAATATTCCTTGATCTTATTTGGAAGGCTGTGGTGTGCTATAGATTGGTTCTTAGGTTCTATATACTATATTCGAAGAAGACAGCCCAGAATATCACTAAGTAGGTAGGCATTTTTTTTTTATTCTTTGACTGTGAATTGTCTGAAGTCGTGGACAGATTCCTGGGGCAACCATAGGTGCGGGCTCGCGGACGACGAACAAAGGGTAAGTCAGCGTCAAGTCATCTTCGTGCACCTCAAAAATATGTCGGTAAAACCGTAGGAGAATTTCTAGAGGGGTTACCGTGATCCTGGAACGTACAGGGAAACTGAAGAAAACAGGGAGACATGCCCTTTTACTCCACCCTATAGCAGAAGCTATTGGACGATTCTCCCTCAAAAAAGGATTTTTTATGTTATGCATAGGCCTCCGTTTGACCATTATCTCACCTGATGGTGAGAGATGATGTGGCCAGCGATGGAGCATGCTTGCCTAGAAGTAACCTATTCACTCTTGACTTAAGGTGGTGCATCACGACACACATTTTCACTGTTTTTCATACAACCGCTCATAACCGATCATGACGTTATTACACATTTTTCGTTAGATGTTTTGGAAACAGTTTCTTGTGGATATTATCTAGGCTTCTATAGAAATCAATTTCTAAATTTGTGTAAAACTAATCCAGTAAAGACCTCTGAAAATGTCCTACTTTGTATGAACTTTGGCACTTCATAAATTGCCTAAAAATTAAAAAAGTCAAAAAAGTAAAACTATAGAAGCCTTGCAAATTTTATCAAGATTCTAAATGAAAACCTTTCAAAGGTTTTTCAAAAACTTTTAAGGGTTTGGAGATAGGTTGCTGGTCATCTATGGTGTTGATAGTGGAGTCTGAAGTTGACGTTACGTTGCCGACAGCGGAAAGGCCTGTTTTTTTGTCTATCAACCTTCGTCCGTGTACAGTACGCGTCAAATAACTTTGCCGCTCTGAAGTTAGGCTTTCCTTACAACGGCGCAGGTACTATCGAGTGGTATAGGTGCGAGCGGAACACAAGCTGGTATCGGACGTATACGAGCGACTGCGATAGAAACGTAACACTGAGGTTCGCGCATGCGCAGTGCTGTCTTTTTCGTAAAATTGACTAATGCTCAGTGAATGTAGCCAACTTCAGAGCGGCAAAGTTATTTGACGCGTACTGTATATCTACCGTGAGTTAAAAAAATAGCTATTTCCTGGAGCAAGTTTTGTGAAATATTCGAGTAAATCTCGGAATTACCGAATACTAACTGAGTTTTCAGGCGTTATCTCTATTTTTTTGCGTTGCCTTTTCGTCAAACATCGCGTTGGATTGCGTTAGATGAAGTAACAAGCTTTTAAACTACTTTCGATGTTGACGATAGGCGAGTGGAAAAGGACCCTCTTAAAGACGTAATAAAGCTAGGTTAAAGGGTAGGTAGGTTGTAATAATAAAGAAAAAATAAAACCGCAAACTACTCATGAATGTTAATTCATATTTAATAAATAAATACATTCTCATCGTTTTATGTTTTAAATAAAACTATTATTAAGTGACTTAGTTGTAGCAACCCTCAACAACTTCAATATGATACAACATGTAGACGCAATCGCGTTATTGCTTAAATCTAAGGTTTTTTTTTTAACAACTTTTAACTAAAAGATATATATTAGAAAGAACTCTT
Organism: Mythimna lalbum; assembly: GCA_949319445.1. Lineage (NCBI taxonomy): Eukaryota > Metazoa > Arthropoda > Insecta > Lepidoptera > Noctuidae > Mythimna > Mythimna lalbum. Next base: position 6,745,443 of record OX439371.1, on the reverse strand, counting down.
CAATATACATACATAGAAATAAGTTAGTAGGTGTATGTTACAGAACTGAAAACCTCTTATATCTATTACAACTTATTATAAGATTTTGTATAGTTTTATTCATAAATTATATTTTAAAATAATACTCTAATATCAAGTAATATTTTGAATTACTTTTAATCACGTATCACTCAGAATTTTTCTTAATCAAATGAAAATATCGTAAATATTATAATTATTTCATAATTATGAATAAAACTACACTGCCTTCTTAGAAATATATTCATAATGAGGCGTATAACTCGAAAATTATTTTTAATTACAAACAATGTACGAAGATTGTTTAAAATTAAGGTATTCATTGAGATTGAACACAAGGATTTTATAATCTTTGGCGACAAGCGAAATCTACAGAAGCGATTCGAACATTTAATATTTCACGCAAACGATACGTGGTGTATTTCTTACTTGACATATTAATATGGCATGAAATTGAAAACTTACTAATAAAACTGCAAAGTAAAATGTACCTTATCGTAATGACGTAAAGGTCCATAAAAAAAGTCCACACGGGCCACAAAAAAAGCGCTTCTTTAAAGGCCATTGTTTGTGGCCCGTGTGCTGCGGTGTCGCTAGCTGAAAGCCGCTTCTAGCTTCTCCGGCCACAAGGTGTCGCGCGCTTCAGCTTTTTTTTGTGGCCGCTTCTAACTTTTTTGTGGCGGCTTTTTTATGGCCCGTATGCGGGGACACTATAATTATCTTTTTCAAAACTGAGACATGATTTTATTATTCCTACTGTTTAATAAAAAAGGGAAAACGAGAAATACACCACGTCACCACAAAACCATACCATATCCCTATTAAAATAAAGACGCATCTCGCTTGAAATACGCTTACAAACATTACATTGGAGTCTCTTGCCGAAACTTTATGGGATAATTATTTTAATTCAAAAAGATCGTTAATACAATACACATTAGGATCAAAATCCAACGAAGAAACGTTTTTACATCAATTCCTTTCAATTTGTCATGCATTACATTTATTTTTTTAAGAACTAGGAAAGGTACAGTCGTGTACACAAATTATCCAAAAATTTTAAAATGTTAAATATTTGAAAAGATTTATTCGAAAAAGCTTAGAACACATGAGGCTAATTTATTACTGAAATTCTGAAAAATATGATTTTAAAATAAATTTCAAAGTGTTCGCGACTGTACTTAGTTATAATGAAAAACAAACACAATAATTATGATGTATTAAGAGATTCAGAATCAAATATATTGGACAGCTTAATTCTGGATATATCGAATTATAAGATTTTATTAAAATTAATATCGACATCACTATGTAATTTTCAAATTTATTGTATCATTTTTGTGTGATGTTAGTATTAATTTTAACCATTAGTGGACATTTTTTTAGACTATATGCATTTTAAGACAGGTCCGTTAAGCTGGGTGCAGACTGTTGTAACGTAGCATGCAATGTAACACACAATGAAAGAATTTGCCGAGCGCATTGTCGCAATGTATCATGCATTGTAACAAAATTCCGATAGTGTGGCCGCCTTGCGCGCGCGAATAGAGCATTTCAACTATGTGAGTAGGTACGGTGAAGGTCGTGAGGAAACCGACATGTCCTAGAACGAAAAATTCGAGGACATGTCACCAACTCGCACTGGGCCCGCGTGGTGGATTACGGCCCATTCCCTCTCCTAAAGAGGAGGCCTGAGTCCCAGCAGTGGGAACATTAAAAAGACTGATGATGATGATGAGTAGGTAACTACCCGCAAGCGTAAGCGAGGACTACTGCGTCCAGTACACAGGCATCAATCAATTCCATCAGTCTTGATTGATGGATTACGTGAGCCAATACTATGCAAACGTCAATCATCGCATTAGACGGTAGGTTTTTCTTCAATCAAAACATTGTCTGTGGCTAAACTGACAGTAAAACCTACCGTGTAATAGACGCCTACATCTATGCGAGATGATTGCGTGCCCCCAGTCCATACTTATAATATGCGTATTTCATGTTGTGTCAAATGCTATGTAGTAGCCTGGCATTTTGCTGAACTGGATCTATTTGGCACAGCCGTGTGACACACAATGATGAATTTAAGTTTAAGTAGTTTCTATAATTGTTATTCCATTGTGTGTATCTATGTGCCAAATAAACGTGTGTCTTTCTTTCTTCTTTATGTTAGCTTGCATGTTACGTTACAGCAGTCTATACCCAGCTTTATATCTCATTTCCCTCCGTTTATAACAAGTCCTTTAATTTTCTCTATCTACCCTCGTATCAAATAGTAGAAACAACAAGCCTAAACAACCGGTACAAAGTCAACAGTAGCTACATTAGATTAGTCAACATTTTTTAATTTGGCCGGCCTAGGATATAATAGTTATTCTGACTAAATATTTTCTAGAATTTTCTGGATCGGAAATCGCAATTAGAATCTCAGAAACACGGAGATAGTTTTAGCTTTATTGATATCATTTGAAGATTTAGTAAGCCAACATTTAAGACGGGTAAATTAATGCAAATTAAACGTTAAAATATCATGAATTATGATCAAATTAGACGTACGGATAATTAATTTCATTTAAATAGTGTTTTTAAAATAAAAAATAATAAAATCAAAATCCATTTCAGAAAATCCCCCGCCATTTTAATACCCGTCGGCAAGAAAGCGGACAAACTTGCGCACGCGCATATAAGGCCGGCCATTCACATTACATTACACGCTTATTACTATATGCTTATAAGTTACGGTAAAATCCAAGGAAAATCGAATCGGTAACGTTAGGTAAATACATTATACAAATGTAAAATACACTCATAATGTAAAATACACTCATACATTAAAAAAAAATCAAAAGCAGCCTTTAAGTGTAGTCGAATACAGAAAATCGTACATATTTTTGGAAGATATAGGTAATTCTTAATATTATATACTTTTTTTTAATAGATTTTTATGGACACAATCGAAAATGCACCAATTTCGACGACTAGACTTCTTTCTTTTCACGCCGGGAGATAAAAGGTACTAGCCTATTTTAAAATTTCCTCAAATCTCCTAATCTAATAAAATTCATCAACAATAGTGAATAAATTCGTATTTTTATTATAAATATATTTTTTTAACTGTGTTGTCTATGTAAGTATTGCTCATGTGCTGAAATCAATAATAACTCTGTGTACTTTAAAATCTCTATTGCATTCGCTATTCCAAACGTATGTACAATTATTCTAAAGAAAATACCATGAATTCTAAGATAAAATTTTCTTTTTTATTATTACAGTAATCTTTATAATACTTTTCGGTTGGTAACATGCAATCAAGGTTTATTTTAATGTGAATCTAATAAGCGAATATTCATATGACGCAATTTAAAATTTAATAAATTGTCTTAATATAGTATTATCTTCATTCAGTAAACCCTCCGGTAATTCCACATTCATCTCTATCTAGACAAGAAATCACTTCACTATTCCTTTTAAATATACTAGAAAGAAAATATTTAAAAATTTGACTAAATATTGCCAATTACGAAAAATAGTTTACTAACTCGCCAATTTCATAATTTCGTTGCTATATTTTTTATTTATGATTCAAATTTTATAACGATCTTTTAAAAGCCTAAATTATTTACTAATAATTTAAATATTTTTGAGAAAAATCTTAATTTGTAACAGGAATAGTGAGTGTATTTCTCCAACATCTAAGAAATATGCCTACATCCAAAATGTGGACCCAAATTATCTTCGATTCATACAAATAGCCTTACATTTTCGTTATAAGTACCTCTTTTATTACAAATGAGGCTTATTAGCGTTCCTGAATATATGTAAATCCTTGCTTCTTCCTACTAATGTCCCTATGAAAATAAATGTCAATCAAATGTCAATATTTTTTGAAAGCTACAGATTATTTTTATTTTTGAAGTAAAATATGCTAATTTTTACCGTATCCAATCCGTGCAATCCATGTTATTTCATGTCCGTCAAATGTATCATTGTTACAATAGTAAATTCGAGTACCGTATTTAAATTGGCACTTTTGTATAGTAAATACAAATTATCCAAAACCACCCAAAAGCCCATCAACCGTAATAACCTACCCTGGTAGAACCACAAGAATACAAAATTTTAAATGTAGCTGAATAGTGACATGTAGCCAAAGTGTCATGTAGCTGAAATGTCACATGTGATTTTATAGCTACATTATCTTTCAAGAAGTGGTAAGGGCGTTGTAGTCATCATAGAGATTTTTACGAGCGTAAAAATTATAATGCACAAAATGCCTTATTTTGGCATCGATGCGAATAGTCCAATATTCACAAAGGAGTTTACGCTAGAATTATGTACGTATGATCTTCAGGGAAACTAGTGTCATCATAGTTTCTGAAGATTTCCTTATTTTTTTTTTTACAATCTAGGACATCCCTCCGATACTGGGGAATGCTAACCCTTCTATAGTATGCATAATATCATTTGTGAATATCATTATAAGGTAAAATTATATCAGCTTACAAATCAAATCAGCTTGTATGAAGATTTCAATCTCATACAATAAACAGTGCTTTGAAAATAAAGATGGCACTTAGAAAATGAGGTACCCGACCATTTAAATAATTATTACATTTGTAAAGAATTCGACAATCACCTTGCAGAACAAAATCTTTTTTCTCCAAAGAAAAAAAAAACGCAAAGTCCCGAAGGCGTTCGTGAACGTTCGGTTTAAATCCGACCAATCAGAATGTCAAATTCGTTATTTCAAAAATTCAAAATCAAACGATGTTTTTATACCGTTGCGTTGTAACTAGACTTCGGTGCTTTTGCCCACTTGTCCGTGCTTCGGGTCCGGAATCCCGGACGCGCTGAGCTTGCGAATACGTCCGGGGAATATGCCGCTGATGCCGCCGATGCCGCTGAACAGGCGGCCTGGGAAAAAAAGTAAGTTTTAATCAACAGTTCAGAAGTTAGAGTATTAAAGTATTTCTTAAAAGATTTTTTTTTTAAATCCGACATCTAAGAAGTAAATATTAAATTATAACATTTACCAATATAAAAGTAGAAGTTTGTTTGTAAGTATGTCTGTGTGTGAGTTACAGACATAAATAGCTGTATGGATTCGGGTATTATACAGTAAACGGGTCCTAGAATTGTACATAGAACACATTTATCCCGAGAGTATGTTCCCATATGGTTTTCGGAACATTGTCCGCAAACCGCAGACCAGACGGAAATTGTGTCTAGTCTGGGTTCTTGCCCGATAGTTGGTTACAAACTGTTGTGAATATTCTAATCACGTGGAGAACTATGATACCGCGATGTGGAATTTTGTTTGTTTTTTTTGTCTTTCCTTATTGCTTTTGTCTAAGTTTTTTTAGACTATACTTTCCCTCAGCTAGACTAGACCTCCCCCAATTTCTTCCAGGTATTCTTTTCTCGAGCCATCTCGAACCAACCCTTGTGATAGGTGTCCACGTTATCCCACCACCCAGGGTGACTTCGACGGCATCGTACATACTTATGTTTAGATATCGCTGTCAGCGATAAGACCGCCATAAATTTAAGTTTTTGTACAAGTTGTGTTACTTTTTTGGTGTACCATCGCGGTCAATTCTGCCTGATCACTTAAAACAAAATTCGCTTGAATCCTGTGGCGCGGCGTCAAGCCAAACCGTTTAAAGTTTCGAGTGAAAGCAAAAATGAACTTGCGTCTGAAACGGTGGTCAGGCGGAATCGTCTTCGATGGTATAGTGATGTTTTTTCTATTCTATTATTGTCGTTTACCTGGCGAGCGTTGCTCGTTAGGATGCCTGGGCGACGTAGCGTGCAAAGCGTTGCGGCTGCCTTGTTGGAACGACACCGACATGCCGCTGTCGAGCGAGCCCACGGAACCGCGCCGTTGTAAGCGCTCTGCTGCTAATGCCACTGGAAATAATCAGATTGAATATTACGTTACGTTATTCATCATCATCATCACCCTTTCTAATGTCCCCACTGCTGGGACTCAAGCCTCCTCTCTAGGAGAGGGAATGGGCCGATATCCACTACGCGGGCCCAGTGCGGGTTAGTGGATGTCACATGTCTTCGAATTTTTGGTTCTAGTACATGCCGGTTTCCTCACGATGTTTTCCTTCACAGTTTTGAGACCAGTGGTGATGAAATAAATTACACAAAGTAATGCGCCTGGCTTGGTGCTATCTCAGGTTGTATTAGATTAGCATAATAAGGTTGCAATTTTCTCACCATTGCTTCGTTTTCGAGCTTCAGTTCTGTCCTTCAGTTGCCCTTTGCGTCCCAGGGCTACACATATATCGTGGCCAGATCTTAGATATTGATCACATCATCATATGGCCAACTAAAACTGGCCAAACCGTTTAAACGTTAAAGTTTGATCATTTTGTCAATCCTTGTTTGGTCTATTCTCTTTAGACCTTTTATTGTCATAGAAATTCTACATCAATGATATGACCAAACGAGGATAAACATATCAAACGTTAATATTTAAACGATCTGTAGTACCTATTACTTGACCATATCATGAAGTGATCAATTCTAAGATCTGACCACGACATTATTATATCCTTTTCAGAACCAATTCCATGGCGTTAGTAGGCATCAAGGCTGCTGGGCTCCTATGGTTTTCTGACATCTCTTTGAGGCGCGCGTGAAATACTACACGCTGTTGACGACTCGGGCTCGGGCCTTGTAGGCTAAACAGACGGCAAGTTACCCATTGCTCGCCGTCCGCAAGCCTGCACCTACGGTGGCCTGAATCTACAATAGCTTAATGTTATACTTAAAGTTGTTTACTCACCAGGGTCATTGATGTCAACGAGTGAATTGCTGAGCACGTTCCTCTTGATGATGCTGGTGGGCGGCGGGTTGGAGCGCATGGGCGCGGCCGGGGCCGGGCACGACGGTGGCGGAGGGACCACCACGCTGGAACGAACCAATAAATTGCTTATTTATTCTCATAAAACACAGCCATAGTATAAACTTTTGGCCGCTAAAGACTTTTTGTTTTGTATCACATTTTTTTTTGTCACATACAAAACAAAATGTGTCCAGCACGCCACGGTCACGACTACGAGACAAACTTGAAACACTAATAAATCTTATAAGAGAGTATGATTTTTTTATTTGTGTTGTTAAAAGATGAAATCACTGAGTTGTCCATTAGCGTCTACGCATGATTTTGCTGTTTTAACATGGAAGTTAATGTTAAAACAGGAAGTTTGTATGTGTCTGTATGTTTGTTACTCCTTCACGGCCAAATATAGGCGTAATATCCTATGTATGATGAGTATTATTGCCATTAGAAAAATATTTAGGATATTTGAGAAGTATTTTCTCTTGGGATAATTTTCTACTTTCAAGAGGGAAGTCTTAGAGAGAAACTAGTGTATCATAAAATCAATAATAATATAAGTAATATAGTAAACATACCCATGCATATGCACGTTCATGTCCAGACACTGTTGGTGATCAATTTCCACGTCAGCAACACCGCTGTCTCTGTTCTCCATTACTGCTGAAATAAATTATTGTTTTTTTGTTAAAAAATAACAATATACAGTAAAATAACGAAAATAAAGGCATTTTTGACCTAGTTTGGGGTTTGGTGGTGTCTCAACTAAATATAATTTGATTAAAATACGTAACGATTTTGAACACAAAATTTTCTCTTGTCAATGCGCATGGCCTTTATCTCGTCCATCTCGGCGAACTTGCAGCTGAGATACTGACCGTTCCTAGCATTGTTCCCGGCGCCCCGGCCCTTGCCGCGGTTGAGCTCGCCCTCGATGCGCATGGCCTCCATCTCGTCCATCTCGGCGAACTTGCAGCTGAGATACTGACCGTTCCTAGCATTGTTCCCGGCGCCCCGGCCCTTGCCGCGGTTGAGCTCGCCCTCGATGCGCATGGCCTCCATCTCGTCCATCTCGGCGAACTTGCAGCTGAGATACTGACCGTTCCTAGCATTGTTCCCGGCGCCCCGGCCCTTGCCGCGGTTGAGCTCGCCCTCGATGCGCATGGCCTCCATCTCGTCCATCTCGGCGAACTTGCAGCTGAGATACTGACCGTTCCTAGCATTGTTCCCGGCGCCCCGGCCCTTGCCGCGGTTGAGCTCGCCCTCGATGCGCATGGCCTCCATCTCGTCCATCTCGGCGAACTTGCAGCTGAGATACTGACCGTTCCTAGCATTGTTCCCGGCGCCCCGGCCCTTGCCGCGGTTGAGCTCGCCCTCGATGCGCATGGCCTCCATCTCGTCCATCTCGGCGAACTTGCAGCTGAGATACTGACCGTTCCTAGCATTGTTCCCGGCGCCCCGGCCCTTGCCGCGGTTGAGCTCGCCCTCGATGCGCATGGCCTCCATCTCGTCCATCTCGGCGAACTTGCAGCTGAGATACTGACCGTTCCTAGCATTGTTCCCGGCGCCCCGGCCCTTGCCGCGGTTGAGCTCGCCCTCGATGCGCATGGCCTCCATCTCGTCCATCTCGGCGAACTTGCAGCTGAGATACTGACCGTTCCTAGCATTGTTCCCGGCGCCCCGGCCCTTGCCGCGGTTGAGCTCGCCCTCGATGCGCATGGCCTCCATCTCGTCCATCTCGGCGAACTTGCAGCTGAGATACTGACCGTTCCTAGCATTGTTCCCGGCGCCCCGGCCCTTGCCGCGGTTGAGCTCGCCCTCGATGCGCATGGCCTCCATCTCGTCCATCTCGGCGAACTTGCAGCTGAGATACTGACCGTTCCTAGCATTGTTCCCGGCGCCCCGGCCCTTGCCGCGGTTGAGCTCGCCCTCGATGCGCATGGCCTCCATCTCGTCCATCTCGGCGAACTTGCAGCTGAGATACTGACCGTTCCTAGCATTGTTCCCGGCGCCCCGGCCCTTGCCGCGGTTGAGCTCGCCCTCGATGCGCATGGCCTCCATCTCGTCCATCTCGGCGATGCTCTCGCGCAAGTCCTCGGCGAACTTGCAGCGGTCGTGCTCGTTGCGAGCATTGAACGTGGCCAGGCGCCGCCCATCCACGCGCCGTGACAGCCGGATGCCGAACGGGTAGTCTGTAGGAATGGAAAGATTGGGTAAAATATAGACATTAAACGTCATTTAGAACTCTTAAGTTGAACTAGTCGCGAACTAGTTCTCGAAATCGTTGATGGGTGAGGCCAAAAAGTACAATGTCTCGTCTTACATTGGCCGACGGCGATAATATCAAGTATGAGCGATTACACACTAGTCTAGAAGCACAAAGTAAATAGTTTCATTACTTTGACAGATGGCGGAAGGGAACCATTTCAACTTTCGTTTTTCGAATACCGTAATTAGAGACACAATAAAAAGACAATGAGAGAGCAAACGCGTGTGTCGTGTGCGAGTCTCTTTTGCGGAAAAACTGTGCAGTGTTGCTAGTACAACTTTAACGGTGTGCATGTAGTCGTGTCGATGGATGGTGGAGGGCGATGAACTTAATACTTATTACGTAGCAAAAGGGGGCGCGGGGCCCCGGTTTCCCACGACATAAGGCCGCGCGGATTTCGTTTGGGGTTTAATGAATTAAACGAAACTCATGATATGATAAGTATGTGATAACTTACGTGGCACAGAGAACAAGTTGACGATCATGCCGCACAGCGGAAACGACTGGCGGAATGTGTAGGTAACCGATGACTTCTTCTTGCTGAAGATCTTCGTGATCACCAGCAGGTCGTTGAAGAGGAACACCTGGAAAAGAAGAATATTCATTTGGAAACTATCGACCATAAAAAAGAAACTGTTGTTGTGATACTTAGGCCATGTATACAAGGTATGTTATGTCTTAGGGCCGAAACTGTGTTAAACAGGCCCCCGCTACGGACACCTTCGCGTGACAAACCGTATGCGTCGTGTGCAACGGTCCCTTTTGCGTAGACCGGATTATTATTACAGTGTTGCTAGTTCAACTTTAGCGGTGTGCATGTAGTCGTGTCCATAGAGGGTGGAGGAAAATGAACTTAATATTTACAACGTAGCAAAAAGGAGGCGCGGTCCCCGGCTACCAGCCACGGAGCACTTTTGTATGGGATCGCGCGGACGTCCTCTTTACGGAGTTGCGGCCCTAATATTTGATTTCTATCGGGCAGGATGATGCCGATCACAGAACAGATGAGAGAGATTAAGAGGGTCCTTTTCCACTCGCCTATCGTAAACATCGAAAATGGTTTAAAAGGTTGTTACTTCATTTAATGCAATCCAACGCGATGTTTGACGAAAAGGCAACGCAAAAAAAGAGAGATAACGCCTGAAAACTCTGTTAGTATTCGGTAATTCCGAGATTTACTCGAAAATTTCACAAAACTTGCTCCAGGAAATAGCTGTTTTTTTTAAACCCTTAAAAGTTTTTGGAAAAAGTTGTCGTCATTTAGAATCTTAATAAAATTTGCAAGGTCTCTAGAGGATTACTTTTTTGACTTTTTTAATTTTTAGGCAAATTATGAAGTGTCAAAGTTCATACAAAATAGGACATTTTCAGAGGTTTTTACTGGATTAGTTTTACACAAATTTAGAAATTGGTTTCTTTAGAAACCTAGATAATATCCACAAGATACTGTGTTTCCAAAATATCTAATGAAAAGTGTGTAATAACGTCATAATCAGTTATGAGCGGTTGTATGAAGAACAGTGAAAATGTGAGTCGTGATGCACCACCTTAAAATGATCTTGTGGGTGGGGCAGGTGTGCCACATACTAGGGTAATGCTCACAAGTATTGCCCTAGTACGCGGCGTATGTAATATATAAAAAAACTTGCGATCTAAGTATTGCATGGTCTCTTAGTTGTATAATGCGCGTTTGTATTGGTTTATTGCCTGTAGTGGAGTTAAAGGGTATGAGACAAGCGGCGACACTAGTTGTAGTATAAATCGGAATGTATTTCCTTTCTAACCTCTTTCATCTTTTCTGTGATGACGATGACGGCATCAAATTTTTCGGCAACTTTTGCAAAAATTTGGGTTAATAGTGTTGACATTCTCTTTGATTTAATTTTTGGTAACATTACCTCTCTCTGGTGCACTCCAGGGCGCTCCTTCTTGTGTATGTCGGGGATCTCGTAGAGGCGGCAGTAGCAGACCAGTCGCCGGTGCGGCAGCGCCAGGTGGGGCTTCTTGCCTACTATGGTGGCTTGTACTTTCATCACCTGGAAGATAGAAAAAGAGTATTTAGTTTAGATAATGGGTTTTTTTCTGCTTCAGAGCTTCGGCGAGGTTATGTGGCACCCAGCGACAAACTATTTTCCAATTTTAAATGAGACACGATAATTTGATTTGGCTCTAACAAAAATGTGGAGGGCGGCAATTCAAAATTCGAACAATGGTATTTTACTTTTAAATAACCATAGTTTTTAAAATAATTACAAGTGGCCAGTGCCTTATGCATAAAAACTTTTTTTCGCTAAACTTTCTTAGTGGCCTGGTAATGGTATTAGCATGAATAGTAACTGTGTTTGTTTTATATGCTTTAAGATTCATCTACGTAAACATTATTTACCTGCGTAACATGATCACTGCCTGGTCTAAACTCGCTAGACTTCACTCTGTCATAGATACCGGACAGCATGTCCCGGTCAATGTCGCCGCAGTCGTCAATACCGCGCAGATTGCGGACGAAGTCGTCCAAAGACATCCGGGCTTCTGGCTTCAGGTTCGGTGTGTGGAGGTCTGTGTTCAGCATTATTATTGCGAAGGCTAGGACGAATATCTGTGGAAGAAGAGGTCGTTGGTATAAAAAGAGGTTTTTAGCTGCATTAGCGTGTGAGGTCCAGTGGCCGTTTTAGTTATTCGCAAATTGATTTCAATAAATGCACAGGACTGTTCGTTGTGTCGACACTTGGGGAGGTTGTGTCCAACAGTGGACGTCTTTCGACTGAAATGATGATGAAATTGATTCTTAGTGGTTATTTTGATATAAAATTAGTGTAGATTTGTATCTCAAGAGTCTACACAACTGGACAATATGTAGAAACATTGAAATCGGCGAAATTTCAGTAAAATGGAGTTGAAAATTTAACTGCAGTGTTGACGGTTAGTCAGCAAAGTTTGAAGAGAGAGTTTCAAGAGGGCTGACTCAATACCAAATACTACAAAAACATGGCACTAATGGTAAACAAAGTAACTTTACAGACCATTACCTCTCCTAGAGAGAAGGCCTGAGTCCCAGCAGTAGGAAAATTAAAAGGCTGATTATGCCTTATGCCTTGTAAGCGTAACATACCGTGTCCTGAGTCCTCAACCGCTGCACAAAGTCGGTGTTGCAGACGCAGTATCTCCTGGCGAAGGCTTCCACCAGGCGCTCGATCTTCTGGGCTTCTCCAGGCAGGCGGAAGTGTGCCTGGTAGCGGCGGAGAGCCACGTCTACCGCCATGCCGGATAGGTCCAGCTCGTTTACGAAACATCTGTGGATAAAGGTTTAGGATTTAGTTACATTAGGTCACGTTTTATTCTAGGAATAGGAGTTTTTCTCACGAAGAATATTTTCCTTATTTATCTATACTAATATTATAAAGAGGTAAAGTCTGTTTCTTTTTGTTAATAGGTACGCGCTTGACCACTATTAGTGTCAGTCAAATGATGCTCTAGGATATTGTGTGTGCACGCAACTTCTAGATTTGAGTCCGGTTATTCAGGAAATTTTAGCAATCAGATTGGAACTTCCAGAGATTACCTTCTACAAACAAAACAACATAAAAACGAAAAAAAAAGAACAGTCCGAAATCTATCGGGCAGTTGCCCAGATCAGACATAACACCCGTCTGGTCGGAGGAATTTGCGGGATTTTACACCTTGTTCCGCACACCTCTAAACTTTTAAACTAAGAACAATACTGGTATACAAACTCACTCAAGCACAGCCATATTGAACGGATTCTGCAGGTTCCCAAGGTATTCTCCAATCATCTGTTTGCTCAATCCCTTCCTCGTGATGAGGAAGCGAGCCACTCCTCGAGGTGAATTCTCAAGGAAGCCGCGGGAGATCAGGTACGCGATGCCACGCTCTGGCTTCTTGTTGAACAGGTTGAGACCCACGCGGTATTGGCGCTTGCGGACTGTTTCTGATACCTGGAATGGAATAATGGTATAAAATTAAATATCTGATTTAAGGCAAGGCTTGTGTAATTTTCTTACGTTTCACAATATAAGATTCTTACAGAATAATCGACGCTGTTAGTTCACTTACAACGATTGCAAAAAGGGTCTACAAAACACTACAATTGATTCAAGTAGATTATGTATCAAAACATGCAAAGGAGACATTCGTCGAAGACGGTGAATAAATATTTTGGTAAAATCGGAATGCATTGTAAAGAAAAAGAAAGAAAACTAATTTATTTGGCATACACACTCGTAGATACATACAATGTAGTAACAACATGTAGACACTAATTATTATATAAAAAGGAAGAGACAACTAACAATGTGTGCCTCACGGTGGCGCCAAACAGGTCCAGTTCAGCAAAAATGCCAGACAACTACATGGTAGTTGCCTGACGCTGGTTTTCAATTGAACCTTATTTCGAGTGTACGGTTGAAAATTGGTTAAGTGTCATAAAAACGGCCAGTTATCTTGCTATGTTGCTTACTAAAGCTCGCGCCTTACTCAGCAGTGAGAATAATACTTATTCCAAGCACCCTGAGGGGCTGATACGTGACCTCATGATGGACATACTGCGGCTAGCAGCGATCACCTGGAGGAACATGCGCTTCATAACACCTTATAACCATCTCGTAGCTACATCACGCTCACTTTGCACCGTGTGATTTATGACCCTGATATAACAAAGGCTCTGGAAGTTTCATAATGACTCTGACGTGGAAAAGACAAAGAAATTTCCCCATGAGAATCCTCAGTAACTTCCAATGTCCACCTTTTTCAGCAAATTATGACGACTGGCTTATAGAGTTATATTTAGCGTCAATAGCTGATGCTTTAGGCACCTTCAGAGGTTGGTGTGTGTGCGCATGATGGTCGTGCTGCGGACGGTAGCACGAAGCTAGAGGCCTTGTATCCATCTCCTACCTCTATACTGGTAGCTCTGATGTAACAGAGACTCTGCTAGTACCCTAGTGACCCCGAAGTAAAATAGATACAGATAATTCCCTATAAGAATCCTCAGTAACTTCCAAAGTCCACGTTTTTCGGCAGCTCATGATGACTGGCTTAGATAAACAGGCTGCTTTAGGCACCTTCAGAGGCTGGTGTGTGTGCGCATGGTGGTCGTGCTGCGGCCGGCAGCAGGCGGCGGGCGGGGGCGGCGCCTCGTAGTAGGGCGGCGCGTCCTGGCGCTTCCACACGGCGTAGCGCTCCGCCTCGTAGCCGCCGGACGCCGACGCGGTGCGCTGGTGCTGGTACGGCTCCTGGATGTGCACGTGCGGCTCCTGGGGTGCGGGGGCAGGTTACGGGTGTTACCACTAACTTTTGCTAATATTATGCTACCAGCTAAGTGGCTGGGTGTGCTAAAGATACTCTTGCAGCTACATCTTCAAGGAAAAACCGACGTTATGTTATTTCTGGGCTGATATTGTCCCCATTACGGGTGAAATCAGTTCAGCAGTGCAGATAATTTCACCAGCCATTTATTAAAATTTATTCTGCAGCCTTGATATAATATAAAGTCTTTGTCTAATGGGTTTATTTATTTCTATGTGTTGTCTTTGTGTAATTATTTTTGTTTCTATGTGTTGTTTAAAGTTAATGGTAATTCCCCAGGTTCACACATACGATAAAAATATTACAGTCGGATACATGCCAATCATTCCAAATGCGGGATTTTTTTGTGCAGATTTACCTATCTCACGTCGTTTAACATCGTTTTCGGTTTTAACATTTTCCGAAAATTCATGTAAGAATAGCTTAATTTTTAAAACGCCATCAACAGTGTATGAGTAATTGATAATCACATTAATTTATAAATGTGAAACATCACACGGGAAGTTTATGTACTGGAAAAGCATATAGGATACTTTTATCCCAGGTAGTATGTTTTCTTAGGATCCACTTTCACGCGAGAGAAGACGTTTGCAGACACTAGTATTGCAAAATTTTATTTACTGGCGTTTTTGAATAAACAATTCACATTACATAACATTGCTTTGACTTAAGATTAAATTCTTATACCTACTTGCCGGAATCCAGCACAATTATACATGTTACTTACCGGAGCCCTAGGTTGATAGGGCTGATGATAATGATGGCGGTGCTCCTGAGAGGAGGAGGACGACGAGGACTGTACCGAGGACATAGAGCCTCCTCGGACCACGGCCCCTCCGCATTCCGCACGACGCAGCGAGACGGGGCTTTCGGCGCTGTACGAGAAAAGACTGTTAATTTGGTAACACATGTTCAATTGGAAATGTATTTGTTTATTTATTAAAACTATATGAAGGTACCATCAAAGACACTTCTGCCTGACCACCGCTAAGTAAATTTTTGCTTGCACTCGAAACGAAAACTTCAAAGGGTTTGGTTTGACGCCGTGCCGCAGGATTCAAGCGAAAAATATTTTTAAGTGATCAGGCAGAAATGACTGCGATGGTACACAGGCGTACTTGATGCCCTAGGCATTCACTACCAGTCAACCAGGGGTATTGAAGAGAAAATATGACAGAAAATTCTTTACTTTCAAGATTTATTGAAATTATTATTTAAGTAATACGTCTTTTTTATTTTTCGCATAACTCTAACTACCGCTGACGCTAGTATCATCGTCTTCCATGTCTTTTATGTTATTTTATAAACAAAATGGTTCCAGAAGAGATGGCTGATGGGGTAGAAAGGTTCTGGAGTCACTTCCGCACATTGGAAAGCCTTCCGCAAGGTGGACAGATAACTTGGTGAGGGTCGCGGAAATCTGATAGATGCAAGACGTACAGGATCGGTCGTTGTACATTCGTAAGAGGCCCTTTAGCCTAGAGTGGACGTCTTTCGGCCGAAATTATGATGATGATTAGATGTACTATTAGTAACTTACTTGAGTGTAATACTGCTAGTTCTCTTAGGTATCTCTGGAGGTAGCCGCCTTGCGTTGGCGGCTTGTATCGCCGCCAACTGCTGCTGTTGTCGCGCCGTTGGAGACGACAGTGGTTTGCCACCAGATGACAGCAGGTTGCCGTATATTGGGCCTGAGGAATTGAAGTAAAATAAGTAAAAAAATTAGTGTCAGGTAAAATACACTGTCGAAATGATAATAATAATATTTCACAACTATCACGCAACACTGTCTAGTCCCAAGCTAAGCAAAGCTTGTGTTATGAGTACTAGACAACTGATAAACATACTTATATATTTCTAAATACATTATATTGTAAATGATAAATTACACCCAGACACAGAACAATGATCATGCTTATCATTATATGATCTAAGTGAGGAATAACGTAGCATTTCTTACTAATATTGTAACCTTAAAAGTAACTCTTTCCGTCTATAACACTTTAATTTTCTGTTTCGCTTAAAACTACTGAACTGATTTTGATGAAATTTTGTCCGAAGTAAGCTTACACCCCAAGGAAGGACATTAGCCACTTTTTATCTGACTTAGACTTCGACTTCACGTGCTCATCCGACACTCAAGCGGACGAGCTGCGGGAAGAAGCTGGTCTTGGTAAATCATCTAATGATTTCTCCCGTCTAGGGTAGAGCAAGAGGGCGTGTCACACTTTTACTGACTAAAAGCATATCTATGTGCCTTCAGTTGCTTTCTTGCGTTCTAGGACCATAGATTTCCCTTTCAAAAATCAACCCATAGCCCCAATTGGAAAGCTAGACTGATACTTTTTCTTTCTTCATCCCATAACAATGATGATCGATATTATCGAGAAGCAAAATCCCAAAATAAAAGCTAGTAAAACATATCCTAGATACGGTATGTCTGCTAAAGAATCATAGCTCCATAGGATAGAAAAGTCAAACATATTACGTTGTAAGGCATATTTGTTTGCTCTATCAAATAGTAAACAAGCCCAGTTCTCGAGAAAACGTCTGCGCAAGATAAAATTCTCTTACGATAATGCAATATTTATTTTACGATGACGATAATATATTGTGGAAAATTGTAAAAAATGGCATTGGTAACAAATACGAAGGTACTTTACAAGATATACAAGGGAAATGTTGTTTTAACTTTTTTATATAATGAAAAGGATTAGTTTTGTTACGGAAGTAGATACTTTAATCGCTTGTAGTATTTTTATCAATTTATTTGATAGGCTTTTCAAGGTGGGTCTTTGTCAGGGATTTCCCCGGTTTTGGACCAGTTGTTTGTTGTTGTTGTTTTGTTGGCAGCCTTAGTGATAACCACTAAGGTTGCCAACAATAGTAGAAGAATCTGCCAGCTAGTCTATCTACCCAGCACAGAACAAATGATTATGCTCATCACACAAACATTTGTCCTAGGTGGGAATTGAACCCACGACCTCCGGCATAGCAGTCAGGGTCACTAACCACTAGACCAACAGGCCAGTCAAATAAAGCAGGAGTGTAGTTTTAGTCAGTAGGAATCTGACACTACCCAGACTGGCTCGTCAGAGACGCAGCCATGAGGGTTTCCTAACTCCTGCTGGAAAAAAAGTCATCCAATTGCCTGCATGAACTGGTGAAAAGACACCTATTTTTTGCAGTTCAATTCCTTGTCAATTGAACACAAGTTAGTTTTGGTCAGTCAAAGTCTGTCTTCCTAACGCTCAACCTAGAGCAAGAAGAGAAGTTTTTCGATGGTTTCCTACCGAAAAATAATAAAATAATGCTTGTTACCTGTGTTATTTAGCAACTGATGGTTGTGTAGAGATTCATTGTGCGACGATGACGTAGATATGTTGGTGACGGACCCGCTTACGGAGCAACTGCACACCTGTAATCGATAAGCGTTAATATTAGTTACTTATAAACAACCGAAAGGTTCTAGACTGGTGACCGCGCACTAGAAAACGCAGCATTGGAAAGCCTCCCACAAGGGGGACTGATGACCTGGCGAGGGTCGCGGAATGCTGTGGATGCGAGACGTATAGGACTGTTCGTTGTAACGACACTTGGGGGGGGTCTATGTCCAACAGTGAACGTCCTTCGGCTGAAATAATGATGATGATGATAAGCGAAAATGTTTGTTTCATGATCAAGGTACATATACTGGATGGTGGTCTCTATAAAGGTCATATGCATAGTACTCATAATAGCAGTACTAGATGCACCTGTGAACGTGGGCTCCATAATAATTCGAATGAGTTACCGTGGTAATGGGCATTTAATTTTTTATTGAAACTTTATGCATTAGGCAATTTATTTATTTATCAAAACTTTAAAACAAAGGCAGACTTAATGCCTTAACCAAATGAAGGAGCACAGGTGGATTTTTATCAATAAAAGTCTCAAAAGTCCGACACTCTCTATTTGATGATTTATGACATAACTTGTACCAAAGTATTTCCCAGAGGAGAAAAGGGAATGTATGGAACACACCCATCATTTTGCCAGCAAAGTTTAACGAAGATTTGAGTTAAACTAGTGCTTGACTGCAAACCCACCTAATGGTAATTCAATCGTTGATGGTGAGGTCGTAGATGGAGTTTATTATCAAGGAATCTCATGAAACAGAAGGTCTGCTCACAGGTACAATCCTAAATAATAACCAGTCATTGTTTGAAACAATATTAAAAGATTAGTTAATTTACAAAATCAATTAACTTGATAAGTGAACAGGACATGAAAGTATCTTAGTCATCGTCATACTTATTTCATCATTCTAATATTTATTTGAAAATTGAATCCTAAGACATATGTCTTTTTTTCAAAGGGAAGTCCTCTAATAACTTCTCCCGCTTTAGAGCTGAGCGGGAGGGCGTGTCAGACTTTTACTAAAACCACACCTAAGTTCCTACTTTGCTTTGTGTGATCCTACAACCTATGGTCGCAGTAAGCTTTGGCCCTGCTGGGCACCTATGGTTTTGCTGACATGTCTTTAAAAACCGTGCAGTCGACGACTCGGGCACGGTCCGGACGGTTTCCGGACAGCTTACTTTTTTTTATGGGTGGAAATCATCTAATGACTTCTCCAGCTCTGGGCGGGGCGGGAGGGCTTGTCCGACTTTTACCGACTAAAACCACACCTGTGTACTTCAGTTGCTCTTTGCGTTCTAGGACTGGAGCATGTACCATTATGATTAAGCAAGCGATGCAGTGTTAAAAACTAAAATTGTTTAAAAATAAGTTCTCAAAACTGATCTATACCACGATCATTTCTTTTTCATGGTATTAACAAGATTTCCATTTTACTTTATGCTTGTCTCTCATCTGATACGCTGATAAACTTTACCAAAGTAAAATAATCGTCTACTAGTTACAATAGCAAGTGAACGATTATTATCAAACATAATGCAATAATTGAGCTCGATATGTTTATCGGAAACACAAGAAATGCAAGTTTCGATAAATATTCAATCAATGTTTTTTTGGGGTATGTTTTTGGCTGGTAAATTATCAAATAATGTTACCCGCTCTGGGACAAAAAAATGCAATGCCTGTCCCTGAAATAGACTTATCCAGACAGCTCTATAAAAGTACTAAAAGTACTACTTCATTGTCTGCTGTAGTAATATTTCTTCCTGCGATGGCAATTCATCAAATTACTTCTCTCGCGCTGGGTGGCGCAAAAGGGCAGCACCACGACCACCACTAGCGTTCCAGACGTTTACCGACTAAAGCCCACCTGAGTTTCTACAGTTGCCTTTGGGTTCCAGAGACACGGTAACTCTTTCGAATGTTCCCACAGCCCTTTCCCAACTATATTGGTGTCGACTTCCAATCTAACCATATGCAGCTTCTGCATACCAGTATTTTACATGCAGTGAATTTCTATCTGACCTGTACAACCCAGTAGCATAGAGACAAGATATCCTTGGGCAAGACTAACTGCCGCACTCAGAGACGCCCATTAACGCTAATCTCTGATTTACTAATTTTGTCATTGAATAATAGTCTATATCTTTATGATGTTAAGTACCTTAGGTTTTGCTATAATTGACATTAAAGTAAAATGACGTCTCTGAGTGCGGCAGTAAGTGTCCCAGTAACAGATGTGTCGTGCTACTGACGACATTGGCAGATGAACGTGTCTTCATCTTCCTCTTCCTGCTCCTATCCCATATTACTGGGGGTCGGCGCAACACGTTTTTTTCTTCCATTCTGTTCTGTCATCTGTCACACTATCAATAACTACTTTTTCTTCCATATCACTCATCACACAATCCATCCATCCTTTCTTTCTCCCTCTCCATTCATCTACAATTCTAAATGTATATACCTACTCTTTTGACAGATCAACGTGTACACTATAAAATTATATTTACACAAGATTTAAACAAACACCATTTTCCCTTCAATATACAATTATTTACAATAAAACTACACACACTTTGTATTTTCCGGTGAGACCCCATAGTTTTAGTTTCTTCACTTTTATAAGCATCACATTTTTATTTTTCACTATACTCCTAATTATGTCTTTGGTTTTGGAGTGGTCCATTTTTACCCGATTTCCCCTGGAGAAGGGGATTTTATTTTCGTTTTTTTTTTAAATATTCGCACAGACGTTGCTTCGAGTCAACGCCAAAAGTAACAATGATAAGGTATATCAGATAATTTATAATTATTAGTTGAGCGATGTTATTTTATAGTCTCTTATCAGATGTGATAACAGTTTATTTACTTTCAGTGATAGGCATGTTATTAATGAACTTTCGAAAATTCTTTTCTTATTTATTAGTGGCGGAAGCTACTGTTTGATTATGGTTTTAATTATTCGCGAAATGATGTCGTTTATGAGGAAAAAATAAGTTGTTGTTTAAGAAATCTTTAAAATATTTGAGTAACCTTCACAGTTTCCTTATAATGTTGCTAGTAAAAAATACCCAGAGAGATTTATTCTTCGGAAATACTTCTACATAATACCTAGCATTGGTGTTATTTTAATCATTTTGACAAATAGATGAATAAATCGCTTTATTTTAGGTGCTAACACACCAAAGGTTGTCTGTAAAAAAAACGCTTTTAGCGATAAAACCGCCCATTGTGATATCCTATTAATTTAAAGTTCCTTATGTAATTTTTATTGTTGGTTTTAATAAAGAATATATCTATCGATCAAGTGATTTCTACAGTCCTAGGTGGAGCCAAGGCCCGATCTAGCTATTTAGCCGCTAGTAAGCCTACTTTCTATATAAAATGTATGGAGATCGACGCGCCCAGATAGGCGTGTGTGGACCATGTGTTAGCAGTGTTCTACCCAGGGCCCGATCTAGCTATTTAGCCGCTCCGGGCAAAGATAGTTTTCGCCGCCCTTTACATACTCAAAGCCATATAAATCATGAGTCTTCTTAGGTCTTATATATTTCCACTATCCAACCTGAAGTAGGTTGGAAGGTGGCACAGTAAATTCTCACCTGCTAACTTAGGCTAGGTTAGAATATAGGAATAATTCAATTTTGCCGACCCCCATTTTTTGCCGCTCTGGGCAAATGCTCGGCGTGCCCCCCCTGATCGGGCCCTAGGTGGAGCGGGAGACGGTGTTCGACATACTGACTAAAACCTAGCTCTGTTCCTTCAATTTCACTTTTAGTTCCAGGTAACACTTTCAATCACTCCCACAACTCTAAATAATCGACGATCTTTTTAATTACTTTTGTAATTTATCGACACCACACTTTTACTCCAGAGATATGATAGAAATGATATCAGCTACGATTCGACAAACAACACTAAGTTAATCTTATCACCGCATTGCTTACATTCCTTATTTAAGCTTAGTATTGCTTGGCACCTTCACCACAGAGATTAGTTTGTATTTAACTATAATAAGCAAGTATGCGCAATAATCTGTGAAGTAGCTTGAAGTGGTATATTTGAATTGTGCACGCTGGATAGATACCCCGATACCACCTTGTTAACTTAGATTGTTACCTGAGTATTTATACAATGTGTAACGTTAAATACGCCTAAAACCTGAAAATAGTTTGATCAGAATAACGAGCTGAATGAATTGAACCACTTTTTAATAAAGGTTACATTTTTCAAAAAAATATTCATTAAAAATGTTGCCCTCTCTGTTTATTAATAGGTCTTTATTTCTCATAAGACGGATAATAATAGGTCTTATTTCAATGCAAATACGAATTTTAAACAAACTAAAACTGCCCAAAAAAATCTTTTTTTCTCACAGAATTAGGTTAATTGAATTAAAAATTATTTGGGGTATCTGAGGTTTTGCGCATTTAATGTTACACATTGTATAGGGTGTCTCAACTAGTGTCATTTGTTTATAGCGTATAGCGTTTGTTATATCGGCTCTGCCTTCGCGCTGTAATATAACGGCTCGCTCCACGCCGATAGCGAGGCCAAAGCAGGATAGCAATATAGCGTTTATTGTGTCCATTTAGCGCGTTGCCGAATAAAATGATAACGTCTCTGCGTCCAGTTGATTACCGAGTTTTATTATAACGTGTTAAATGATACCGTATAAAATAGCGCGCTATAAAAATAGCCTATAGCGCGTCTAGAGTTTATAGCAGAATTGAACATCAATCTCAACTTCCGAGGCGTATTTTCATGAACGTCAGTGCTCGGTCAGATTGACAGCCCGGTGCGGGAGCGAAGATGCGCGCGATTATGCCTGTCCGTAATCCAGCCATGATGAATTGATTAGCTCCTACTAGTTTGCGTTACGGTTGCCGTTCGCCGCCCACGCATGCACCGCAGTCACTTATATAAACGAACTATGGGATGAATTGACTGCGTGTGTCCTGGGTCACCCGTGCGTGCCTGGCTATACGTCGCACCGCATGCCCACTATGGACACTCTAAAGAAGTTCTTATGTTGGAGTTAGCCGCGCCGCAACCGCCCTGCACAAACGTTTGCAGTCTGGTCAAGCCTTTCAAAAGTGCCAGAGCAGCGAAAAACGATATTTGAACAATGTTATTTTCAAAAACTAATTTTCCCATGTCTTCACTTCAGTTTCTGTTTTTGTAACTTAACGCGTTTCATTAAATGTATTTGTTAATCTTTGGGAAAAGCATTTGAATATTATTATTTTTTTTTTTTAAATTAATTTTGCCATGTCTTCAGTTTCTGATTTTGTAATTCAACACGTACAATATTTAAATGTATTTGTTAATCTTTTATGTATCTACAAGAGTGTTTTTTTTTTTTGAGACAACCTGTATATCATATTCTGGTCTAAAATCGATAATTAAGAGAGAAGTTCTATATTAGTGATCGGGTGCAGTAAATCGTGTCGGTTTAGCTACCATAAAGCATTCACAGGTTAGTTTAGTATTCATACTAAAGAGTTTAAAATCATCCTTACCCCACTGTCGGCATCCCCACGATGTAACGGCGGCATATCGGCTGCGATCATGTGGATCTGATGGGCTGACTGCTGCACCCTGGCCACCATGGCTTCCACCTCGCTCTGAGGGTCACATACCATGTGGTTGCTGAAAATAGAACGTCATTAGTTAGTCTCAAAACAAGTTTTCAATGGTTTTTTTTATTTGGTTTTGTCATGTGAAGAGAAGCGATGAAACGCATGTTGCTAAAAGAGTTATGAGTTTCCAGGAGGCCTGGTCCTGTGCGTCTTGCTCCATCGGATTCCCTCGACCTTCACCAGGTCATCGGTCCACCTTGTGGAAGGCCTTTCAAATCTGCGTCTTCCGGTACGTGGTTGCCACTCAAACCTTTCAGCCTGACCATCTCGGAGGTCACTGTAAGGGCGGGAGGGGGGAGGGTAGATATATCTTTTTACACAATTTCCCCAATATTCATAAACTCCATGCGAAAGAAATGGCGGGTAACAAATAGTATTAAATAACTTAGAACCACATAAACCCTTTACTTATAAGTTATAACCCACAAATCTCAAAAGAACCCCAAGCAGTAGAACTTTAAATATTAAAAAGCTACTGATCGAAATCCCGAAAAAACCCGAGCATTTCCTATGGGACAAACTTCCATCTTTTCACTAGCTTGGTCTAAAGAAACAAATCGTGATAAACACTTTCACAGTAAATTGGACTTTATCACCCACAAAATAAAGTCACAAATTGTTTGTTAGTAGTTAGGGAGTTAAGTGTGATCATACGAAATTGGACTTTGTTACTCTTGAAATAAGGTCTAATATTAGTTGTGGATTTGGAAAATATTCAAATGTGTAGTACTTTCAGACGGTAAAACTAAGGGACACGAAGCCTGCTTATAAATTAACGATACAACCTGTATTACGTATTATTGGTTGTCATTTGGTATTCATGATGATCAGTGAAAAAACAATGAGAATGGTTGGCTTTACGAGCTGTTTATTTAATACTTTATATATGTTTATTGGTGAACTTTCTTTACAACATATACACTTGCTTCTGCTTGCGACTTCGCCCTCGTGAGAGTAGGAAATTATTCCAAGGGGATATACTCCTGACCGAATTTCGATCATGGTGCCCAATTTTAGCAGAGATTAGCCAAGTTCGCAGGAGATGCTATAGTGCACAAGTGAGTGCGCAAACACATGTGCACTGTCTGTTTCTTTACTCTCATAGTCTGATGTGACGACCACACGACAGAACTAGAGAGAGATCAGGCATAGGACTAACGGCTAAACATGCTTTCCGAGGCATGGGACACCACCAACTTCTAAACTTACAAGCAACTACTAAGTAATTCCTAAAAATCCCAAAAGCAGTTAGTCCGACCCGAGAATCCAACTCAGGATGTCATACTCAGCAAATGTGCTTGCGCCCACGAGACCAACGAGGCAGTAAGACCCGAGAAGTATCTTATTATCTCCTATTCTAGTACATATGCCACTTATAACAACTTTCAACAGCTGGCATAAAATAGACCAGACGAAAAGTCTTTCGATGATTTGGTTAGGCTTAAAGAAACATGACATGCCAATAAACTAATACGTATTAGAAAACTTCACACTTGCCGTTAGACGGCAGAACAGATTTGGTTTAAAATTGGTACACGTGTACACCATGTTCTGGAATAGTGTAAATTTCAATGTTGGCGGTATGTTCCCTTGGGATAGTTTTCGCGGGCAAAATCGCTAGCAGCAGTTAACACAGTACAAAGCAATGTCGAAAAATTGTTAATTCCTCACCTCATGTCCATATCATGTCGTTCCCGTAGTGACATGGAACGCATTGGCCTGGTGAGGGCTAAGACCTTCTCGGCTCCACCAGGACTCTTTTGAAGTAGCGTATTTGCGTATATATCTGTACCTGGAATATAAAACATGGTATTTAGTCCTGGTCAGTCTTGGCTGTGACAGATTATAAGAGAACTTTTTGATATTTGGACGGACAACTGTGTAGCTGTTTTTGTTCCGACTACACAGACAGATGAGAGAGAGATACGGGTTGATTATTAGACTTGGCCAACCGTTAATATAAAGGTATAATACAGTACACAAAAAGGTTTTTTAATTCCAAAAGGACCAAGATTTATTGTGGAAGTACAGAACGCCACTGAACGGCCAACTTTTGCAATAAAGTTATTATTAGATGGTCCTTTTGCTCTGGACACTGCATTAGTACTCTATTTTGTCAGATAAACAAAAAAAACCATAAGACCTCCTTACCATTGACTAGTTGCCCATGATCAGGGCCATCCTGCATCCTCCTCGCAGTAGAATCTGCCGCTTTTGCCATCGCTGTGATGGCACTAAACTTCTTCAACAGCTGTCGTCTCCTGAACGCTCTTTGAATAGTGACAGCTGCCCTCCTTGCTCGTAAACCTCCGTACCTTCGCTCTAAGATCTCTGTTTGTTTGTCCAGCAGGTCTTGGGACATCTCATAACGGCTGGAAGGTGGAATTTCCCATGAATATACTGAGGAGCTTGAGTGGGATGGTAAAATGAACATCCGGAAGGTTAAGCTAAGGTTTTTGAAGGTCCATGCCAGAATAAAGATCGATGATCTAAATATTGTGATTGAATAAACAATGAAAAGTGGGATGAAGTGATCGATTGCTTCTTAAGGGACAAGATTTTTGGTAAAGATGATGTGTATTTTGGAGCGATTGGTCATTCAGTTGTTTGACCACTAAGGACAGTTTTGTGGTTTGCAATATAGTTGGTTTTGAGTGATGTTCATTGTACCATTAAAGCAGGGTTGAAAAAGTAAGTTAATGTTTCAGTCAGATGATGAGGGTTTTGCATGTAGGGTTTAGTAATTATTCATTAATTTGAATGAGAAAATTTAAATATTTCTAGATAACGGATTTTCTTCACAACAATTTCTTTTTTTTATACATTTAAAAGAGGTTTGTAATTTATTTAAAGTCGTGTAAATAGTGAACGATTTAACTAATGAAGTTTTACCAAGTTCTACTAGACAGTATCATTATTGAAAATAGACAGAAATTGACAATTTAATGAATGAATCCAATTCTAGAAGAAGCTTAATATCAAATTACGAGTTAAACTTTTAGTATAAACTACATGCTGTTAACTTTGAAGATTATGTTTGAAAGAAGTTTGTTAACTGACATATCAAATTAGTGTTTCTGGTTTAGGTCCACTTAAACTACATGCCGACTCTAGAACAAATCTAAAATTAAAATCATGAATATTGTTTCTAGTTAATTGTGAGAGAATGCGGTTTTCAATGACATTGTCTGACCTTGGAAAGTCCACAATGACTGCATTATGTAAGTGACAATATTGTCATTAATATTATCTTAAAATAAATACTGCTGGCATTTTAGTGGTTACGTATCGCGAAAATGATAATTTGGATATAAAATTTTCGTGAAGCTGAAACTTATGTACTCTCGGATCAAAATTCATCAAATAACCAACTTCGTTATTTATAAGTCGGTTATAAACTTATTAAGAAACTCTTAAGTGACAGGAATCTTCAAAGTCATTTTCAAATTACTTACAGTTTTTTTCCTGAGATATTTTATTTTACAGTGTATATCTCAAAATGACCTGAGTAACAGTATATAAAAGTCAAAACATGCGTGAAAGTGGACCAGGGTCTTAAAACTATTCTTAAAATCATGCCTTGAGTAAACAAGTGATTGTCAAAATTTTTAAATTACTTATGAGTTGAAACAAATTACATTCGGACAAGGCTACGTCCACATTGAGGTGCGATAACATTTTTATCTGATTTAAAATTGACAGGACCAAGTTTTGTATCGAAGGACCATTTTTATTAATGGTCTCTTTATCAAGAAACCCTTTATTGTTATGATTGTAGATGCACGTGATAACTGAA
Source organism: Mythimna lalbum (assembly GCA_949319445.1). Lineage (NCBI taxonomy): Eukaryota > Metazoa > Arthropoda > Insecta > Lepidoptera > Noctuidae > Mythimna > Mythimna lalbum. The sequence continues at coordinate 6,718,147 of OX439371.1, read as the reverse complement.
AGTCTGACACTGTAATATTTAAGTGCAAATCATAGATAGTGATTGATTTGAGTGGCAGCGCTTAGGAAATAAGTAAGTGGTCCTTAAGAAATAATTCCTACTGTCAGCTTTACTTAGTCATCAAGTTTGGCAAGAATCCGCTAAGTGATGTTGATTTTATTCCTTTCTAGTTTAAGTACTTACTGAGTTTTTACTTTATTTGCATATTTAAGTATCTAAGAGACATAACCAGACCATGTAATTTGCATCAGTGGTGATTAGAAAAACGATCTTTCACTTTTTCAATGTAAGAAGGAATAGGAGATTTTATTTTTAAGTTTAGATAGGAGTTAAGTGTTATCTAAGTGTTAAAGGGCACACAATACACATTCCTCAGGTTCTCGACATACCCTCTAGTCAATTTACCCCTTTTTTGGGGTAACGTGGGATCTTTTTGGGTCATTCCCGTCGAACCCATTCCCATGATGGACACATCTGTGCCTCGCCTATGGAAGTAATTAAAAAGTAAAGAAAACATAAATACACATTTGTTAGTAACACAATTTCCCACAGATGAACCAGACCCTTACACATTTATTTACACATAAAGAAAATATTTACAAATAACACGACAAAATGCGACAAATATTAATCACTTCTCTAAAATCAACACCCAGACCATGTATTTACAAATTCAAATACAAAAGCAGCTGACGTCCCTCAGACTACCGCTACCTCTAATGTTCGCCTGAGCGACTACTCCTCAGTGTTAGTGTTCCACTGACCTGTTTGTATGAACGGCGTGTCCGAAGCCCTCTGGCGGGGCGGCGATGTACAACGGCGGCGCCGGCTCGGCTGCGCCCACGCACAGCCCCGCCCCCGTGGACGCGTTCGACGCCGACGAGCATGACGAGTTCGAGTGGTTTAGAGCTGGAATTACGTTTTATGAGATTTATATTAAAACTGGTAATTGTGAGAGAAAACATTAGAAGAGAAAAATGTACAAGGAAAGAAAGAGACAAAATCAAATTCAAATCGATTCTTGGAACCCACTGGAAGGGAGGGCTGCATGCCTCCCTTCGTTCCTTTTGTACTTATTTTAATTTCATTAAGTCCGATGTTGCAAGGCTGGGCTGGGTATTTCAATCAAGCAGTACAACAGTCAAATCATTGAAAAGTTGTTCACATAGACTTTAAGACACGCACAATCGCCTAAACACATGAATCCTATTTTCATACCTATGTCGCTACAAGACACTGGACTACTTAAGTAAATATTCTGTTAGTAATTCGTTAGAAATCTTCTTCATATAATTAGTACTAGTTTTTTCTAGCGGCTTCGCCCGCGTACATAAAATATAGCCTATTTCACTCAGGAATAAAGCATCTTTCTACTGGTACCAAAAATTTTAGAAATCGGACCAATACTTTCAGAGATTACCTCCTACACACAAACATAAAAAGAAACTTTACCTCTTTGTTATATTAGTGTAGACTACTTAATTCTCAAGAAAAAATGTGTGATATTTAAGAAACTTACCAGGCAATGGTCGATGAACAGCAGTGACATATCTGTTGCCTTCCATGTATCCTCGGTCGGGTTCCGCGGTGTGAGCATGATGGGCGTGGATCGAGTGCTGGTGGGTATAGAAGCCGTCGGGGGGATGCAGAGCCACCCCACCCGTTCCCTCTTCTTCGTCTACCTTCTGAGAGAAGCTGTGGACAAAGAAAGAATCGGTTAAAAAAGTTGTTTTAGGAAACAGTATGGATCCGGCTCGAAGGACCGATCATTTAAATGGAATACAAAATGAAGACATTTTTGTAGTTGAGTTTTAAATAACACACGTACACTAAGATAAGTTTGACAGAATAACCTGGCATAGTACACAGCAGTCACTGTTTTTTCATTAAATAAAAACACAAAAAATACTATTTCAACTTTAAAAAATACACAAAATAACGACGTCTCAGTTCAAAAGGCTGGTCTCAAGTATCAGAGACAGTCAACATTTTCCTCGTAGCTATCCCGGCTTTTGTAACTCGTTCTAGTAAATATTTTCACTATCTTAGTTAAATATTTGCTTACACGAACGTTTTTGGGACGCTTTTGCAACTCCTGTAAATAGAGCTCCCGTCTTGAGAGTGAAAGAGATGAAAAGTTTTCTATCTCGTTTTAGTTAGTGAATGATTTCATCTTGAATTAGGTTAATGAAGAACATTGAGGGTCAAATGATATTTGGGCGAAGCTTTCCTCTCCGAACGAGATTTGCCTACTTTGATTCGATATCCTGCTCTGTCAGTGTGATTTTGAAAAGTGTGATTATCTACAAAATGAATCATCACAGTATCCTTATCATCGATTGATTACTCATGAAGCACTTATGATTGCACTCAGATAGAGACAATGGCGCCGATAAGTTCTATACGAACTTGATGAGTATCAATCAAGACCTTGACTTTTGTAAGTCCATACAGGATTCGGTATTCATCATGTACTCTTCCTTGATAATGGGGTATTGGGGCTCATATATGATTCATAGATCAGTAATGCTTATAAAATCATTGACCCTGTTTCTTCTGTTTATGTTGGACGCTCTATCTCTGACTCTTACACTACTTATATGTATTCCATTGGATAAAACAGACTGTTGCCCTAATTATTTATTACTTGTGAAGAAATCACACGAAAAGTGACATGACAAGTAATGTCAGGCTCTACATTTTGTACTTAGCGTTTGACGGGAACGCTAAAAGAAATGTCATTTGTCTAACCCCCAGTAGTTATATGAATAACTAGCTTTTGCCAGCGGCTTTGCCCGCGAATTAGGTTCCTCCATACAAACTTTGAACCTCCGTTTCATCCCCTATGGGGGTGAATTTTAGAGAACCCTCTCTTCGTGCTACGCTAGCACTAAGAGAGGGTTCTCTAAAATCATCATAACAGAAAACCCTCTATGCAAAATTTCACGCTTCTTGTTATCTACTAGAAGTTTCAGCTGTACGTTGATATGTCAGTCAATCAGTTTCTGTTTTTATATATGATACTAGCTTTTGCCCGCACGGCTTCGCTCCCGCTCTTCCCTACTCTACCCTACTACATATATCCTACTCTACCCTATTCTACCCTACTCTACCCCACTCTACCCTACTCTACCCTACTCTACCCTACTCTACCCTACTCTACCCTACTCTACCCTACCAAACTTCACATAAACCATCTACTAAATAGTCCGAACAAAGCCTAAAAATTTGGTTTGGATAGGTGAGCCCGTTCTTGAGTTATAAAATAACAACGAAAAGTGGCATTGATTTTTATATATATAGATACAAATAATAATACAAATATTTTTCTTTCTTTCTTGCTTTAGAGGATGGATGAATTGTGTGAGAAGTGATATGAAAGAAAAGGGAATTAATGATAGCGTGACGGGTAATAGGAAAGAATGGAAGAAAAAAACGTTTTGCGTGAGATGATGATGCAGTCATATTTTTCAGAATTTAAGCGCACGGTAGTGCGCAGGCGAAGTTTTATATTATCATACCTATCTATGTTTTAGCTATGCAAGAGAAAACACAGTTCTGTAAAAAAACGTAAACTATCGCTTACGATGTTCTTTCTAAAAAGGGTCGACAGGTAGATGGCAAATTACATTCTTAAGTTAGCAATAATGTAAGAAGACGGTAAACAAAATTGTTGAGATTTCTGTTGAAAATTTCTCATTAAGTAGGATGATGAAAGTAAATGGTAGGTACTATAGACAGACAAAGTTGCCAGTTTGTGTTAACTAATTAAGAAGGTAACTACGAAAGTAAGTGGTTGTAGGTTTGCTGTGCAAATAAGGGTGCACGGTAGTGCCCCCGCCAAGGCAAGCAGCAGGCAAGCGTTTCTCGAAACAGTTCAGGCAGTTGCCAAGTCAATCTAGGTAATCAAAATCTCTTAAATACAGACTGAATAAATTAACCTATGTGGTATTACACGGATCTCACAACTTTTACGGTAGAAGAACTGAGTTGCAAGTCTTGGTTTTTTTACAAGTTATGTTTTCGATGGCATTGTTTAATTCGGTTTGGTAGATACTGTTAGTAATGAAGGTATTTAAGGATCAGGGGACTCTAAACTGACTCCGCATCCAAAGACAATCTCCACAGATGGGGATTCCTGGACGGTTCTGACCTTCAGTTTTGTACGGCGTTTCTTCGCAGACCATGTTCCTTCCTGCATGACGTGCCTTATTACCTGTTCACTTAAGGATCTAATGACAGCATCAGTAGAAGGCATTGCCATGGCCGCATACTGAGTTAGGCAAGGAATTTAGTTTTGTCGATGGGGCCGAAAGATTCTGGAGTACTTAAAGTCCGCGTACAGGTGGACGCAGTGTTGGAAAGCCTCCCACAAGTTGGACCAATGACCTGGTGAGAGTCGCGGGAAACCGCTGGATGCGTGGATTCACTGTTTTTTATGTAGCGACACTTGGAGGAGGCATGTGTCTAATAATTGACGTTTTTCGGCTGAAATGTTGATAATTATGAGGTGATAGTGTTCTCACATGGCTCTATAAATAATCACATCTTATCATAATACTTTAGTCAGCAGATACTACGTTAAAGAAGTCACAACTATGTTATCGCATAGTTTAAAAAATGTGCTGTAATGTTTCAATAATAATTATGATTGATTATGATGATATTATTAAAACACGCACGTGTATTTGTGTACTTATTAAGTGATTGTATTGCAAATTCTTCAATTATTATCTATCGATAATAGCATTGTAATCGCTATTATTGTCAATGTGTTATATTTTACTTTCTTTCTGGACCGTGATGGAAATGGCAACTGAAGAAAAACAGATGGATTTTAGTCAGTAAGTCTACACCTCTCGCTTCACCCAGAACGGGAAAAGTTATTTATTTATTAAATACTTTATGTACACAAAAATATAGAAGCGGACTAAATGCCTTAGGCATTTTCTACCAGTCAACCTTTGGGTGATGCAGAGTAAAAAAGTGGTAGGTGCAATAAACGAGAGAGAGAAGACGAATATAAGAATAGATATAAATAAGTACTAATAAACCACAAATGAGGAAACCGGCATGTCCTGGAACCAAAACTTCGAAGACATGTGACATTCGCCAACCCGCACTGGGCCCGCGTGGTGGATTATGGGCCATTCCCTCTCCTAGAGAGGAGACCTGAGCCCTAGCAGAGGGAACTCCATTTCGAAGTAAGTATTACGTTCAATTCCAATATCCGGTAAAAACAAAACGCAAATTAAAAGACACTTTCTAATGGTAGATATCTATTAATGTCGAACACTGAACCCAATTACATATTAAAACGTTTGATAAAAACTGGTTTGTATAAAGTGATAGCATGTTTATATTGGCAATAGTATGTTTCCTTTATGTTTGAAGACTACTTGCAAATTAATTTACCGATATACAAGAAGGCATTGAACTCATAAGACCATCTTATTAAACTAATATTATGAAGGAGTTGCTTGCGTTTGACCACTATCTCACCTGATGGTAAGCGGTGTTGTGATCGGCGAAAGACCATACTTGCCTAAACACTCTTGACTTACAGACCCAGAGAGACCAGTTCGTAGCAAGTAGAAAACATAGACTTTGGCAAGAAATTCCATTCCTTAGCTGTATGCACAATTAATGTGTTCCCAAAACATTTTGTGGTGATGGCGATGGTGATATCCACCACGTACCAGTGGCGCATCGCCAATCGCCGTAGTGGTTCGATGATGTAATGCGGGCTTGGTGGAATTAACTTATAAACTGTATTAATACATTTACGAAAATGTTCCCGTGGGCTAGATTCCACTGGAGTAGAGCGGCGGAAGTAAGCTGGATTTTACAATTTATTTATTTACAATTTACTTGTACAACATTACAGCCTAACTAATGCGTTGTACAGAAACTAAGAAATAAAAGAAGAGAAAAACAAAAAGAAAACATATACACTACCACTAAAATAAAATAAAATATCCCACAAAACCAAATAATACAAGGTTTACTTGCTGTTTTCATCCATCCTCTCACAAAACCTTAGACATTAACGACACACATCTATCCATCTCCCAGCAAACAAGTCACACTTTGGTGTTACAGTCAGAAGAGCATTACGCACAGAAAGCGCACGAACGAGTGGCGAGTTAGCTCTTGACACTGTCTGAGATAAAGGATCAGCTAACAAACGGTGTGTTCGCGGCAATGTAATATTATATTAAAAATTAATAAAATCTAAATGGAATAATCCATCAAAGTTATCACAATAAAACCTAGTTATCAGGAAAACAAGATCAGTATAATCTATTAACAAATCCATGTTAAGTAACAAAGACTATATTCGAACAAAACACAAATCTGCCGTCTCTACAGCGATATAGTACGTCAAGGAACTCACGTTGTTCTCATCGTGTTGCTTCGTTTAGCAATCGGCTACATCAATCAGTGGTCGTCACGAACACAGAGAAAGTTCCAGAACCACCACAACTTTGTATACTTAAATATCTTAGGTTGGTGAATCTTAAATTATCCTACTGATGTTTTGAATTTGAAAGTCTGTTTTGGATTTTCGTTTCTATTTATACCTCAATGTCTGGACGTTCTTGGATATCATGATCCTGAAACTGAAGAACATAGGTGGGCCAGTTAAAGTTTGACACGCCCTCTAACTCTAGAGAAGGCATTTTATGATTTACCACATCAAATTAAAAAAGAAATGTAGATCTATCGAAAGAGCCAACGCGACCCTGGAATGCTAAGAGCAACTGTAAGAACACGGGTGGGTTTTAGTAAGTAAAAATCTGATATTCCCTTTCGCTTCACCCAGAGCGTAAGGAGTTATAGGTACCTATGATGATTTTCCACTTCACAAAAAAGGACCTATGTGGCAAACTATGCTCTACCTTATTAGGTAATATTTTATATTCTTTGTGCTCCAAAACCTGCAGCCAAATCGAGAAGCCCCGAACGACATCATAGCAGAGACGAAGTTTTGACCCAAAAAAATGTTATATCGTGACTACGTCAAAAAGAAAAAGACGAACACAGTGTTCAAAAGGGATAATTTTCGACTTTCACGCAAGCGAAGCCGCTGGTAAAAGCTAGCAACAAAATAATAGCTATTCAAACTCGTGGTTAGAAAACGGATCATAGGTCTGTGCCGGAACTGTGATAATTGAGGAGGTATCGGAGAATTGTTATCAATTTGACGCTGCTTGCGGCGGGAAAAGTCGGCTTGAAGAGCGCCAAGACAGCTTATGACAACCGCGATATTATTTGCCGTAAATATCATGAAACACTGTTATTTCCAGTGCGGATTACCATTTGGTGGGCCTCCTCTTTCTCCTTTCAAACTTCCCTATTATATAGGGCGATCTCTGGCCAAGGTTGGCCCCGCAAACATGATCAGATCGTCACACCCCTATATTTCGGGGTCGGGGTTATCCGAAAGGAAACTAGAGCCCCGGTATGAAGGCTAGAAGGAACGGCGCGGGGTTTTTAGTCAGTAAGACTCTGACACTGTCTCCCGCTCCACCCAAGAGCGGGTTTCGTCAATGATGATTTTCCCCGTCGAAAGAAAAAAAAAAAAAACATCCCTATATTTTCTGTTCTGTGATCACATCTGATACACCTGATGTGGATCGTGGATCTCACATTGTCTTCGAATGTTTGGTTGTAGGACATGTCGGTTTCTTCACAATATTTTCCTTAACCGTTTTGAGAATAGTGGTGATGAAATAAATTACACAAAGTAATGCACCTTATTGGGTTGGAAACTGCAACCAACTGGAGTCGTTGCCATTGGGTCACCACTGCTCGCCGCGTGGTGGATTACGGCCCATTCCCTCTTCTGAAGAGGAGGCTACAGTCCCAGCAATGGGAACACTGTAAGGCTGATTATGCTATGACTGCTTTTTGGTATTTTAGCAGCTATCAAATTAAATAATATAGCAACAAAAGTTAAGTTTAAAAGAGCAATGAATTGGAAACACTGTTAACAAAAAATGCTATCCAATATAAAATATTCAAATGAAAGTAAAAGCGAATTAGTTTTTACCAAAACTCGCTAAAATAAAGCAAAACTTCTACATCGTTACAAAGCACAAATAATCAAAAACCCGACACTCAAAAGACCAGTTTCCAAAAACGAGTATGAAACTAGAACTACATTAGACCGACGCACACGTGTACCACGGCTGATTTGTACGTAGAACGACATCGCGTGGCGTGGATCAAGTGCAGCTCTACAAGTCTAGTTTCCTTATAAAACGTACGCGCCCAGATCGGTGTGTGGCACGCGTGTGCACAGTGTAGTTCTACCTTAGGTCTAAAATGTGAATTTATATAAAAACATAAAAGGCAACATCTGACTCTCTGGCTAACTTGCGCTCGTTAGAGAATTATTTTCATACAATCAACAGTTGAAACTGCCACAAACAGATATTACGTATCGTTGCTAATGAATGCAACTCGAGAAAAACATTGTCAGCGGTACCCGTTATTTCTTACGTAATATCAGTTTTACTGCGAAAACTTCGAACAAAAATGCCTTCCGTTCAGCCAGAGGGATAATCAGAATTTTACTGACTAAAACTCGCCCGCAGTCCTCCAATTGTCCGTGTGTTCCAGGACTGCGGTAACTCTTTTGATCAATGTATAAAAGGCATGTTTTTTTAGGTAGGACATCATCAAATGACTGCTTCCTTTCTATGGCGGAGCTAAAGGGCGTGACAGTCTTTTACTGACTAAAATCAGAGTGGGTTTTTGGTTCCTTCTTTGCTTTGCGTTCCAGGATCCTGGGTTTCCCTTTCGGATGCGACCCTAGTAGACATCGGTTTTGCTGACATTGAGGCGCCCATGGAACACAACGCGCCGTCGACAACTCAAACCGGACGGTTACCGGACATCCCACAGGCCTGAGCTACAAATACACCTACATATCATTTCAAAACGTTTAAAATATCATATATATTTCATAAGTCTCTAAAAATATTTGTTTTTCATTCGTTCTACCTGATAAAACACTTTAGATCCTACGATAACACCCAGGGCGGGAAAGGTAACCTTATTAGAATCGAGGATCACGACTTTAGTGGTAGGACTTATATTTTTAGAATAATTATTAACTTCATTAGTCCTAAAAACAGGAACAGCCGTTCAGGAAACCTGATGTCAGGTGAACAATCAGGTGTGAATCTTTCTAAACATGAGAATTCACAGTTCGGTTTGGAGCATAGATATTTGGAGGCTAAGTTTGGAAATAACAAACTTCTAAGTTTTATTTCGCAAAGGGAAATACCACTGATATACACCAGTAGAATTAGAAATTGCAGATGCGGAAAACCGTTCAACTCAAATCATAGCCAAAATAAATGAAAATGTTTGCAAAACTACGATTGCAGTAAACGAAACGCTTCGTACATTTAATCAATATAACTCCTGTATTAGTGGGAAACTAAACGCGCTGAGCGGTATTAGGGTTAGCTTACACACGATGCTGCCATCACAGGCACTTTTTCAAATATAGGTATAATATAAGCTGAATTTTATTTACAAAATGAAAAAAGAAGCATTTCATTGAGAGAACTCGAATAAATTCAAATTCTCTCAATGAAAAAAAAAAAGTTTTAAATGCCGCTCGCGTATTCGAATTCTTTCACTGAAATGTGAATGTTTGTAGCGTTTCGTGTAAAAGGTAAATAAACTTTTACACTATACCTTTATTAAAATTTAATCTTATTATAATTAAAAAGAAGCAATTTTATAACCTACTTTGAAACTCACTATCCGCCATCTCAGATTTAAAATTATGTCAATTAGCTAATCGTACATTGTCAAAATAATTGAATTTGAAAATACTCGTAGTTATACCTAACCGATTGAGCTCAATCAGTTGGGTATAACTATTTTCAAATTCAATTGCAAGATTCGACCCATACATACTAACTATACCTATAGCGACATCTGTGACGCCAAATAGGAACTAAAATTTAAAATCCCTCATCGCGGTATTAGACTTCTCAGCACCATTAGAACATATACAACAGCCCAAAATCGTCTATCGAGTAGTTGCTAGGACCAGAAACAACACTCGCCTAGTTGGAGGATGTTCCCTTTTCAATAGAGGATTGTGGGTCTTTACACCCTATTCATAACAGAGTGTAAAGTCAATACTTCTAAAATCTAATAAGGCAAGTTAATAGTAATAATAGTAGTAATAGTATGGCTCTATCCCTTTAACAGTTCAGTTTAGGTCTTCAAATGGATCGCGTTTTAAGAGCTCGTGATAGGGCCTCTAATGTGGTTTCCTACAGCTAACTCTAAAATCACTGATGTAGAGATATTACAATTTCCGAACAGACAAGCCGAAACGGTTCCGACTGGAAATCGGTAGATTGATAGTAGATGTAACATGTGAATTCTAGATACGTTTTAGTTTAAAAGTTGTCACGTAAGGTACAGTTGTTATGGTTTGGAAAATATTCCAGAAACTCGTTTTTTCAATTTTCGCAAAATTCTCTAATCAACTTGATATTTTTCATCTTCTTCTTAGCGTGTCGATGGCAAAACTATTCAGTTCAGATTCAGTCACTGCAATGCCGTGATTCTTCATAAAAAAATCCTTACAAATATTATAAAAGCGAAAGTGAGTTTGTTTGTTTGTTTGTTACTTCTTCACGCCAAAATGGCAAAACCGATTTTGATTAAACTTGGTACACGGATAGACCATGTCCTGGAATAGGACATAGGATACTTTTTATCCCGGAAGTATGTTCCCTTGGGATAATTTACTGCTATCACGCGGGCGAAGCCGCTGGGAACAGCTAGTATTGCATATTCTACAAGTTTACTAACCCAATATCGGCGATAAGCATGAAAAAAAAAAACCAACACGTATCATAAACACGTTTCCTATCCCAACATCAAACGCTTTTCCAGATATCTATTCCTACATTTCGCTCGGAAATGGAAATAAACACTACACATGCAACATTAGTGAAACTTCCTTGCAGAAACTTCACAAAAGTAAATATTGGAAATTGAGAATTCTAGAAAATGTTAGTTCAGGGGATTGGTTCAGATCGGTGTCTGAATAGATCGGTTTTATTGTTATTTTTAGGGTTTCGTACTTCAAAAGGAAATAAAAAAACCCTTATAGGATCACTTTGTCGTCCGTTTATCTGTCTGTCTGTCAAGAACCTTTATCTCGGGAATGCGTGAAGGTATCGACTTGAAATTAAAACCATATACTCAAGTCTGTGGACGCTTGAAGCTGTATAAAAATCAGACTTCAGAGTCAACGAAGAAAAATTATACTGCCGTTTACTCGTATTTTTTTTTTTTTTAACTAGCCATTATTGTACCACTGCTGGGCAAAGGCCTCCCCCAAGTCCTTCCAAAATTTCTTTTCTTGCGCCGTCTCTAACCAGTCCTTGTGGTAGGCGTCCAAATCATCCCGCCACCTCTTTCTAGGCCGGCCTCGACGGCGCTTTCCCTCAGTAGGAACCCACTGTGTGGCGACCCTTGGTTTGGACCCAAGGGTTTACTCGTATATGTCGCAAAAAACTACATTTCCACTCTCAAGAGAATCAAAATTCATAGGGAACTTCCCGTTGCCCTAGAATCCTGAAATTTCGCATGAAGCAAGGTCTCAAAGATTTGCGTTTCGGTAAAATCTTCGTAACTCGATTCAGGAATTGAACTGTTTTCAAAAATACTCGTACCACCGCACCGCTACAATACATTACACGATTGCCTGTCGGAACTTCTCGATGGATTTACCACGGTAACTGGAGGAACACAGGTGGGTTAAAGACAGTAAAAGTCTGACATTCCCTCTCGTTCCACCCAGAGTGGAAGGAGTTATTTCAAATCAAGGAAAAAAGCACTATCTATATTACCAATGTTTTGATCCCTTCCATGAAAATGGTACAAACTTGGGTGGTCGCGAGATATCTTCAGAGCGATCTCGCCTCGATATTATGTGTGTATCTTATATGATCCACTTAGTTTATAAATAATATAAGCAAGAGAACTCGGTCCCTCATTTAAATTAATTTTAATATTATAATTGCTTCCGTTCCTATTATGAAGTCTCAGAACTGAGTTTTTACACAGACGATTCAGCTTATTAACCGTCGGATCTCCTCTACATTTATCATCATCATCATTATTTTAGCCGATAGACGCTCGCTGTAGGACATAGGCATCCCCCAAGTGTCGCCACAATGATCGATACTGTGCGTCCGTGCGAAGACGCAGCGTTGGCCTCGGTTAGATAGTCGATGAAGCCGAAACGTTCTGACCGGTTCGGCTTCATAGATCATCTATTCTGCGAGCAATGTGCCCTGCCTATTGCCACTTAAGTTTGGCCAATCTTTGTGCTATGTTGGCAACCTTGGTTCTCCTGCGGATATTTTCATTTCTGATTCGATCACGCAAGGAAACTCCGACTGCCCTTAGGGTGACTTTAAGCCTTTTTTTGAGGACCATTGTCAGCAACCACGTTTCTGAACCATGTGTCATTCATCACTCATACATTTATATACTTACTTTTATATTTCAACAAACAGAAATAATCATTTGACCAAAAGTCCCAAAATTTATAAAATTATATAAAAAAAAGAAATAATCAATTGAAATCACGTAATGGATATCTCAATTACTTGGCCAACAAATAACTTCATTATTATTAAAATGAGAGATATCAACTCTCTTTTGAAAATCACAAACGGCTAATCATTCCAAACGGTATAATTGCGGCTCATTTTGTGGCTAACAAATATTTCTTAAATAACGAACTGGTAATTACAGGCAATATCGCGTAATTGTTTCAACGTGCTTAACAAAATAAGAACCTCATTCCGTCAGCACTTGTTGACAAATAACTTTGGCAATTTGGGCCAGTTAAAACACTAAGCGAAAATCCTAAGGAAATTAGATACCTACGGACTCTCCAGAAGTAAAGCCTTAAACAATCTGAACGAGTAAGTTTACGGTCCTTTTACAATAAAAACGAAGTGCTTCCTAAAGATTTGCCATTCAGTGTCGCCGGCACAATGTTAAGAGTCGTATTTTTTTATTGTACGTTTAATTTTCACGATAAAGCTTGCCAATTAGTCCGTTAGGCTCTCTTGTGCTGGCGACCCGCCAAGTATTGCCTCGTGGAAGTAGAACCATCCCTAGAGTAACTTACAATGGAGCTATGAGAAGATTTTACGTGTCAGCAACATGCGTGCCATATTAAAATCTGTGTGTCTGCAACTTTTTTTACGGATCAGACAGTTAATTTTTTTGCAAGTCAGTCCAAGGCAACTAGAAGCCGAAAAAAGGAAGATAAAATGAAACAGCCATTCTAAGAAACAAAGAACAAAGCGCTTCAACTAACAAATTACACAAGTCATTAGCGAGTAACCGGACTCCCTAAAACAACAATTTTTCAAACTACCAACTAGCTGAACTGCGGGAGCACTAAGTGTCTCAAGTGCAGTTTATTTGTCAAATGGAGCGCGACATTCCCCCATTGTCACCGAAGGGGAGTTGGGGGGAGTTGGGAGATCCTCTATTCAGTTGCACCGACTTGATTAATACGCCTGAATGCGCGCGCTCGTTGCAGAAACGACCCAGTTTCTGGGCCCAGCGAAAAATTGTAGGTTATTAGACTGGGCAATGGCATGCCTGCGAGAGGCCGAGATTGCGCGGTTTTAAAAACAAAATGGGAGCTATTGCTTTCATCATCCGCCTCTAACCGAGCACAATACAACGAGTGTGAATTTTAAAATCCTTCGTAATTGTTTTTTACTGTCTAAACAGTCATTTGAATTTTTCGTGTATTAATATTTATTGAGTTGGCCATTCTGGTGTAGGGTTTTGACATACGGTTTGGGCGTATTGTGGCGGTTATTTCGGCGATAACATCACACAGACTGATTACATAAGGACCTTGAAAATATGCTTTTGTATGTAAAATACTTTGAGAACAAAGTAAATGTTTAGTGTACTAAATATTTATATCAACGTAACAAAAAATAGTTAAGAAAAAACCTCTAAGTTCCAAAGAGCTCTCGTTGGATTTTCTTCAGCAGTTACGATAAATTGCCGGCATCCCGCGTGAAATCATGAAATTTTAAAACTTAGCTGTGTCCGGATCCGTTGGCACACGTCCAGACTGCTAGCCAAACTAAGCCTTTCTGGGAAGCGGTCTGGTTTGTCAGCGTGGATTTACAATACCAGATCAAGACGAGGGCTACATGTGGCGGATCTGGGTCATGTTAGAAGTAACTGACATGCGATTTCAGTCTACACGAATCAATAATGTTTCTCTTTGAGTTTGCTTTTTGAAATCCTTCCTGATTTTGTAATAACATGTTTAACAGCTTGCTTGCCAAGTTTTGTCTTAAATATTGCACAAGGAAACTGGATGTTTGTACAGTGGTTGAAATTACTACTCCAAGATTATTCTAAGGATGTATATGGCGTGGCCTAATGCCAACTTTTGATTTGGTGTGTATCTTGAATTTAGTTTGTGTTGATATGGGAATACTTATTAGACGTCGTTTATTAAAGGTAGAAGAAGTACCGGCAGGGATAAACCAACAAACGCCTGCGGTTAAAACCTGCATGAACCTCGCTCTACTAGGGAAGCATAACACGGAAAAGAAAACGTTGTAGGTACTCAGTATAATAGTGGATGAAAAGAAAACGCTGAATTAATTATATTAGAAGGCAAAGTAGAGCTGCTGAAATATTAGCGTATTCTGGCTAGAGAGCGCTGGACTAAATTTTTTTGTTTATTTTGTTATTAGTGTATGAGAGCATTATTAAGCCAAGGAATTTAGGAGGTATTTGCTCAAATCGGTGAATCCACTTTATTAAACCAAATTATTGCCTCAAAATCCGCTTAATTCTGAAGGTTCGTGTCTTTAACCATCGTACTTATGCATTGTGCTATCATCATCATCATTTCAACCGAAAGATGGCGTAACGACCAGTGCTGTGCGTCTTGCATCCATCAGATTCCCGCGACCCTCACCAGGTCATCGGTCCACCTTGAGGATGTCCTTTCTGCGTCTTCAGTCTTCCAATAAAACAAAACCGTCATAATTTTCTTTCTAGATTAGTGTCGGTGTCATAATCGCTAGTCCCTAGTATCTAAATCGTTTTTAATATTACCGGTACGATATCATCCGTGTTGAATTATGATAGTGCATTTATCTCGACAAGTATCTGAGCACATAATGCACTCTGCCCGCAAAGAGATATGAGTACCCAGTGCCATTTTGAAATGATTACGTTTTCACATTTCTTCTAATGGATGGCGGGAGATGGGAAAAGCTGAAACATTCTGTAATCTCACTAAGGTTTTAATGATAATGTGTTTTGAATAGGATTTTGAATGTTTAGAAATATCTCTTTGGATTCAGGAACATCCTTCTCATATTATAAATGCGAAAGTTTGTATGTGTAGATGGATGTATGGATGGATGAATGGATGTTTGTTACTCTTTCACGCAAAAACTACTGAACGGATCTCGATGAAACTTGGTACACGAGTAAACTATATCCCAGAATAACACATAGGATTTTATCCTGGGATTATGTACGCGGGTGAAGCCGCGGGCAAAAGCAAGTAGAATATATGATTTTGTTCTTCTTATCATCATCATTTCAGCCGATAGATGTCCACTGTTGGACATAGGCCTCCCCCAAGTGTCGCCATAATGATCGATCCTGTGCGTCCCGCATCCATCGGATTCCCGCAACCTTCACCAGTTCTTCTGTTGTCGTTGAATTTGATACCATTATGTTTTATAGATTTTGGCTTAAATTTAAGTAACTATACTATTTTATTTATTTCATATTGAAATCTACCATTTCCTAAGAATATCTATGACATTGCTGACACCCTGTAACTCGAGGAGCACGTAAAACCGTTGGTCAGTGGGTGGTAATAGTTTTCATTCGTAAATCTTTGATAGTCATTACAGGTGGAAGTCTGACCATCAGTCTACACTAGAAGTATCGTACTGCCCAGTAACTAAGTTGTAAAGGTCTGATAGGCAGCTCCATGTAAAACACGGGGATTCAGCCGCATCCGTTTAGAGTGGAAGCCAATTCCAAGCTAGTAAGAAAAAGACTAGGGACACGATGATTACTAGTTCGTCATCATCATCATCATCATTTCAGCCGAAAGACGTCCACTGTTGGACATAGGCCTCCATGATGACTAGTTAGATAAAATCAAATTGTTCATTTGAAGTCAAAGTTACCTTCAAACAGATATCTCTAGACATTTAAAAAGCAGGCAATTGCAATTTCATTTCCTTTGACGTATTTCTAGCCAAGTTCAAAGTCTTCTTGGAGAGGTTTAATTAAAGTTTTCCATGAGGTAGGTACAAGGGGAAAGAAGGTGGTAACTCTGTCGTTAGTAAAAAATAACTTCTGGAGTGTCTGAGTTTCCCAATTTTATTCATTAGACATGTCTTGAGGAAATTTCCATATCGGCTTAGTTTGCTAATAATACTAATTTGAAAACGTTGGAAATTTGAATTACAAGGAAAAGCTTTTTTGTTGAGTTTAAATTTGTCGGAATTACTTTAGATTGTCGGTTAATAATAGCTGAAAATAGACCATGTTACCTCCTATTACCCTCACAATTAAAATTATACCATAGACGAAAGATTTTCTATAAGGTATGAAAACTATACATAAATATACTAATGAGAAGCATTTAATATTAGGTAAAAGTTACATGATAAAGGAGTAATGAAAAACTTAAACACCCTTCATAGGTGGCCACTTCCATTGACCCTCAGGTGGCTTAGCAATCAGAGGTTCCCATGGTTTCCAGTTCAGCATTTGCCTAGCCAAATTCAATTCGTTCTCCGCTTGGATTATGAGCTCCTCAGCTTGACCGCAGTTTATCTTGACTTCTATCTCAAAAGTATCCTTAGTAGTCTTTAAGACTTCAGCCCTATCTTTGATGATCATTTCAGTGTATTTGCGATAAGCTGCAGTTTCTGGCATCTTTCTTAAGACCCTCAGTATTTTTCCATACAGGGATTCCAGTGTGTGATGAGGGTTTGGGTGTACGGCCACACCCACAAGACCCGTTGAAGTTTTCACCCATACCATGATCCACGATTTATTTCAAGAAGTCACAAAAAACACAAATACCTAATGAAAATTTGATTAGTTGTCAATGTACATGTCAGATTTTGACATTGACATTTTTAATCTTGGTGGCTAGTAGCTTGTAGCTAAACAAAGTTCGAGGTTTTATTTCGTTATTATCAAGCCAATGCCTTTCTTCTTCAAAATTGTTAACAATATCTAGACACTTACCCGTATCCAGGCTTCTGACAGAACCAGGACCTGGTAAGCTTCGCAGCTTCGAGCAACACGCCTCCAAGGTCACCGATCCTCATGCCAGCGCAGGAGCAGCATCCATCACCTTCTCCATCACCCACTAGCACAACTCGCGACTCTGACTTCGCCACTTTGGACATCAAACGTACATTGCCCACAAAACCGCAATTTTAACACTGTATTATCATTTAAATCACTTACATTAGTCGTTCTTTGTTTAGTTTAATGGTTCGAGTTCAACCTTGGTTTGGAACTGTCCAAACTTTTTTTTTGTATTTACAAGTTTACAAACTGTTGTAGACCAGTTGCAAACTTTATTAAGACTCGTAAGAATGGATCTATAAAATTGAAATAAAATGATATAATTAACGCCATCACCACGCGGAGGTCATAACTTGATATTGCTAGTAATAAAGGCGATTGTATTCGTAATGAGCGTCGATACAAACGATCAAATAAACTGAACGAACCATTTGTGGTTACGATGCGATGAAGTAATGAATGACCATTTTAGAAGAGGCGTTCAGATATGTGTCACGCAGAAAGCTTTGCAACAAAACAACTTGCTACAAAACAAACGCAAAACAATTTACTTAAAAATGATACATTCAATAATGAAGACACTAAAAGTAATAAAACAATAGAACTTATTAACATTCTAGAAATGAAACGTCAAAGAATTTATGATATATTAGACAGGAATAACATCAAAGACCATCGAACAATGCGACAGCAACCCATCAAGATTACATTATCGAATAGAAATAATACAGAGAGACGAGGTACATTCATCTCGAGCATTACCATACAGTATACATGACTGGCATGAAATACTGACCAATATCACAATAATGACCCATGATATAGCTAACGAAAGATGTTTTCACTATTTGAGATATTGGAATTTATGCAAACTTAGCAATTGAGATATCTCATGATGTCTACTCTCTCCTTTATGCATTTGGAAGCAATGTAACCATCACATTTATTAGTTGTAATATTATTTATTTCTATAGCATTTAAGCCTTTAAATTCTATGTTACTTTCTATAAAAATGGTTATGATAATTGTATGGCTTCCATTTAATTCCGATTTCTCAAAATATGTCGCCTTAAAAAGAATTACTAAAGCGAAAAACATACTTTAAAAGGACATTATACAGAAAGGAAACGTAAAAGAACAAATAATGCAAATTGAGGCAACGTTGGACCCTTGAAGGCTCTCAAGGAGCCTCAAGACGTATCCGAAACAGGTAAAGAAGGAAATAAAGTTACTGATACCGCTCGTACAGATTAAGCAGAGCCTTGGATTAATTAGCTTCATCAGGATTCGGGTTTTTCCACATATATTCTGATTCTATAGCTGGAGCATTCCAGCTCCTTGGGAATATGTAATTTTATCGATGCGTGAATAATGAATTAGATGTTTATCAATATTGGGTTCGATTTCACAGTCATTGGAAAAAGGAATATTGTTGTGCCGACCCGAAATAAATTGAGATAAGGGAAAAAGAATGATGACGATATTAATTTTACTTTTTATGGATCGATAAAATTTCCAGGTACAAAATATTGCCTATATATTATTATTTCCAACTGAAGAGTTTTCGATTACATTCGAATAACAAGTTTCACCTGACAAAATAATATTATAGAAGTTGGAAAAGTTGTCCTCACGAGTGTCCTTTGTACTCAAACATAATAGTCGACTAGAAATTGTATTTGTTCAACAGTTATCGTCAATTCCGTGTCTTTTACCTTAAATGTATTGTAAATAGTAATAAATGATGTCATGCACGTTTTCCACGTTTCTAATACTACTCAACGTGACTAGATCCGTTTTGAGACAATAATTAGAAAATGAAGACAAATGACTAGGATTAGAATGATTGTATATGTTACTCACTTTCTCTAATTCATCTTCTCTTTCAATAGCGAATTATTTTGAATTGAAATTGCTATCTCATTATGTATTAAGATTAAGATCAGTCTGTGATGTTTCTCTTAATGTTAAGTATACTTGATCAATTTCGTTTAGCGTGCGGTAATTAGGGTTTGTTTGATTTGTAGCTTGGTTCAAATTGCAAATAGACGAAACAGTAAAAGAAATAACGGGTCTATAATTCTTGAATTATAACAAAGCAAGGTAATTAGTAACAATTATTGAAAATAATACGAGAACTAATGGAACACGTTTCAATTGACTTAACACAGAAGATTACGCACGCCCAAACTCCTGGCGTGTAACTAATGAATACGTTTCATTGTTTCAAAACGGTTTTTAATATGAATAACAATAGTTCTAGCACAATTGTCTTGACGCACGAGTTATTATTTTTTTTTTTTTGAGGTTTATTTCAGGCTTCCTGATTTGAACTTGCTACGTTGTTTCATAGACGTATGAAGACATGTGAGATCCACCAACCCACAATGGGCCCGTGAGGGCTGAGACCCAGCAGTGGGAACATTATAAGGCTGAATATGTCAGCACAAACATGTAGGTACTTTAGTAGGTATTCAGCAAAATGTTTAGAAGGAAACAAAGCAAAAACTATTATTCTGCTAACAACTCGTAGACTTTACAAAGATTTGTGTCCAATAAACTGAGCTGGAAAGGTCATTGAACGTCTCAAAGAGCAAAACAGTGTTGATCTCCGAAACTACGGGCGTATATTACAATCTAATTCGGACATTCTGAGACAAACAAACACAGGGCTTTTCCTTACAAAGGAAAAACCTATAAGAGGGACTGTTACTGAATAAATATTAGCACTCATTATACTAGTTGTAAGAAATAATAATATAGCAGAATCTTTATGCGTGTAGTTGTTGGAATCATGCCAAAGTTTTTCTTAGGAAATTTCATGTTATATTAATGTTATGTATATAGTCATGCTTTTTGTATTTTTTACTTACAATAAAAAAAGCTAAATATGATTGAGCTGTTGGAAATATGATTATGGATTACTTCGATATCCAATACAAATAAATCATACCTACTTACTGCCTTTTAGTTTGTCCATGTCTAACTTAATCAAGGCCTTTGCTTTATCATAATTTTTGGATTCTAAGTGTCTTCCCTAGCAGATCATTTCAGCCGATAGAGGTCCACTGTTGGACATAGGCCTCCCCAAGTGTAGCCACAATGAACGATCCTATGCGTCCTGCATCCATCGGATCACTGCTGTTGGAGAATTCGCAATCACCAATCAAATATATCTACAGGAATTACAATTGAATTGGTTTCGTTTAAAAAGTCTTCGTTAAGTCGGAAACTTGTAGGCCCATTTACAAAGTTACAGCCTATCGAGCCAATGTTTTTAGTCCCAAAATCAGTAAAAAACAAGAAGATACTATTACACGAGTATAAAAACCGGTAGGTATTCCATTTTGATAGTTTGTTGTGAGCAGCGGCGCGTGAATCGGAATGATCACAATAGGTCGTATCTCGTTGGCGAAATTTGAAAGGGAAACCTAGTGTATTTGTTTATGTTCGTCGTTCTTTATTTTTACGTCCGAAACAAAGGTCTTTTCGATGTCATTTTTATTGTTTTGCGCATTCATGTACGGTTATGTAACGTGATGTCATTCGGGTGTATTGTGAATTGTGATATTCAAGTAGTTTTCATTTCCCTGGTGTTTATTAAACTACTGTCTGTTTGTTCCGATGCTTCTTTTATCTTACAAGTATCTACAATTACCATTTTATAAATGCATATGCCTAATTCAAGTCAAGAATGGAATAGGTTACTTCTAGATCAGCGTTCGAGATCGTTGATCATATTTTCGCTTTCCATTAGGTTGAGATAGTGGTCAAGCGCTCGCGCGGGCCGATCAATAGTTAAAAAATGCCCCACAGGAGTTGACAGAAACAATAAATCGAAAACGGCACTTGGAACAATTTTTAAACATTGCCATGACTTCAACTATGCTTATCTTCTTCCTTCTGCCCTTATCCCTCCTCTTCACATGGCCATACCAAGACAACCGTACATACAAGACAACCCTTCAACTACGCTTATACATCCAAGTCAAAAACAGAATGATATATCTCATGATTAAAGAGAAAACATTAATCAAGTCAATTCCACGGTCCCAATTCAGGAGAACGTCCAAATGGCTAACCAGAAACAGGAAGGCTAAAACAATGGCAATGTTTTACGCCTTGGTATGTACACAGGCGTATTTTACCGCCTTCCTAAATGGCTGAAACGATTTAGACAAATGGCCTACTATTGGATTCGGTTGTGTTCGCAGCCTCACTGGAGTGAAAATCAAATATGGTGAAAATAAAGTGAAACAAGTGATTTATTAGGTTTGGGGGCTAAGTGATGGGGATTAATGTTTTTGGAAACGATCAGATCAGATATTTGGAGGCATGAATGGATCTAGACTTTAGATCAGAGGCCGTAACACCAGCTCTTGACGTAATCCATTTGATAACCAAAACTGAACTGTTAAAGCTAATCCAGTGGGAACTTCGCAACCCTCAGTAATGAGGAATACGACTTGAGGAGGAGGAGGAGGAAAGGGATGGAGTTATATAGGGTGTATAGCTAGCTTCTCCCCTCTTTCTCATTTACACGCCTGTCATTTTGACAAGTCATGGTAAGGCCCCTGAGCTCACATCATAATAGACAACAAACCAAAGCTTCTGAAGCAAATTTTGATTTTAATGATCTTGTCAAATCATCCATAATCGTCTTTACTCAACCTTCAGAGATAACAAACGTATCAATCTCGTTACAAGCAAATCTGGCCACATTTCGACAAAACTAGGCCTTCACCAATCGAGGACATCAAAGATTCGTCACAGCAACTAACCACAATTACCCAAATCAAATGTGCCAGGTACGTACCACTCTTAACTACAATCGTACATTTCAACGGCGTCTTGTTATAGAGCAAATCTCTTTTGTCTAACAATACAATTTGCACTTTCTGCTTTGTTATTTAAGTGTTAATTCTCTTTAGCATTGTGTTTGGCTGGTATAGTTCAGGACGGATCTACTCGTGGTTGGAATTATTTAACCTCAATAGCTGTTCCTTGAGTTATAAATTAGCGTTATTGATCAGATTCTTTGTAACATTATCTACTGTGATGTCCACACGATTTGTCTTATCAACCCAATCACATTAAAGGCGAAAGTATATGTATGTGTGTTTGTTTGTTGCTGCTTCACGAATAGGCCAAGTCCTGGAATGACAGATAGGACTTTTTTATCCCAAGAGAATGTTCCATACTACTCTAATGTTCTACTTTCATATAGGTGAAGTAGCTAGCAGAAGCTAAAGCTTCTGAGATAGTATATAGTCTATCAACGAGGGACTTGATTAACTTGTGAAAGAAGATTCTAGCTTTGATAACAGTTTTAGATTAAGGTACAAATTTCATAAGAAAGCGAAAAACCATATTACCCAACTTCCATTTGATAGAACCAATCCAATTTAGCAGTAAACAAGTAACAAGCTACAAATTCATCAAATATTGATCAAAGAGAGTATGTGTAGTTACCTATTATAGGTACAAATGTTACAAAACATGATTCTAAAAGTATCTCTCGATATTGATTTCCTAGAAATGTCTGAGATACACGGAAAGGATCTAGTCAAAGAATGTGGTCGGCTTTCTACGAGAAAGTTATCTGATCTCAAAGAGAAATAGTATTTTTATCCACAAAGTTTTAATTGACTTTGTAAGCCATTAAATTTCTGAATAAATTAACAAGTTTAGCGTTCACAAAGTGCAATATATTCGTTGGAGATAAAATTTTATGAAGGAAGTTTGTGCAATAAAAACATGAAATGAAAATAACATAGAGCTTTTACAAAAGCTTTGGGGAACTGGAATTCCCGGCCACCGTAGGTGCGAGCATGCGGACAGCGAATATTGGGCAGCTCACCGTCTTATAAGGATCAGACCCGGATGGATCGCACGCTTCAAGGAGATGTCAGCAAAATTTACAGGGCAGATGCCTGCCAGGATTGGGGAGAAGCGCAAAGAGCAACTAAAGGAACACAGGTGGGTTTTAATACACTTTTTCCCAAAGAGCGAAAGGAGTAATTTGATGATTCTCTACAAAAAAAAGGGAAGTTGAAACTAGAGCAATAAGAGACGTAATTTAAAATATCAATAAATCTATTGCTATTACAGCAATAATAATTAATAAAATCTTAATTATTACTGCCGTGCATCACGCATTGCTAACACCAAGAGTTAACGCAACACCTAAATAGAAACAGGGCCAATAGAAAAAAAAAAAACAAAATCGCGTGTCAATTACGTCCAATGATTAAGTAACCCAATTCATGTACCAAGCGAGATTCAGGTCATAATGACCCAAGTGAAACGGGGAAGTAACTGCAAGGCCGTTGGATTATGTCAATTGTTCAATCAGCTGATAGTCGATCGCTATTTTTAGGGTCCCGTAGTGAAAGGGTAAAAACGGGGCTTTGTTACTCAGTCCGCTGTCCGTCTTTTTTTTGTTATGTTCAGGTTAGCGTTTGACCACTATTTCACCTGATGGTAAGCGATGATGTGGCCGACGAATAACGATGAAGGTCGCTTGCCTAGAAGCAACCTATACACTCTTGATGTCTGTCTGTCAGCATGCAGACAAAATTTTCATTGATTATTGATATTTCTGTTGCCGCTTTAACAAGAAATACTAAAAACAAAATAAAGAGGGGATACGTTATTTTTTTTGCCGTTTTTTGCTTGATGTAGTTCTAGTTGCATATTCACTTTAAAAATGAATGATTAAATTAAATATTTATTCTGTAAGTACGTGTAGGTACAACAAACTTGTTTTTTTTTTCTTATTTATAGCGTCTAAAGAAGCGTCCAGATCTGGCGAATGCTTTCGCGAGCCGCTTGTGAACTGCGTGCGTCCATTCGTACGAACGACGCGCGGCGCAGGGCTTCGTACGAACGAGCCACGCGCAGTATGCTCGCGCGCCGTTCGCAAGCTACTGGACACACCATTATATAGTATACATGGTACGGAACCCTTCGTAAGCTAGTCCGACTCGCACTTGGCCGGTTTTTGTTTTTATAGTCACGTGGTGAAACGTGATTGTGAGAAAGTCAGGGCTAATTTAAAAGTACTGACTGTGTCCGATAAGAATATGTTTTGGTTGCAAAGCGTGTCAATGTTTTTATTTAATCAGGAATTGTTGTTTCAAGCTTTGTTTAAAGGTCGATCGAATTTAATTGTAATAGCCTAATATTTTTAAAGACTATATTTCACTTGCTACATAAATAGACTTCTTATTATCAAAATAATTATTAAACGACGTTTTACATAATCGACATTGTATGTTTACACGGCCGCGGAATTCTTCGATAGAGTTACCGTAGTATTGAAACGCTAAGAGCAACTAAAGGAACACAGGTGGGGCATTCGCACAGTCACAGTTATTGACGCTCACCCAGAAAGAGAAGTTATTTGATAATTTCCCGCCTCATAAAAAAGGCTGTTTGATACCGAATACCGCTATCGATATTATCGATTCGAATACTAACAACACTTGCTTTTACAGCAAATGGAAAGTAAAAATATTTACTGTCTTTTTTCAATAATAGGTTTATTAACCTTTCAATCACGTTAATTAGACACAATAGAAAAACAATGGGTGCGCGAACGCGTTTAATGAATTAACCCTTCAGATACCGTCAATTAGAGACACAATAGTAAGACAATAGATGCGCGGCCACCGGTGGTCGCTTGGGGATTCATGAATTAATAGTTACATTACAATAATTATATTAACCCTTCAGATACCGTCAATTAGAGACACAATAGTAAGACAATAGATGCGCGGCCACCGGTGGTCGCTTGGGGATTCATGAATTAATAATATTTATTAATGAAAAAGAGGTTACTGCAATATACATGAGGGTAATGCTATAACATTTTGTTTCATTACAGCTGATCGATTTAAAAGTTCGTAAAAAAAATCCTACATACATCGGAAACACCCACAATTTTTTGAGACTAATGAAAGAAAATCAAAATGATAAAAGTTTCAAACTATAAAGTTGATGAAAGGTAATCCATACCAGTGAAATTGCAATAAATAAGAAAGTTTAAAACCATCTCAATAGATTGGGAAGCAATTCCGTTCATAAATATCCGCCTATAAGTACCAAATTTCCAATATACCAAATATCAAACCAAACATTTTGATGGACTATAGTCATTAACACTGAAATTTTGCTTGGCTATGATGGACAGAAATCATGTCATTCCAATTGGACTAAAAGAAAGTTTCCGAAACCGAGATGCAGTTTCTCTTCATCTTTTCGAAATATTATTGACGCCACAACGTGCAACTATTGATATAAAAAACTAAAAACTTGCAAAAATAAAACGTGAATTACCTTCGTTATTAAATTGTTACCGCAGAAATGTGATTAGTTCAGTTGATTTTATTTTAATTTTTTTGCAACAATTAAAAAAAAAAATTAAATAA
Organism: Mythimna lalbum; assembly: GCA_949319445.1. NCBI lineage: Eukaryota > Metazoa > Arthropoda > Insecta > Lepidoptera > Noctuidae > Mythimna > Mythimna lalbum. The sequence continues at coordinate 6,692,306 of OX439371.1, read as the reverse complement.
AGAAAGGTGTTTTATTTTTTAATTAACTACCGGTTGCTCAGTCTAATTTAATTGCACTACTGTTTTTCATAAAACTTTTTTTTGATTACTATTTTGCTTAATATTTGTTTTTTGAAGTCGTTTTCAAAAAGAAAATTGCGAAAACGATAAATAATTTTTGCCAACACTATTCCGGAGTTAGTTTTAAATATAACGCTTTCACAGTCTATGTTAATTGCACTATCTACTGTTTTTCACGAAGCACTTTTTTGACTATTTTGTTTTTGAAGTCGCAATCAAAACATTTTTTGCGAAAACTAAAAATAATTTTCGTCAACACTATTTCGGACTATCACTGGAGTAAATGATATCTAATCTCTTCTCAGTATATGTTAATTGTTTTTCACGTAACACTTTTTATTGATTATTATTTTGTTTTTTTTTTTTTTGATGTCGCACTCAAAACTTTTTTTTGCGTAAACTAAAATAATTTTCGCTAACACTATTGCGGACTGTCACTGGAGTTAAACTTGAGTTAAAGGCTCGCAACCGGCCTTCGCAAGTAATCAAGGTTTACTTCGTCTTGGATTAAGTTGTAAGCGTGAAAAATGTGACCAATCTGCCATAAAGATTAGCGACTATAATAAAAAAAATGGTTTTGTTAATCAATTCGCTTAGTCTGTTGCAGTCTACCGCTGAACTTAGTCGTGAATAAAGTTGCCAGTCACGAAAAGCAATTTGTGTTTTTCGCATCCAAAAAAATTCAGTCGCTGAATAAAAGCGTTGATTGAATTTCGACTTTTAGTTAATTTTAGTATTTTGCTGTGGTGCTAGAATGTAGGTGATTTTTTTTTCCGAAAAATGTAAGCGTAATACAATACTAAATAAATAAGGACGTATTTCTTATGACATTTTGACCACAACAAGTACAATGGAAGTTTTGCAAGAACACTGGATTAAATAGGAAAATGCAAATAAAAATCGCTTCCGCTTATAATTTGGAGTCAGTTAGCTTATGTCACACTGAAGTGTAATCAGGTAGAGCGATACTGGCCACAACGGAGACGTCGCCGACTTACACAGCAAACAATCAACTCAAAACAAACCTTACACGACCAGCAATAAAGATCAAAGTCCAATAACAAACCGAAGTAAACGTTTGTGCAACTTAGAGACCAAACGTAAGCACCAATAAAAAACATTTTACATTGCCGCGTATCAAAATGGCAATCGATATTCAAATCTAACACGTGTGCAATAAGATTCATTATTGCTTATTTGAATTCCTAAGTGTAAATCTATTTTGGAACTTACAAACCGGATTCCAGATTTTCATTTTGAACGTACTTCTTGGTTTACATGTTTAATTGAAATCTGTTTTGAACTTGTTAATTTAATTAAAATTTTAATTACATATTGCGAACTTAGCCGCGGATTATGAACTGTTTGTTATAGAAATCAAAGCCAGTTTACTGTTTGATTACAAACGGTAGCGATATGTGAAACTTAATTGATTTTAGACTCGTGTAAGAGAGGGCAGAGAGAATGTTCGAAAGAGTTACAGCGGCCCTGGAACGCAAAGGGCAACTGATGGAACACAGTTTTAGTCTGTAAAAGTCTGACACTTCCACTAAGTGGACCGAGCTTGCCTACTGTCAAATTAAATAAAAACATTTATTTCAAATAAACCATTTACACTTTTGAATTGTCAAAATGTCGGTCAGTCAAAAAAGTGAAGCTAAATTGCACGTTCCAAAGCATAGATGTCTATGGAAAAGAACGTGTGAGAACCTCCTTGGACACTCTTTTAAATCATATTATGAGTTATCTAAAAAGTCAAACGACTTGGATATTTTATCATTTAAAAATATGTATTCGATACTTATTATAAGGTTCTTCTATTAGTAAACAATGATCAAGATCTCTTAGTCAACCTTGATTATTGAACCAGTGTTGACTACATCAGATTTCATATTGCTCTAATCATTTGACTTTTAAGACAGACTCTCAAAAATCTTGTAACATAATCATACAGTTAAACTGGAAGCCAAGGATCGGCTGTTGGGTTAGGTTGGGTTAGATTCGAGTTGACTATCTTTCTCTTGAGATAAAGGATAATTTACCAAGCTAGATATTGTGTAATAATGTTGCTATGTGACTCACAAAAAATATCTGTGAGATAATATTAAAAACCTGTTTATGGTAAAAACTAGTTATACGATAAGGATATAGAGCAATAAAAATAAATATAACGACCCGGACTTGAATAAAAGGAGATTACATTAGTATTAGTAACACCACAGGGGATCTATTCAAGCTGTTGTTGAAATCAATTGTGTTTTTAAAGTCCTAATTTGTGGTATTTTTGTGCCAATTACCACGTGGAAGTGAAAACATTTAATGTAAAATAAATTTTAAATAAGCACTTGCACATTCTTCTCCATAGAGATCTACGCTTTGGAACGTGCAATTTAGCTTCACTTTCGACCGTTGGGGCCGAAAGGTTCTGGAGTGGCAACAGCGTACTGGAAGACGCAGCGTTGGAAGGCCTCCTACAAGGTGGACCGATGACCTGATGAAGGTTGCGGGAATCCGATGGATGCGGGACGCACAGGATTGTTCATTGTGGCGACACTTGGAGGAGGTTTATGTCCAACAATGGACGTCTGTCGGCTTAAATGATGATGATGATGATGATGATGTAATTGCAGCAAGGTGTTAAGATGTAAGGATAAATAATTAATTAATGTGTAGCAGGAATCAGTGTCTTCTCCGAAATATTTGGGGATTTATTGCAATAGCCGTACGACTAAAATTAACTTAGATTAGATTAGAATACATCAATCATTATTAAAATTTAATGGAATTCAAAAGAGATATAAACTAAAAAAACAAATTGTCGTTATAAATATGTAAGGAATAAGCGTCTGTGGTGGCAATACACACCACGTCTGATTCACATGTATGTATGTATGTTATGGGGGTTACAGATATATAAACGTGAGTAAACATCTATATTAAAATGACATTATAGTAACCATACTATAATAACGTTTTAATGTAGGTAGATGTTATCAAACAAAGTCAGGTTTGCGGGATCATTCGAAGTGAGATTGAGGCCCTAGAACGTAAAGAACTGAAGGAACACAGGTGCGTTTTAGTCATTAAAAGTCTGAAACGCCCTCTCACTCTACCCAGAGCGCAAAAAAAAATTGATGATTTTCCACTTCAAAAAAGGATATTAACAAAAAAACTCTATCGGAATGTTCAGCGAAATTATGTCGCATAAAAGCAACGTTCTGTATATTTGCATGTTTTTTCCAACTTAATTTTCTGAATAACCGTAACGACAATTTCTCCATCAATTTCCATTAAAAGTTTCACATAAATGGATTCTAAATAGAAGGTAAAACCGACACCAGAACCCATACATTAACAGTTCTGCAATCATACCGTTTCATCATCTAATATACCAAGATCCCTATCTCATTACATAGTTAAGCAACTTGACACCTTAACTAAAACAGGTTAAGGTGTAAAATTACAAGTGAACGGTCGGTCAAACACGGCAATGAATGCATAGTGATGTGATTAATTCTAATATTATTCGATTAAAATCACTCGAGTGTAAACGGGACGTTCTAAGTTTAAATAAAAGTCGATATCTCGATAATTAGATCATAAATTCTGAATTGATATCATATGTATCGACTATTTGAAAGTCGCTTTAAGTATTTGGTATGTCGATCGATCAAATAAATCTGCGACTATTTTGAGATAAGTATAATCCGTAAGCTAATCGGTCGTTTCACTAATTTGCATTTATTGTTGGCACTTTAACAGACGGTATTTTTGCAGAAAACAATCTCATGTATGTACTCCAATTTTTGAACCTACGCTCAGTGGACGCATTCTAATGAGCGTTTGAGCCGGAACTGTTCGACGAGCGGGCCGAGGCGCTCCGAGATATCGTGTCCGTGAGCGGTGTCTGTGTGCGTTGCTCGAGCGCGCTTTGTATGTAGATTGACTTCTGTACCTATATTTGGTGGTATTACTCACCCAAGACCAAGAAATTAGCGTAACATTGTCTTTTCCACGTTAAAGAAGAACAATAAGTGCAATTTTGTATACCATTGTCTAGTTTAGGTGATAATGTTATTACGTGGGTAAGTAATCACGTGAATTTGTGCTATAAGTTTTACTGTATATTCATCTGCAAGCTTAAATACATGACCCTCTTTATTATTCACAATGTGACTTTAGCGGAACTCGAGGATATCTTCCGTCGCCATTTCCGCAATTTTATTTTATTTTTATGCTGCATCCGTGAACTTATGTAACTTTTTTAGTTTATTCTGTTGACCGAGACGACGAAAGTTATGTGGAACAGTCTTGATTATTATACTATAAAATGCAGCTTCTGTCTGTTCTATAGCCAAGAAAACCTGATCGTATTCCGGTCAAAATCGGTTCAGCCGTTTTGGACATTAACCGGAACAAATAGACAGGCAGACAGACAGACATAGACAAAAAAATAAAAAATTGCATCTTTTTTATTGATATCAAATATACTTTCATATTCATTTAGTGAAAAAAAAATTTTTTGATACCACGAAGAGAATCTTTAATTCATGAATCCCCAAGCGACCACCGGTGGCCGCGCATCTATTGTCTTACTATTGTGTCTCTAATTGACGGTATCTGAAGGGTTAATTTTATTTATGTAAAATCGAATAATACACACCACAGCCCTATTTTGTATTATTTGCACAGTTTGTCATGTTCGTAATTTATGGTTACTATTTCAAAACTTTTTCCAATACAAATTACACCTTATTAAGTACAATTTAAGTATTATTGTTAAATGACTTTGTCGCGTGTTGTAAAAAGTTAAGTTTCAAGGTAGAAGTCAGTTGTTTACCTTTGATGGTGTCGGTAACATGTTTTGAGTCTGAAAACTCGTTATGGTTTTCCTGTAACAACGATAATAGTTGGAAATATGTTTGTTTGTGTTGACGTGGTGATTTATAGTGCTATTAGCACTTACCTATATAATATAAGTAATTAAAGTATAAAGATACAAGATAAATGATTTCATTGTTTCAAAAAGATTAAAAAAAATACTTATACACGTCAATTTTTTTATGTAAACTACCCCCATTTCTTTCATTCTGAATAATATTCATTAATTTATTATACAGGAAGAAATATTGACATTTATATTAATTCATGAATCCCCAAGCGACCACCGGTGGCCGCGCATCTATTGTCTTACTATTGTGTCTCTAATTGACGGTATCTGAAGGGTTAATAAACTAGCTCGCCTCACCATCAATGATTGCATTACTGCTTACCATCAGGTGGGAAAGCAGTCAAGCACTAGTTTATCATCATCATCATCATCATCTTCCTGCCCCTATCCCGTTTTATTTGGGGTCGGCGCAACACGTTTTTTTCTTCCATTCTGTCCTGTCGCTCGTCACGCTATTACTAACTCAGAACTAGTCAAGCACTAGTTTAAATCAGATAAAAAAAAAATATCGCTTACCATTTAAGAAAAAGTACAGAAAAGAAAATATCGAATTTAAATTCAATACGTAAGCTAAATACTTATTAAACAATTAAAGATGACAACAAATGAATAAAAACAATAAAAAAATAATTTCCCGACTACTCATTCGTTCCTGACATCAAAAATCAATTCAACTATTTATATCATCCGACGTAAAAGAGATACTGTAATGTGTTAGCAATATACCAGTAAATTATTTAATTTATTTTATCTAAATACACTTTAGCATGGAAATAATTTATTTTCTCAGTCATAAAATGGACGTCAGGTTTATCAATTGAAGTGGTTTATTTATAGTCAAGAGCGATCACCTCTTTAGTATTATGACTTGGGAGTAGACTCGTTTTAATTAATTTGTAGACAGTGGAAAACTTACTAACGGCCCGTTCACGATCCTGCCGTTGTGAGCGGTGGCTAAGCACGGGGCGGCGAGCGGTAAGATCGAAAGTATGAAATTGTTTGAAGCACGCCACGAGACGCACCGCTCGCCACACCGCTTGCCGCTAAAACGGCTAAAACCGTAGGAATCGTTACCGTAAAGGTGATGGTCATGAAGCACTTATAAACGTTTGAATAAATATCCGACAAAAATGAGAACCAACATATTGAACTGATCTATAGTTTGATTTTTGTTTCTAGCAAAATAACTGCACCGTCATTACATTTTTAGCGAACAGTGTGAGTGTAGCGACATCTATGACGCAACATAAGAACTCATATTCAAATCCTGCATCGCCTCCGCGCGATTAAAACATACACAACAGCCGATTTATAGTTGATTTCGTCAACTAGCTGGCAGTTGCCCAGACCAAACACAATTCCCGTCTAGTCAGAATCTTCTCTTCTCAACGGATGTTTGTGAGACTTTACACTATTTCACCTACATCTAAAGGCACAAGTCAAACGTCAATTTAGTAATAAAAATAAACTTTTTATTTCAAGTATCAAGACTCATAAAGTGTGAGTAACAATAAATAAACTTAGTGACACAAATATAACAAAAACAACAACATTTACACACAAATAAATAAATCATTGCTACAATATAGGTACTAGACGACGCCTATACTTTAATTTTATGATGCATACATTACGTACCTATTTTGAAATGCACTGTATTAATATATTTAATAAAAATATCAAAAGTGCTCTAAACATAGTTGCAGGAAGCTAGCATTTAGAAAATAGTAATTAAAAATAAAAACAAATAGTGCATTCTCAAGCGAAGGCATGTGAAAGATCATGTGTAGATACACTAACGATCTAGGCGATGTGAAATTGTAATTACTTACTTACTATCATCGCAGCGAGCAGTTTATTATTTGAAAGCAAATCAAAAGCGGGCAAAGTTGCAAGAGATTTAAGCTAGAATTACATTAGACTGACGCACACGTGTAACACGCTTGATTTGTACGTAGAACGACGTCGCTTTGCGTCGTGTGGCGCTTTTTTATTATTATTGATAGGCTCGCGTTTGACCACCATCTCACCAGGAGTCCGAGTCTGCTATTTTTATAAATTCATCATTCCAACACGATCCCAATGTCATTTTGCTAAAAGTTTGTAATCTGCTAAATCATAATGATCGATCATTGATCGGTCAATGGTCTCGTAATAGAGTGGTGGCAGAATGACAATATCGAGCTTATTAAAACCAATAACTGCACAATAACGTTCTAATGGTAGGTCACTGATCAAAACAACTGTCAAAAGTTTTGCAAATTACCGCATATGTCAGATATTAATTTGTCATTATGTACGAGATTACCACTTGAAGCCACTTTTTTCAATGAAGTGTCAGTGGTTACCATTGGAAAGTCATTAGGTATGATGCCATTATATTAGTAGATTACCAAAACTTGTCAAAATTAACAATTATGAAGTCAATGATAGACGCTATTGTAATAGCAGACTTGAGGCCCTGATGGTAAGCGATGATGTGGTCGACGTGTATCATGTGTAGCTCTACAAGTCTAGTTGCCATATAAATTGTATGAAGACCGACGCACCCAGATCGGCGTGTGTGGCACACGTCTGCACAGTGTAGTTCATATTATGTTTATGTATTGTGTCCTTCAAAATCATCCAGTGACAACCCCCGCTCTTGGGTGGAGCGGGAGATAGTGTCAGACTCTTACTGACTAAAAACCCACCCCGTTCCTTCTAGCCTTCATACCGGGGCTCGAGCTCCCTTTCGGATAACCCTGGCCCCAGTAGGCTTCGATCCGACTGGAACGAATCCGGTGCAGGAACCTCCCGAACTTGCCATGTCCGGTGAGAACCTGCATCATGCGGAAGGTAAGGACGCCGTGAGGTCTTTCCAGCCACGCCTCAAGGAGGGGACTTACCATGTATTGTATCCTCCTCCTTACGCTGTATTCCTCAATGCTGAGGGTCGTGACTTCACTGTTGAAAGTTGAAATTTTGTTGTGCATTTATGTTTATATGTGTAAAAATTCTATCGCATTATGGTTTGTTGTAAGAAAACCTAATTGTGGGTTAAACTCGCCTGAACAGTCCTGATTAAAATTGTTTTCAAAGTTTTATGTATCTACAATAAGGGATGTTAGCTTACTGAAGATCTCGTTATTAAAGTGTAATACAAATTTGCCTTCAGCTTCAACTTTTATGATTTTAGCTTTATCTGTTTGTTTACAGAATTCAGTCACATGTCTGTCAGATTTGCCCGAAAACTCTCTGTCGAGGTCCCAACCTCCCTCGAGTCGAGATCAGCTTATGACTTGATATAGGGTTCCGTTAATGTCCGAAACTATTTGGGTAATCCTGAAACATTGACGTGGATCCCTAAACTATGCATAAACGTTTATACATGTGAATGTGTTTTCTAAGTTGTTTTTATAATAAAAGTTGGTCTTTTGCTCGAGAAGCTCGTGGCTACAATAATAACAACTGTAAGTCGATGTCCAAGGTTAAGCAACCGTTGCCGAGGTTGGTTTTTGGATGGGTGACCATTTCAATATAGAGATTATACCGTGCTTCGGGAAATAGGTGAGCCGTTGGTCGCGGTTGTCATTTGTAGACCTTTGACAGTCATTACGGATTGTCAGAAGTCAGGAAACTGATGCCAATCTAGTCCCTGTATTGTGTTCATGTTCGAGTTACTCAATACCGATCTCTGGTCACCGTACACGCGGATTTGTTTACGACGATACGTAGCTCGCCATCTAGTTCTCAATAAATAGAAAGAAAGACAATCGTTCCATATGCACCTCAAAAAGAGATGTCAAAGAGATGTCATCATAACTATAGAGGGGTCAGCAAGGCCGATGCCCGTCAGGGCCACGGGGAATTTCTGAAAAGGAAACCCATGGTCCTAGAACGCAAAGGAAAATTGAAGGACACAACAATGTGGTTTAGTCAGTAAAAGTCTGACACTCCCTCCCACTCCGCTTAGAGCTGAAGTCATTAGTCATGATTACCCAGTTCAAAAAAAGCAACTACAATTCCATCAAAACGTATAAAAGTTTACTTAACCCGTAACTCACCCAGCGTTCACAACGCCAACCCATAAGGTCGTAAACACATGAAAGTAGCAAGTAGACCGAATCGCTGCGCCCGCGCAACTCACGCGACTCCACGCGTGCGTTTGCGGGGAAAACGTGCCTGATAATTACACCGGTGTAGTAAAATATACGAATACTGTATGCAGTAATGGTAGGAAATAATGTGTGAAGAATAATTCGATACGGTTATATATATGAACTAGCTGGCACCCGCGGTGGCGATCGTGTTTTTAGCATAATCTACATTTATATTAAAAAGAGGTAATTTTTTTTTTTTTTGTTTCTAGGAGGTAATCTCTGAAAGTACTTGTCAAAATCCGATCAGTAGTTTTCGAGTTTATTGTATTCTTACAGACAGATGGCGGGGGACTTTGTTTTTATAATATGTAAGGATAGTATAGACAGACTTTCAGATTAATTTCTTGTTAAGAAAGTTAGAAAAAATTTGTGGCAACTTTTTACGTTAACTTTTCTCTTTCGTCTTCTTAGATTTTTTTAGGCGCTGCGCAAACAGAGACACTTTTCATTCCAGTTACCGACACTAAACACTTTTTGATCGCAATGAGTATGTTTATGGAAGCAACTGGACACAAAAAACGTTTACGTATGCGCAGGGAGTGGATGATTTCATACTGTTTCTATAGAAATTATATATCCATCGGTAGCCTGACACAGACACAAAAGTGTCCACGTTTGCGCCCTGCCTTTTAGTACCCAACAAGTTAGCCACCACTCCAAAACCAAGAAATTGTGTAACAATAAAGTACATGACTCATATTCCGCTCTTCTGCAAACACTAAAGGTACCTACTTAACACCTGTAACATCTCAGTACAAAAACTATGCTAAGTCACCACTTAAATACAGGTATTATCTCAGAATACGTGACGTTGGAGAAAAAACATCAGTTTTACTTAATATTTGTGTAGCTGTATGAAACACGTGTCCGTATTTGACTTTGACTGGCCTGTTGGTCTAGTGGTTAGTTGCCCTGACTGCTATGCTGGAGGTCGTGGGTTCGATTCCCACCCAGGATAAATGTTTATGTGATGAGCATGATCATTTGTTCTGTGTCTGGGTTTAATTTATCGATAATATGTATGTATTTAGAAGTATATAAGTATGTTTATCAGTTTTATAGTATCCATAACACAAGCTCTGCTTAGCTTGGGAATGCACGGCGTTGTGTGATAGTTGCGGATAAAAAAAAAAATGTTTCAAATTGTTTGCATTTACCATCGTGGTGAAAGGATTTGCCAGCTAGACTGCCAGTGAGAGTGCGATGCTTCTGATCAGACGATGCCCCATCTATAAGAGTGCACAAAGTTTCCAAACATCTGTACTTTGGGAGGACCTAAAAAACGCCACTGACGCTGCTTTGAGAGAAGAGAAAACCATCGTTTCGAGAAGAAGTTTGATTTTTTTTACATACATACATCAATATCTAACTAGATTTTAAGAGGTAGGACTTAAAGTGCGGTTACTGTTGGATTGAATATAAAAGAAACAAGCTTTTAATGAAAATATTTATTTACAGCAAGCTTTTATAGCTCGGTATACCTAAATAATTAATACTCGTCTAGACGAATCATACGAGGCCAAACGTGATGGGGTTGTGTCGTTTAACTACCAAGTTCCTATAGCCACCTTCCGGTTCCATCTGATTTACACATGCATGCAAAATTTCAGCTCAATCGGTAACCGGGAAGTGGGTCCAAATTAAATTTACAAGATTTGATGACAGACAAACATCGGGACAGGTGAAACTAAATGAAAGCTTGTAAAAGATGCGGAGACACAATATAAAGAATTTTGGTGATATATTAAAAATGTAAAGATTTGATTATAAAATTAAAATACTATAACGATAAAGCGTTATTTGTAGAATAATCTATCAAACAATCATGTGATTACACGAATAGGTATTGAGTGCGGTTTTTAATCAATAAAAAGTTATTTTAATTCATGAATCCCCAAGCGACCACCGGTGGCCGCGCATCTATTGTCTTACTATTGTGTCTCTAATTGACGGTATCTGAAGGGTTAAGAACCATCTTCGTGTTTGTTTTTTCGATTACGAACTGTGAACTTTTTACGTTCACAGTTCGTAAATAAAATAAATTTTTCGTAAATTATTTAAAGTTTAAAAAATTCTTTCCTCGATTTGACAGTAAATCGTGACGTCATAACATGGCAATCGATTCTATTCTCATTTGGAACGCATTGTACCTATCAGGAAACACAAACTCCGGCACGGACTTCCAGTCCTTAGTTCTACGCACATTGAATGTATTCCCAATTTCCCAAAATGCTTTATAGGTATGGGTGGGATGTCCACCACGTACTGGTGATGCAACGCCGTATGTCTATTGTCATGTGATTATTTTAAAAATAGCTGCAATCGATTCAATTTCCGATTCTGAACATACTAATTACTGTAAGGATGTACGTTTATCACTACATAGTAAAAAACAAAGTCGCTTTTTCTGTCCCTATATCCCTATGTACGCTTAAATCTTTAAAACTACGCCACGGATTTGCGATGATGCGGTTTTTTTTAATAGATAGAGTGATTCAAGAGGAAGGTTTATATGTATGATATTGCACCCGAGCGAAGACGGGGCGGGTCGCTAGTGTTACATATTGTATAGGTAACTTCTTATGATATTGCAATTAGGTACTTACAATTTTTTCATAACGTTTCAGCAACAAATCCCAGTTAAATTCAATCACGAAAAACGACAACACCAAGTTCTTTATTTTTCTTTTATTCGGTAGTAGGTAACTCACTAATATGCGACTCAATCAGTACTAAAAGCATTAAACGTATTACAGTAATAATATCCTTCCTGGATTACGTACAGAAGCAACTGTCATCATTATAATAATTACTGTTGTTTCCTTAATTTAATGTTATATATTATAAATATGCATTTATAATATGCGTAATACCATTATCACGTAATGCTGTACGGTAGAGAGAAATATTGCTATTCGTATCCTGGTCCACATAACTTTATTAGTAGCCTGTTGTTGAGAGCAAAAATGCAAAAGTTACAAGTTAATACTATAAATTAGTCCAAACTAGTGTTGACCGGGTTCCTTCAAAAACCTTCTAAATTATAAAAACAAATGAATAAAAAAATACAAATGTTTTTAACTGTCTACGTCGGTTATATTTACTACAAATACAAGAAGGACCTGACATTTTGCGCAGTGTAGTTCTAGCTTTAAACACGTATTTATAAATTACGATTGCTCAGGAAGTGAACCATACAGCAATGGTTGAAGTACTGACAATCGAACCTCTGCGCGAATGTTCTCAGGATGCCATAGGCGCTAGCCCGAACTCTGCGCGAATGTTCTCAGGATGCCATAGGCGCTAGCCCGAACCCTGCGCAGGGATGTAGACCATTTTCACATAGTAGAATAGAAACAGTCTACACGCGACTCGGCAAACATCCCTGATGCGCTACAGATTTGAGAATCGATTCTGGCCCTTGGTAAAATATACTAAAGGCCCCTACCTTAATCTAGCACTGCTCATTATGGCGAACAAAGCAATGGCAGTTGATGATGCTCCGTGGAAAACCATCACTGGGAAAATCCAAATATTTAATAATGTGGACGAAAGAGGAGGTTCAAACGTGTCACCATCTTCTGTTATGGCACCTAAATTGGACCAACGTGATGTTTAATTCAGTGCCATATACATAGTGGAATGAGTCATGAATTTGAATAGAACCTATGAGAATGGTTGCTAGGCTTAGCAAGGTCATTGTGGTATCTAGATATTACAAGCAAAATGGTGACAGTGTATTTCTGCTTGATGTGTACCAAGTATAAACGATATACATTTTTATTAGGCTCACGATTGACCACATCTCACCTGATGGTAAGCGATAATGTGGTCAACAAAGGAGCACACTTGTCTAGAAGTAACCTAATTACTCTTGTCTTAAAAACCCTTACATTGTAGCTATTAGGAGACACACTCCGGCAGGGAGTAAAGCAGAATGAGTATGATCGTAAGTAAGACTGGTTTTAGAGTCGGCGCTGACGCCCGCAAACAAATGAACTTCTAGGAAGCGTTTTAGAATTAAATTTTAATTATCAGCGCGTGCATTGGTCAGCGCTGACGGGTCAGCGGCCGTACGCATCGCGCGTCGGCACTGCGTAGCCGTCAGCGCTAACCAACGCACATGCGCCTCTGTCTTCAGAGTTCAGTGGGCGTTCTAGTGTCGAGCCGAGCGGACACCGTCAGCGTGAGCAGTCAGTCAGTACAAAGCAGCAATTATTTGTGCGTCTGTCTTCTCCACAGTGATCAGCACGATACTGAAAGGTCTACAACCTATGTACTGAGCTGTCATCGTGACTCTAAAACCAGTCTAAGAAGACTGACAAAATATGGCCATAGAAAAAAAAAACAAAACAAATCAACAAAATACAAATATCTGAACCAACTAGCAACAGCCTTGCCCTCCATTGACCTGCCAAAATATGCTTCATTAAGAACAGTCTTGAGAAAATATTTGGAGATTTTTCAATCCGTGATGTTGAAACAATAATTCGTAATGAAGTATGAAGAATTTGTTTGAAGCACGGCTCAAGCATGTCCGAAGGATAGGTTACATAATGATAATTACATGGAAGTACCAAATGTCAAGGTGATTAAAATGCCCATCTTTGAATAAAGCCTTGTGATTAGGTTATAAGTAATTTACCAATTATGACCACATCATTCATTATAGTAGGCTTAGGCTTTTGCAAAATTTTTATTAAACTTAATTATCATCATGTTACAAGTGATTAAGCAGAGAAAACAAACGAGAACGGAAAAGCTTACATAGAGCTGTCAGATGAAATGTAAATCCCTGATGAAAGACATGCAAACATATTGCAAATGATACACAAATGGCCAATTAGAGTTAGGCGATAAAATTTTCGACACAGTTAAAGTCCTTGAATTAGGAGCTGACAATTTCGAAACTGAAAAAAAAAAAACATTCGAATCCTTACCGCTTCGCTGTTTTTCGCACTAGTGCGGAAAAGTGCGCCAACTCGGCACCGACACAATTCATTACATGTATCGTTATCAGGCTGGGCGCCGAGCAGCCCCCACGAGTCGCGGGTCAGCCCCAGTTTATTTATTTCTTCATAAGTGTATTGAAAAACGTCGTTTGATACATGTGGAAAAACACAGCAGAACTCGGCTCCATAACACCGTCGCCTGCTGTTCAGGTGAATTCCACCTCAATCGCAATGAAAAAGTTTCTGACTTGTATCAAAATGCCATTACCGTTAATATCGTATATCTGGCAAATGATAGGACATATTGAAAACGTTTTTACGAAAATGAACAGGCATTCATTGTCAGGATACAAGTAACTGCAAGTAAATACTCACCATCATGAGCAGGTATCAATCGACATGTTGTCAATACACCTGTCACGGTAGCGCATATAACGTTTACACTCTTGATAGAACCAGGGTCACCAGACCAAGGAGGCCTAGCTCTGATATTTGATCGATCTAATGCAATCGATACAGACCCTAGTATCGATTTAATTAGAACGTTATTGGAGTTATTGCTTCAGTATAAAATTAACAGCATACCGATCGATTTCATAACATGAATGTAGGGAAAACGGTAGTTTTCCTTCCTTGCAATTTGATAATGTGTGCTTGTTGCTCAATTACTTCCAACACTTAATGTAAATTTTATCTACCTTGTGTTTGGTATGCTGTCGACAGTGAATCAATCATTAACATTGAAGTTAGTCTTGATCGCTTTAAAAGATACAATGTCAATTTTGATTACCAAGAAATAAGACAAGAAATGTCAAAGCAATAAATAAACATTTACACTAAAGCTGTCTTGATCTATAAATGCCATTACAATTAAATAATTTAATGATATTTCAGTTCCTTGTCCTCTCAGCGGTCAGAGCCTCGCCTTGTTTATAAAAGGAAGTTTCTTCAAGCATAAAGGTCTTTGTCGTGAATTCAATAATGAAAACAAAAAAAAATATCAACGAATTCAATAAGGACCATTATCAGAGTGATAAAGCTGCAAAGTCAAGTGTAAAATGTCGTGTCACAAGTAATAAATTCGCAAGATAATAACTTAATTGTTGAGGGAACGATAACATCGATGATTACAATCAACTAACAACCGTACATTAAGACTAAAATAATGACCCTTTCACACGAACTGTTCCTCATTGTTTTTAGTTCACACTTGACACCAGCAAATCGCGTAACAACCATGAGAAGCTCGCGATACAAAAATTGTGTAACAAGAAATATGACCAGGGTGCTATTAAATTTAGCAATATAGTATCCAAATTGTCTATTGTTGTGTAAAATGGTATGTAAGTATAGGTCAATATGGTTGTGCAAGTGAAGCGGGAAGTGGACGGTATTAGCTAACTGATCAAAGTTAGAACGTAAGTCTGATGCAAATTCTTGATAATTGCAAGCAAAAGATTGGAGAGATTGGTAAAGAAAATCGATTTATAGCGGGTAATAATAAATTGAGTAGCTATGAATAATTTAACGAGGCAGGGCACCATTTTAGAACTTGCGAGTGCTTTTATACTTAATATAAGAGTAATCTTATTCGATTAGCGATTTTATCCGGATTACTTTTAACTACTACACCTACACTCATCATCATAACTTACCAGTTTGTGATGGTTCATAAAATTCAACTAAAATACCATTAAAAAAATTCAGGCATGCAGTTTATTTAACCAAACATGCATAGTGAAAGTTTAATGAGATTAAAGTTTACAAAAAATGTAAACACCAGGTAGTCCATTAAATAACACTTTCCATACGTATTACGGTAAAAGCTAAATAAACCATGCACAAAATACAGCACGTCCGCACTTGGCGAGCGTTAGAACAGAAATAGCAGCCTATTAACCCGAATCTCACGCATGCGCAGTAGACGCCATAAAGCGAGCACCTGCGTGCGCGCAATCTAAGGTGCTATGTTGATTACGTGTTTTGGTTTACGTATTAACGTAAATAAACTTTTTCTGGGTAGTATGGGGTATGTAAAAATATTTCCAAATTGGGCAATGCTTACGTAAATGCAGTTATTTTTCGATTGCACGCGATCCGAGTTGATACGCGTTGTTTATCAAACACCACCGGATGGTGGAGTTGAAATATGAATTTGTTTTGGTTTTCGAAAATACTGAAATTGTTGTCCTCAATTTTCGACGTTTTAGGTAGTGCAGCCAGTAATCCTTATATCCATACAATCTGTCATGATGAATGTAATCTTTATTAAAATGGTACAATGATAAAATTATCTTTTAGTAACAAATAATATAGATGGCCTAAAAATGCCTTGTGTAGCTAATATAATAAGTTTGAAAACACAAATAAAAAAATATATCAAAGATAAAGAAGAAAAAAATAAATCTGTCAGAAAGTAATCGAAAAAGTGCGTAAACACTTAAACGTTCTTAAATTCTCATAGTTGTCACAAAAAGATATCGAAAGTAGGTGATAAATACCAATGTGGGGCAGCCAAAGAAATAAGAATAGATAGAGAATATCAAAGGAAAGTTTTAGCATTTTTTGCTTACATAACAATAATAAAAACCAACGAAGTGGATTGATACGAAAATAATATCTGACATAAATAAGTTTAGGAAGATCAAGTCGCTTTTTTGACAGATATTGAACAACAATGGAAAAAACTGAAAATATACACCAAAATAGTAACATAAATAATGCAGAAATCAGTTCTATGGGTACAATAGCGGTCTCATCGTTGACAGCGGTATCTATTATACTAGACAACCTTTAGATAATAAGAACTTGAAACAAAAAGGAGGTATATTCGGTATATCGCTAACAAATTAATCAAACAGTACATAGTAAATAAACATAGATATAAAACGACATAATTTCATAGACGAAAGCGAAAAAAAAAGAATAATAATGGTGGGTTAGTAGAAGAAATGAAATTAAGTAGAACCAAAATAACATTAGAGATAGGAGTCATTGTAGCATTAGTTTTAATTGCTATGGGTGCTCGTTTATTTGGCTTCTTTGATTTTGCATCTGATGAAGAAAGTGGTATTGTAAGTTGTTATGAAGCTAACAATATTCACTAGCCTAGATTCGGAGTTGGTCCGATTCCGAATCTTGCATCCCAATTAACTGTAAAATGAACTAGAGAGAATAGTTTTAATGATACCCAGTCTGATAAAATAATCGATGCAATACATCGTTTTCAAACTATCCACAGAGAAAATGAAAGTGGTTAAGAGAGGGCTGCATAGACACTATTATATACAGCTAAATTAAAAATTACAAAGAAAACACATCCGCAAAATAATTTTACATCGCAATTTTAATGGGATTGTTCCACATTATTCCATTCCTTTATTGCTTAACATAAATTCCGTAGCCGCAGAATTATGTTCGTTCCGTTATGGAAAGTGTGGTGAAACAAATAGAAATGTATATGAATCGTTAGCAGATACGTTATCTTTGATACCCGTAGCCATTTCATTGCAATCCGTGATCATCATCAACTAAGCCTTCTATGGCTTTCAAATTATATTTTTACTTTGTTGTGAGTAATAAAATTTCTTTTGGCTTTGCTACAGTTTAGATTTCGTTACGCTTTTCGATATGGAGCGATAATCTGTTTTTTATCGTTTGCCACAAAAACTGAAATAGGAGATTGTTCTCTTTTTTGCAATTGGCATTTGGTTATCTGCAGTCAAACAATTTCTGAGCAACATTAGCACTTACTTAGTAACCAACTTTCACCAAGGTTAGGTTAAGCGACCAACAGTGAGTTGCTAAAGGCTGATGATGATGACCACTTTCTATATTTCTGCTCAGAAGCTATTGAAACTTCACACCTTATCAAGATTATATTCACAATATTGATGTATTGTAATCTATGTATAACTTAACACCGTCCTTTGATCTAACCTAGGTACTGGAAATTGAAGCACAGTACATGCATAATATCTTATTTAAATTTAGGTTTCATAGCTGAACACGCGAGCAATATGGAGGTAAATGAAATGCAAATATGACACGCTGACGTTCATGCTACCAGTATTATAAGTAGATTTACTGTAAAACCCACACGCTGCTCATATTAAAGTTTTGTTTAGTTAAGAATAAGGGTTGGAATCCTTTGAATTTACTATAGAACTTTCAGATATATGTTTCACTTGGGATTCCTATTTGGTTTGTTAAACTATGTTAAACATTTGTATGGCCAATTGGATAACTAATGGACTATATTATGTCTACCTACATTAGGATAGGCGAAATATTTCAAACAAGTTTCTTGGTCTTCTAGAAGTAGTCACACTATTATTGTAAAGGTGAAAGATTGAATGTTTGTGTGTGTATGTGTTTGTTACTTCTACATACTCAATCAGCTGAAGATTAAATTTAGTATCCCGGCTAGTTTTTATCTCAGGAGTATGTTCCATAGGATAGGAGTTGGATAATTTTCTACTAGCACACTGGTAGGAGCTTGTGATTACACATAGGTAGAAGCAGACGTTATATTAGATACAGTATACTTTCTCTTTCTAATGTTAGTTGCACTAATCTCAGTCTTCATAAGACCTTATTTCATTTCCTTTCGTCATTTCCACTTTACTGTGTATACGACATCAATCATGTCTATAATTATGGGCTGCAATGTGTTGTCAATCTTAGCATTTATTATAGTCTTTCCCAACCGTAGTCTCTTTTTCTCTGAATTTCCAAACAAGACATTTTGTAACCAGATATAAAGATTAGTCTTGAATCCACAATGGAGCCAAAGTGACGGATAACTAGTTCATCGCCTACGATACACCTACGTGGAATAAAGTAGATATTTTTACTTGAAATGTGATATAACCATAATATTCCTAATAAGGGCCATGTTTGTAAACATAAACTTGTTTAGATATTGTTGATTTTTCTTAGGGTAGTGGGAGAAAAGTTAACAATAATAATCTGCCAATAGAAAAACAAACAAACATACAACAAAAACAAAACAATGAAAATGAACTGACAATGGTGGCGATGAATAGTTGACTTCGATTGATACCAGAACATTTTTGAAGAGAATTGTAGCTCAAAGAGCATGCTGGCCTCCTCACTTAGCGTCGCCTCACCGCTGCCGGAACTGGCCTCTGATAGTGCCCCAGCTCCCGGCGAAAATATGCACTGCATGTGATGGACACAAAAGATCAATGAGAATGTCATGCACCCATACTATGGGGCTACAAAGGGAGGAAACAACCTAACCGTGCTCTGTATTCGGATGCTCTCTTTGTTTCAGGTGCTTGAGCTGTTTCGGGTCATCCAACTTGATCATATGTTGGACGATATCTACGAATTGGGTAGCTTTTTCATTGCTCCATTTGTCTGAGTTAACGATTGAAAAGCCCAGGTTATATATCATCTCCTTTACATAGATAATTGAAACTTATTGCCCCCTATAATCTGCAACTATCGAAGTCTGAAGCTATTTAAGGTACGAGTAACTGCAACCTATAGTTCGTGTTATCAGGATGATGTTTGGTGTGGACAAATGTGCTGTTATGCTTTCTAAAGTAAAGGGAGATTGTGGAATCTGTAGAATTTCAATTCTTGGATTCTTTAACTTCAAATCCCTCCCTCCAATCGAAAACTATTTGTATTGGGGTATACATCTATTACGATGATAATGGATGAAGTTATTATGACGAATAACTACCGGATATTTACCATGAAGGACGGTTGATATCTAACGGGCATGACACCGGCCGAGAGCATGAATCCTTTACATTATCTCTGGTTCTAGTCTAGTCTGGCGTCTAGTCAACAGCGAATCCTTACTTGCATATGCACAACTTTGTAGCCAGTATTATCCATCAGCAACTTGCTTTGAAATACTCTCTTGAGAAATCGAAAGTGTTTTGTTAGCTAGTATTTTTTATATTTTTTAAATGTAAACAAACGGTTAAGAAAATAAATAATCGGAATAATAAAAAAAAATAGCAAATTGTGGTCTATTACTGTTTTCATAAAAATCATGTGTTGTTACTACAGCATCTTCAAAGAGGAAAATGGACTGCAGTTGGTAGGTGAGATGATTTATACATTTTAATAAACATACCTATCGCACATAAAGTAATACAGCCATTAAAGAACGCGTGCGCATATCTGTGGCATTGCCTACAGGAAAACTAGCTTTATAGTCTAAACTAACAATATAATTGCAATTAAGTCTAAAAATATAATTCTTCTCTAAAGGCTATTTATTGAACAGAACAGTCATCCAGATAGACAATAACTATGTTTTCTACAGAATAAAACCGCCATTTTCCCAAGTATGGGTAAAACCTTTTACATACCTAATTAACATGGTAAGCGTCACTAAAATATATGTAACCATGCATAAAAACTACCTACCGCAAGCCTAAGGCCCAACAATGCTACTGTACTACATGTCGTGGTCAGGAACTGGTTTTGAAGTTCGGCGAGCCACCGAGGTTGCGGAAGGTCACACCGGCAATGACCTCAACCGTGGTTCCGTGTAGACGAGACGTGATGCGTTCGCCATGCATGTTGTTGAAAAAAAAAACAATGTCTATCAACATATATGTAATCTATCATACCTACATTCTATTTTTGAAACTTTGAATTTGGAATTTGACATCTGTCAGGTGAACTTTTTTTAATTTTCGTATTGCTAGCAGATAAAAAAGGACTGCAATTTTGTGATGCGGCTGACTTAAAAAAATACTTTCAGTTATTTTCGTGATTTTGGCTCAAAAATACTTTTCTTTTCTTCGAGCCAATTCAGTGGTATACTATTTTAAAATGAAAGAAGTTTGATTTTTTGACGTCTCATTTATCGAAGAGCAAAGTGCACTTATTGGCTATATAACTTTCTCTAGCCTTTGGGGATTTGCTAGAAGGGAAATCTTTAATGAAATCTTGAAATGTTAATCAATTTATTTTAAAATCTTTGTTTTTGATTTTTTATTTGCCTGCAGTGGGTAAATAAATCACACAAATATTCAAATGCGAATAATTCTTCTGTAAAAATAGGTATTAGTTTAAACTTTAGAGCAATATTTACAAAAACTAAAAAGATATTTATTGAAAGGGTCGACAATAACGCTACCGACTAATATATTTATAGCATCCTTGATAAATACTTTAAAGTCACTTAAAATCTCATTGCAAGGCAAAGATTTATAATTCACGATCACTCCTCTACGGAGGTCGTGATGTTTGGACCTCCCGCAAAAAAAGAAACATCAAATTCCCTCTGATAAGGAAATGATGAGATTTCCTCTTAAAAGGTACCTACTAATGGTAATGCAAAGGCTGGTAATTACATATGTTAAAGATTTATGAAACATGCATAAATGTCAAAGGTTTCGTATCTAGCAATTTAACAACGCTACTGACGATAAAACACAATAAAAAAAAGTAATTGGCTTCGAAACGCATTGAAAATTTTAATTAACGGAAAAAATATAATAAAAAACATAACGAAAGAACTTAATCCAGAGATAAACTTTCATCGATTGAAGAAATCGACACAAAAAGTCTTAAAACTGAATGGTACCGAATTTAAGAAATTTTATATTTCGAACGCGACCCGATCACGCCCGCCGATTGGTCGGGTGAAAGTGAGAGCGCCATCTATGCTAGCTGTGACGTAACGGAACAAATCGGCCATTGTCCATTTGTCTGTGGGTTACAACAGCCGGTGATTGGCTAATGAGTGTCCCAAGATTGTAGACTAGGCCGTCACAGCCTTTGTATGCGTTTAGTAGTCCTTAACTAACATCATGATGATGATTACATGCTTATTTAACACGAACATATTGCAGACTTTAGATAAACATAGGAACAAACTTGACGTTTGGAATGTGTGTCATAATCTGAACGTCTGCGTTCACGGTGCATGGATATAGGTTATCTATAGAAATACAAACAAGCTAAGCTGTGCAAGCGAAGACGCAATCAAAAGACGACCATAGATTTTGAGTGAGCAATGTTGCAATGTGTTTGTTTAAGGCGTACTGCCAGACACTGTACACCTGCGGCCTGTGGGTCCGCTATACGCAGAGGGCTTTCAGCGCCCTGCGAGTCCTCTAAAATAATGGGTTCAGGATGCTGATCAGGCTGGCGCGTTACTGTAGTGCATCGGGGATGTTTGCGGAGGCCAACACCGATGGCTTTAGGGCAATAGTGCGCAAGAGAGTGGCCTCCCTAATGCACCGTGTGCGGGACAGCCCCAATGGCCTTCTAAAAACCATATTGGATAGGGTTGAGTGTCCTATTGTGGGGCACTGGAATAAGGTTCACAGATCGGGCAATGTTCTTTTTTTTAATATATAGTAATGATGACCTCTTTCAGAAAAGAACAAATGAGCATCCATAAATGTCACTTCCTTCCTGCCTTGATCTACAATAAAATATTAAAACAGCAGTCTACAAACTACTAAACACTAAAGAGGACAATATTTCCGATTTCAAAGCAGCTACAAGTAACATCACTTAAATGCGTTGTGTAATGATAAAAAGCTCCGTTGCCATTCACAATTTGTATTCCTGTCAGATAGCAGCCGTTCGCTTTATTGTCTTCCGTCTAGAAAGGACTTTGAACTGTCTGAAATTTTACGCACAATGCACCCCGAATAATAATACAATTTGCATAGTCTAAGTAAAGAAAGACAGATGACGGAATCGAGCGTCTGTGCCCGCGATGCCCTGAGTGTCACTTTCACGGAAAATATGGTATGAATTTTAAATAATGTCACGAGAACCTGTGACTTTTTCCGTCACCATTCTATTTTATTATTAATATAATTTTTCGTTGTTATTACATATTATATAATGTATATTATTTCCGTTTTTGCGAGTCGTTATTTTCAAATATAATAACATTATACCTCAGTTTATCAGATGTACGGCAATAAACTTTCTCCTGGTTTCCTTATTCTGAAAATGATGTCAACCGAAATACTAAAATAAGTACCTAGTACTGTTTATAACTTCATTATTGTCAGTTTCATTCATTTTATAAATAAAGATTTTCTTTCATGCCAATTTAAGTATGATATTAAATACCTAGTTGTTAAACGACCACTTCGTTATAATTGAGAATTTTATAGTTTATTTTCAATAGATTCCACGTGCATTGCCTTCAGAAAAAAGAAGATATTGCTCCTCATGCCTCGACGACAGGTGATACAACATTAATATGTCAACAATTTAATTAATTGTCAACAACAATTTGCCAAATCTAATGCAACCTTCACGCACCTTTACAGCAAAGATGGGCTATAATAGTGACATCGAAGCAAATGATCGCAGAACTAAATTAGAAACCAGTCATCACAAAATCAGCTAGGAAGTATATACCGCAACATTGAGCGCTTATCTGGTCTCCGGAACCCTGTAACAGGATAACACAATTCCCCTGGCAAAACTGGTTGTCCGTCACTTTCAATTTGGCTGCAGCTATCTAATTAAATACCACTCAAAATTGTAATTTCCCCAAAGACAACATTAAACAAACAAAAACGCCTAGTGTTCTTTAATTGAAATCTATTAAGCCCAAGTCGACACTAGCGAAATGTCAGTGTCTCCCGAGGGAGTTCGCCCACGTTGGCCCATGATGGGCGTGGGCGCATAATGTTTGTGAGCGGACTGTTGATGGCACCTAAGAAACAGTTGACGAGCTTTGTCTCCCGTCCTTTGCTTTAAATCTGATAAGATTGGACCAGTCTGATTGTAAGTAAATGGTGACCTAGATGCCATCTTCTTTTGGTGTTGTTAATTAGATTTGAAAGATAGTTTGAAGTGTCGTTTACAATGGTGGGCTTTTATTTTGGTGTTTTTTTTTCTAATTTAAGCACTGTTGGCAAGGTTAATGGACCCTCTTAGAGGGTCCTTCTCCACTCGCTTATCGTAAACATCGAAAATGGTTTAAAAGCTTGTTACTTCATTTAATACAATGAAGATGTTTGTCGAAAAGGCAACGCAAAAAAAGAGAGATAACTCTGTTAGTATTCGGTAATTCCGAGATTTACTCGAAAATTTCACAAAACTTGCTCCAGGAAATAGTTAAATAGTTTTTTTTAAACCCTTAAAAGTTTTTGGAAAAAGTTCGTCGTCATTTAGAATCTTAATAAAATTTGCAAGGTCTCTAGAGGATTACTTTTTTGACTTTTTAAATTTTTAGGCAAATTATGAAGTGTCAAAGTTCATACAAAATAGGACATTTTCAGAGGTTTTTACTGGATTAGTTTTACACAAATTTAGAAATTGGTTTCTTTAGAAACCCAGATAATATCCACAAGATACTGTGTTTCCAAAATATCTAATGAAAAGTGTGTAATAACGTCATAATCAGTTATGAGCGGTTGTATGAAAATCAGTGAAAATGTGAGTCGTGATGCACCAACTTAAGTTATGTTATTGAACCGACACCGGCTCACACCGACTTGGTGTCCGACACATAAATTGTTGTTTTTGTAATTGCATTGATCACACACACACACACACTCACTGTTAACTAAACAAACGTAATCCACGCAATACTGATTAATGTTCTTGTTATTTATATTTACAAAGAGGGAAAAATACAAAACGATAATGATAATATTGATAGCTACAGTTACTGCAGTAATGGTTAGTTATTAATGAATAGGCACATCACCTCTAAGGACGTTTGATAAGAGGTCAAAAACATATGCTATAGGTATATGTACTAATATAGCAAATCTTTTTAATTGTAAAGTTATATTATTGACATTAAATTTTTAATTCATCATCATCATCATTTCAGCCGACAGATGTCCACTGTTGGACATAGGCCTCCCCCAAGTGTCGCCAAGATGATCGATCCTGTGCGTCCCGCATCCATCGGATTCCCGCAACCTTCACCAGGTCAATTTTTTAATTAATGTTATTTTAATGGCGCAGTTAGTGCAGTGGTTGAGCGATTGGCTGATGCGTTGTATGTCGTGGATTAAATTCCCGCGCGGGACAAATAAGTATGGCTTACATGTAGGTAGCTCTGGGTCTGGATACCTTGTGTATATGAGTTTATGTGTTTGTGAACCGTGCAAGCAGGCTACAGGAGTAATTACTATCGGGATTCAAATTTAAAAAAAAATAGTTACTTGACTTGGTAGGTGCATACGTCCCAATAATTCTGGGGCATTTGATAGCAGTATCTACTTTAAAATCAGGTTTAACTAATACATAAATTAATTATCTGTTCAAAACTGCGCTGCCCCTGATAGTTAAAAAGACTTAACTAACAATAAGTAAAAACGGATAAAAAAGGCTTTAATTAATGAAACGAGAAATCGGCCTTTTTTCCTTGTGTTAAAACCGCACTGGAGAGTGTTAGCAAAATATTAAAAATACGGGCAGATGCGCTTTTTTTTCCTGATTTCGGCAATGTTTAAAATTAAAATCTGGAAAAAATGTGAGATGCGTCTTTTTTACTAACGGGGGCAGAGCGATTTGGCAGAAGACTTCAAATCTTTGCAAATTCCACTATCAAAACATAACAACATCCCCTAAAAAAGTTCCCCTTATGGGGGCGCAATGTCTCGGAAAAAACTCACGTAATCCCCATTGACATGAGTTACCCCTAGCGAGACAGCCTAGTAAGGCATTAATCCTATTGACGAGTACTGAAAACTGTCTCCTCCTAACAATAGTTCGTTAACCTGTAATGGTGCACAGTGACCCATGATTGTCATGATTGGACGTCCATCCATTCTAACCGGATTTCTACAGAACTGAAGATGGGAATACACGTAAACTAGCACCTTTCTCCTTTAGGCATACCTTTTTTTTTTTTTTTTTTTGTCGACGGGGAAAATCATCTTTGACGAAACCCGCTCTTGGGTGGAGCGGGAGACAGTGTCAGACTCTTACTGACTAAAAACCCCGCGCCGTTCCTTCTAGCCTTCATACTGGGGCACGAGCTCCCTTTCGGACAACCCTGTCCCCAGTAGGCTTCGACCCAGCTGGGCCCCTCCTGCTGCTGACAACTCCTTGAGGCGCGCGGGAACAGTGCGCGCCGTCGACGTCTTAGACTCGGTCCATTACCGGACGATCGGACAGCGAGCTACCTATAGCTCGCCGTCCGCGAGCCTGCGTCTACGGTGGCCGGAAATCGGGATCGGAATCCCGGCGACGGCGGCGAGGGCGCCGTTGCCTGATGCGGTCGGCCTCCTCCTTTGCAAGCATTACTGCTTCGCAGAAGGAGGCGACCGCTTGCCATTCCTCCTCGCTCCGGACCATGGCCTCGACCAGGGCCCGGATTTAGGCATACCTTTTGCTTCATCAACATCTTGTTTAACACATATTAGGAAATTTATAATAGTTACATGAAGATAAAACAAGACTTACAATGAAAATCATTTTTTCATAGCAAGCTTCTATAGCTCGGTTTACCTATGTATATAATTATTACTCATCCAGACGAATCATACGAGCCCAAACTCGATGGGGTTGCGTCGTTTAACTACCAAGTTCCTACAGCCATCTTCCGGTTTTATCATCAATCAGCTCATTGTCATAATAATTTTGCATTGTCATCTGATTTACACATGTGCATGTGTAAATCAGAATTTCAGCTCAATCGGTAACCTGGAAGTGCGTCAAATTTAATTTACAAGATTTGATGACAGACAAACATCGAGACAGGTGAAACTAAATAAATGCTTGTAATGAAAACCTGTCTAAGCATTGAAAAACAAATATATGAAATGTTAACACTTCACAGTACAAAAACAGAACATCACTCCAAGAAACTTGCGCCTGAGAAGAGTTTTGACGTCTTCAATGCTTATGTCAGTTTGTGTGCATAAATACTTAGCAGCCGCCATTTTACTTTAGCAAGAATATGAATGTTGTACGTTTTAAGAACCAAACAAGTTCTTTAGTTTAAAGTTAAATGAGAAATGGGAAGAGTCTGATGTTCATCTTCAGAGATAATTGTTCTTTTGTTATTTATGTTACAGTCAAAACTCATAACCAGTCAAAACCACTTTTTATTGAGGCTTCAAACGTTAGAAGAAATGAAGAATAGTCATTATAATGTAATGGCAAAGGAAGAATTTGAAAAATTTAAAATCGTTTCATAACGGTAGTTATAAGTACTAATACTAGTTTTTTAAGTTGTGTTTACTAACAAACTATAGAATTTGTCTGAAATATAAGATTTATATTATATTTTATTTTATATATTTTATAATTAAGTATATTTTATTTTATTTATTTATTTTTACACTATTTTGAAGATTTTCCTGTGTTTTCACTAAACACCTCAACTTTTTATGAGTTTTGACTGACAATCTAAATTTTAAATCAGGCAAAACCACTTTTGGTTGTTTTTTTGCAGTTAAAAGTACTTTTGACTAAGGGCATCCCTTAGTTAAAACCTCTTTAGACTGTGAAAATCAGTTAAAAATGTTTTTAACTAAGAGCATCGGTCTAAAGTACTTTTGCCTAATTTTTGCTGACAAAAGTGGTTTTGATTGGTTATGAGTTTGACTGTAACATTTACATAACAAAGTAGATTTCACGAATCGTTTGTCACTATAATTTCATTGTCAATGATAGGTATTGGTAGCACTAGCATGGTATCGATAAACAGTCGATCCTCTATAAGTGCTTCCCCGCTCGAATACATTTTATCGACTCTATTAAACAGCATCGGTACTAAAACGAACTGATAGCACAAATTCAGCTATAAAGCTGTATCGATTTTACAATCGATACTCGTTAAATGTATCGGTAAACCGTTACAATTAGTGCTAATGTTCGAACCAATGATAGACGCGATACATTAAATGAGAATAAAGCTGCGCTACACTGTCGAAAGCCTATGCAAAATCCATGAGAAACTCCAACGCATAAAACAGTATGAACACGTAAGTCATTTGGTCAAAAATATTAATAAAAAGAGAAAAATTAAATGAAAGTTAGCCACGGACATGACAGGAGCAAGACTCTTAATTTACATAAAGGACACTTTCTTTGAGATAAAACCTCATTATGATAGCTGAAGCTCAAAAGACTTTAGATAACGTGCCTTACTATAAAAGAACAATGGTGGTGATTAAGAGAATAATAGGAGTGAGATCAAAAAAGACGGAAACGATATGAACAGTGCCAGTGCACTAATTGTTCATTGTACACCTACAGTGGCTGGTGTTCTATTGTCAACTGCTGTTAGGTAAGTGGTATAAGTTCATGGTCAGAAATATGCAAGTCTAAAGGTAGACTTGTAAGATTGCATTGCAACTGTGTAATTCTTGCCTATTGCACTTATACAGTAATTCTATATAGGCAAAGACTTACATGTTTGTGATGTTTGTTGCTCTTTCACGCTTAAATGGCTGATAGGATTTGAATGAAATTTGCAACACGGGTAGGTCATGTCCTGGAATAACACATAGGATTGTTTTTATTCCGGAAGTATGTTGGGATAATTTAATACACAATTTCACGCGGACAAAGTCGCTTTTAGAAGATAGTAATAAACAAAAATATACAAAAGATAACTAAACTTAAAACCTAATACTGTTTAAAAATTGTGGTCACAGCTGCCTAAGAATAGTAAGCCATGAAAAGGTCACTTCGTCTTGCCATAGCTGGCTTAAGGAGCGAATAATCGATTATACTAGGCGACTGGGCGGCGAAACCTTTACAATAATAAATATATACAATCCCATCCATAATCCTGTTACAAAATATCCGGATTTTGAGTAAGAAACCCGATTTTGTATATGAAAATAACCGTGTCGAAATAGCGAGCTTGTCATTTCATAATCCATCCATCAATTATTTTTAATGAACTGTGAATTTTGACAATAAAGACAAATTATCTGAAAAGACAACAGAAAATTACCTCTTTTAGTCTCAAAGTCGGCCATAACTAGTTTATTTGCGGCACAGGCGACATCATTATAAGCTTGAGTAGACTTTTATAATACACTTACGTCACACCTGATGCTTTCAGAGATATTCAAAATAATTCCGAGGCTAAAAATGAAGTCTTGTCGTCATACTTTATAATACACTAGCTTTCCGCCCGCGGCTTCGCCTGCGTGGACTACAGTTTATATCGCGCGGGCAGAGACCCGTGTTCAGCA
Organism: Mythimna lalbum; assembly: GCA_949319445.1. Classification (NCBI taxonomy): domain Eukaryota; kingdom Metazoa; phylum Arthropoda; class Insecta; order Lepidoptera; family Noctuidae; genus Mythimna; species Mythimna lalbum. Next base: position 6,663,052 of record OX439371.1, on the reverse strand, counting down.
GTGGAATTATAGGTAGCCTATGTGTTATTCCAGTGTCTCTTCTACCTACTTACCAAATTTTATCTAAATCCGTTCAGTAGTTTTTGCGTGAAAGCGTAACAGATAAACAGACAGACAGACAGAGTTACTTTCGCATTTATAATATTAGTGGGGATTGCAACAACACGACAATACTTTATTTAATAAATTGTATACAAGAAAACAGAAAAAAAACCTGTTTCATAAATGATAACTAAAGCAAGCGTAGTACGATAGTTGACAATTAGCTCTTTCTCAATCCAAAACGGACTGGTTTAACAATAAACAAAGTAAATACTTCAAAGATACCTTTTATAACAGAACTATTCCCACTTACTGTAAGAGTTACAAAACAAAGCGTTCTCAATCACGACACGACCATTTGAAACGTTGTTAATTTCGTAATCGCAAGTTACAAAATTAAATGAAATATCATCACGTTTGTCGTCCAAACAAACAGCGATTTTTTCAAAAGCCATCCATTTGAAACTCCCACAAAGCGAGACGAAACGGTATTATTAAAAACTAGCAAATAAATGAACAAAAACGGTTTCCGTCTCGACCGACACCGGTTTTTATAAAATTGGCTTTGTGACAGTCGGAAATGAATGATTCTGGACAACGATAACCAACTGTAAGAATGGTATATAAACTGAACATGGTTCAAATAAGTCTAAACCCATAAAAAAGCGTCATATAAAAAAGCAATCGTGTAAATACTGTAATAGTGAGAATGCTAGATACAGGATGTGATTTCAGGACCAGGAAAAGTCTAATTGAAGACATCAGAAATAATGTGAGACATTATTAAGGACATTAAAATTAAAACTTTAGTGTCTTCGGTTTTCATTTAACCTAATCGACGAACTGACAAAAAAGTCGGAAACTAAAAAAAAAATCAATGCTACATTGTATTCAAACAATCGATATAAATAGATTGCGGATATAAAAAGACAAAGCACTTCTTAAATAATAAGATACTAAGCTATAATATCACAGATTTTTCCTTAAGGGGGATACAAGCAAACGACTCCATAAATACCTACATAACTTGCAGTAATAACCGGGTTCTCGGTGCTGCTAAGACTGGCGCTTACCCCATAAAGGAAAAGAGCGTGACGATAAATCAATTAGCAATATGAAACTCAACAGGGAAGGTGCATTACACCATATAAGCGAAATATGTGAGCCGAGTCCATAAAACACGAGCTAAGTGTACTATACAGAATAAAAACATCAATTTGTTGATGGGAAACTACTAATTACGGCAGAGAAACAACGAGAAAGCATGTACAAGAAAGAAAAACATCATGTCCAAGAGGTGATTGAACAGGTTGTTAGGAAAACACGAACATGTCTTTCGACTTCAGAAAGGAGGAAAATTGTTGGTCACATGAACGTAATAGCCACGACCGAAACCCAAAGACAAATGATACCAGTAATTTTAAATTTATTGCGTGACGTCAGTCAGACTCTCAAGATTGGACAAAGATAAATTTCTGAAATTGCTGTTATGTAGGTAGATATATGGTAAATATAGAGATATGGTAAAAGACGCAAGTTGCGGTTGTGAAGAAGACAGTAAAAAAAATCTCTAAAGCGGTAGGTATATACATTTTTTGCGTAATATTATTTTCTGATTATTCCAACAAGATGTTTACAAAAAGGTAACGTTAACTTTCTTTACAAGTTCTAAAGTACAGCCGTTATAATTTTATTAAAACTCTTAAAGAAGTATTTTTGAGGATTCTTTATGGCCCAAATCTTTGAGTCAACTGAGCGGTAAAAGCCTCGCAGGAGCCGTCTTTTGTGGATGTAATCTGTTTCAGAAATTGTTTGAGTTGAAACCCTCAAAAGATATCGTTTTATCAAAGAGAATTGTTGATATTTTGATACTTTTATTTCGATCACTTTCGTCTCAGCCTTGCCTAATACTGCTGTATCTGTAGATCAGGAAGCTTACGTTCCTTGTTTATTTATCCTACATCTCATAAGTGACCTATTTTCAAAACTTTGTGTAAATAATATGTATTTCTATATATCATTTTGGTTTCTTTTATCTCACGTATTTCAAATTGTGGCATATGATAAAAGGCGTCGATAAGCCGTGAGAAAATCGATACCAAATTTATCTCCCAGATAATTTTGTGACAAATTTTATGAAAGACTATCTAAACTTAGCTCTTGGATGCGCGGTTACGTTTGAGTGTGTTATTAGTCAAAACAATAACGATCCTCTTATCAGATTCACGTTTATTCTGCGTGACATTATTAATGTTATGCCAGTTTATATTGTATGTTTACGTGAAGCTTAACTTATTAATATTATAAGTTAATACCTAACTCACGAAGGTAGTATAGACAGATAAATTATAGACTTCTTGAGATTTCATATTACTGTAATGAACAGCCACCTCTTTCCATATCATCAAATGGTTAGAAATTAAATAATATCTCGGTTAATTAACAGATTTATGTAAATCGTTTCACTTTCAACTGTTCGAATTTGTGTGATACCGGATCTCAAGGTGATTTAGTGCTAAGATACAGCTTCCTACTCAAATCTCGTTTCAAGCAAGTAAGTGACGCATACAATCTTTCAATAAAAATGCTTAAGTTGTAAAATGTCTTGATAAATTACCAGGTAAGTACAGGGATAACCTAGAATCGCGGAAAGACGAAAACCTGGAAATTGATGACAAAGATAATGATGAATCGAGAGATCATTTTACTGGAACGTCCTTACGTCAATCGAGAATAATTACGAACACAATTACAGAAACACATAAATAAGAAACCTACATAAAAACGACTCAAAGCGCGTGACGATGGCTGAGAAAAAATATATACACTTGAGATCCTCCTGTTTTTGCAACACAACACTGCTAACCTTGGTAAGTTCCAAGTGTTTAATCACAAAATATTTGTTTTTGCACTGTGGACACTTTGACACTGGCTACTGACGTAAAGGCGGCGGTACGACCCGCCGACTGTTCGATTCGCGAATTTCTGATTCACCGACGCGTGCGGCCTCACTGAACGGCCGTGAGCGACTGGCTTGTTTCATGCGTAGTCAGCGGCGCGTCGCTTGAGAGAAAGCAACACTCTTGCGCATAAAACCGTTGGATATAGCATTAAAAGCGCTGTTTTTGCTGAAAGACTGAAGAAATGCTTTCTAAGAGACGGTCAGTTTCTTTGCTCGATGGACAGTAAACACGTACATATTGATAGGGGAAAAGCAGATATGTCTGACAGGTAATCAAGTAGGTTGTTGTAAGCGGTAACCAGATATACATTGGAACCGCTTTGTTATGTCAACATATAACAAAGTTACATGCCTCAGGACAACTCCGTGAACGTTTGCCATCTGGTCTTCCTGTCCGTATTAAATATGAAACCTCACAACTTGAGCAGCAGGACCACCTGTTACACAAAGCGCAAGTGTTCGTGCGTCATTTTGTACAAACAGCTTGGAACAGCTGTGATTCGGGTACAATAGAGCCTCAAGGTGATTTGTTTGCTTACGAAGGTCAATGGCACGGTGATAATATGCCTGATGACACTAACGCACATACACTAACAGTTGATCGTCATAATGATGGAGGTTATTTGCGAGACATTAAGCACGAACAAAGATTTGAGTAGCAAAAAATAAACCTTGAATTATAATCCGAACATCGGCCAAACAGATTTAACTGCTTAGAGAATTGTGGAAAAGCAACTGAAAGACCAGTCACCATATCGGTACAAAACGACCAATAAACAAATGTTACGAAGCCTCAATCTATAGATCAGTAAGTGAACGTGCACGGACGCAAGGTCGTTTGTGAACCGGTCCTGCGCTGACCGAATGCGACTGTACGATCGCTTTTTAATAACATTGTACATTTTATATACTAATATAGAACATGTCAAGCGACATATTAATTGTTTTAGTTTGTTTATTGGCTGAGACTAATTGTGGTACCAGTTTTAAATGTCGGTATGTGGGTGTTTAAATAATATCAATAGCGTTCGTTTACTTTCGGTCATTATCATCGGATTGCATCAAGCGTTCAAGTGGCGCCAGTGACAGAAAATTTGAAAGGATCGATTGTCTTATTATGAGGACTGTTGAGCATATTCTGATGAGAAGAGATGAAATGAAACACATGTCTCTAGATCTCATTTATGATGGTATTTTAAACAATACTGCCGGTTTTCGGCTGGGTGCGACTTATTGTAGCCTCTATTTTTTTGGTCTAATTTAACTGGACTGTGTGGACAAGCAAGCCCCGCTTTTTGTATCCGTGAACAGTGAAAATTACCATGGATGTAGAATATGTGGCATTATTTGATTTCGTGGGTGTATTGGTTATTTCATGTTGTTAGTTTAGCATACATTTATGGTCACGTCTTAACAAAATTTGAAAAAATGTGAAACGAGAATAACTGCCGACAAACTGTTTTACAGTCTGGAAGAATTTTTGTAATGTAAGCAAATTTTGAATAAATCAATTTAAAACAATGTAATAAAATAGTAAACATTTTCATGGATGGGAAGGTTGAAGACCAGAAAGAAATAGATGAATATTCTGAAGGCTGAGAGACTGACATAAAAAATGAGGTAGTGACGAATTTGAGGGAGACCTATGTCGTAGTAGACGTCTTTCGGCTAAAATGACTGACTGATGATGACGGTTGATAGGGATGAGAATATAAGAAGAAAACTTGTTGCTCCGACCCCAAGTAAAATAAGACAAGAATAGGCAGATGGTAATGATAACGATAGTATTTAGCTAGAAAAAGTTTAACCAACTACAAAGTAATGCCAATAATGCAATGAATGTTATTAGACTACGTGCAAGTGATTCGAAGCATTAAAAACATTTATGCGGCGCCGGCGCAGCGGACTGCGGTTGACCCACTGCTACAGTTACCCGTTTGAGTAGCCACCGTTCAGGTCGTGACGGCCGAAGCTAGCTGTCTAGTTAACAGGTGGACAGTGGGATTCATACGAGTTTGGTTGCAACTATGTAACTTGTTTGATTGTTACTTGTAATGGCAGATGGATCGATTCACCTGCCGTGAATAACTGAGTTAGAATGGTGCAGTTCGTCGAGTGTTTGGATTCAAATGCTTTGTTTTTAACTAAATTGTCTTGAAATGGTCACATACAGGTTTTATTAGTTAGTACCACTCTTGAAACATAAGTGGCACTGTACCAAAAAGGTTAAAGCAGTCATAAAGTTTTCGGTGTCCCTATTTATTTACTCAAATAGCAATAATTTCAAATAGACCATTTGCAGGCACTTTTGAATAGTCAAATGTCGGTCAGTCCAAAAAATTGAAGCTAAATTGCATGTTCCAAAACGTAGATCTCTATGGAGAAGAACGTGCAAGAAACACCATGGATACTCGATAAGAGATTGCGAATGAATTACCAAGGAACATTAACAATTGGAACAAAGGCTTGACAATCAGAGAATGGGTTGTGATAATCAGATTGAAAAGTTAAAGGGCTTACCAATAAATGGCCATTACACACAAGTTTACTATAGAGCCACTTCTGTTTTGAAGGTGCAAGGCGTTAATGATGTTTTACAGTCATCAATTTTGTACAGTTAAAATATTAATGTCATTATTATGGTACAATTATTTTAAAATTCGATCGTTATCAATACAAATTACGTTCTTAACAGTACGTTTAATGAGTATTAATTACTTATTGATCATAACGTGACGGACACGGATATCAATGAAGGATAAAAATGAAGATAAACGGTGTTGTATTGTGGTATAATTTTATTTGATATGCCTTTTGGTTTTAGTTTCATTTTAATTTAGGAGTTTTTTTACACGTGTAGTTCTTTGCTTTACATCACTTTACATTCATCACTAAGGAAATGGGCTACGTAGGTACAAAAAAAAATGCGTAGATCTCAGAAGAATATTTCCGCATATGCCTCAAAAATAAATTTGAATCGAAGAAACAATATTATGCATGGTCGTTGCAGTTGTTTAAGTATTGTTTGTTTACGCAAAAGGTACGTTTCAGGCACAGTGAAAGCAAAGGGGCTTAGAGACTACATTATGTTGATTGAGTGTATCAACATACTGTCTCAGTACGATAGTAATTAGTCTAGTTAGTAGATTAAGGATTTCGAATATCATGGCGAAATTAATCTACATTGCTTGCTACACATAATAATATAATAAAGAGGTTAAGTTTGTTGGTCCTATTGCGAAAAATTTTTCATCGATAGAAAACTGCTTTATTTCGGAATTTCATTGGCTATATGTTATGTACGCTAGTAAAGCTGCGGGCAAAAGCTAGTCTGTATATATAAGGAGAGACTGACTAACTGACATATCAATGAACAGCCAAAACTACGGGGATTGAGTGTGAAATTTTGCACAAGGTTTCCTTTTATCAGATAGACAAGCACTAACGAGAGGATTTTCCAAACTTCGCCCCCAAAGGGTATGAAACCGGAATCCAAAGTTTGTTAGGAGAAACCTATTTTCACATGGGCGAAGCCGCTAGCAAAAGCTAGTTAAAAATATTGTCCTCGATCTAAACAAGCTTTTAATGAAAATCATATTTTCATAGCAAGCTTTTATAACTTGGTATACCTACCTATATAATTAATACTCGTCAAGACAAATCATACGATCCCAAACTCGATGAAGTTGTGTCGTTTAACTACCAAGTTCCTATAGCCACCTTCCGGTTCCATCATCAGATCAGCTCTTTGTCATAATAATTTTGCATTGACATCTGATTTACACATACATGCAAAACAGCTCAATCGGTAACCGGTAAGTGGGTCAAATTTAATTTAGAAGGTTTGATGGCAGTTAAACATCGGGACAGGCGAAACTAAATAAAAGCTTGTGAAAACTAAGATGGCGTTAATAGTCAAAACCACACCTGTTGTCTCACCAGCGAGACACGCACCATCAACTAGGCCACTATCAGTTACCCTACATCACAATCAATCAAACATCATCTTCAAGACCATCAAGCCATTTAGAGCCAGCAGTTGATTCCATCACTTATTTATGCAAGTCGCGTTCCACTAAACTGGACTGGACGGTAACTGCTGTATATGCTGCGGTATTATTGGAAAATGGCTTTTTTTCAATTGGCTAAATAAATAATTACCGAATAATACGAGCGTATTTAAGTTTTCTGGAAACTACTGGAAATCTAAGATTATGAGCTCTTTAGTAATCTTGGTTATTTATTAATTGTAAAGTAGATATATAAATGTAAGTAAATACATAATTTGTTGTTTATCTTAAATTACAAGTTGTATAGTATTTACTCATTATCCTAAGTTACTTTTGATCGATTTCAATATATTGTAATCAATTAAATTCTAATAAGTACGTAGTTTTAGTTTTCATTGAAACACCATATTAATATACTTCCTGTTTATTGCGATTAACGCTGTTGATTACATAATTGTTAATTTTAAGTATTATTATTGTCAAAGCATTATAAAAAGATGCCATTTGCGATACGTTTTGTGTCGAAAGTAATTTTTATCAACGTGTTTTTTTTTTTGTAATCTCATTACTGGTTTTCATTGTAACTTAATACAGTATTACCATCTATTATATTAGTATTATATCAAGTTTGACATTAGGTATGTTAACTGTTAACCGCGATAATGAATATGATTAACGCGAGAACTACATTAGACTTATGCCTACGTGTAACACGCCTGATTTGTACGTAGAACGACGTCGTGTGGCGTGGATCAAGTGTAGCTCTACAAGTCCAGTTTCCGTATAAAATGTATGGAGACCAACGTGCCGAGATCGGCGTACGTGGCACACGTGTGCGCAGCGTAGTTCTACCTTTAGTAATATAAACGCTCTATTATTATTATTTTTGAAGATGCTCGTACAGTTACAAAATTTGTATTTATCGGGAATATTTCAAAAGTCTTAGGATTATCACGAAAAAACTATTTTTCCAAATTTTCCGCAGCATATATACTTACTATGTTAACGGCAAGCGGTGCTTTGATGCTTGCAAGGCCTTTAACTGTGTTATGTTTAGTTAATGTTCGCTCTAGGTCCATTAATTAACGAAAACCAGAACTTTGAAATTGAGTGATTTCTCGATAGTATTTACGAAATCAGTCGATTACAAAGATGCAAGCTTTGGAGTTCGTTGCATCACTTCTGTTAATCTGTTTATGTTCGTCTAATGTTTGGAGGATATCTCATTGACCACTTTCTAAATTAAGCAGTGCTGTTTTTCTTTATAAGGAAATCTTTAGTTTAAAAGCAGCTCTGTAAACACAGGCTGGCTGTTGCTCTAGTAGTGGCCCTGGCTGCTATGCCGGAGATCGTGGGTCCGATTCCCACCCAAGACAAATGTTTGTGCGATGAGCACGATCATTTGTTCTGTATCCGGATGTAATTTATCTATAATATGTATGTATTTAGAAATATATACCTATAAGTACCTATGTTTATCAGTTGTCTAGTACGACTGGCCTGTTGGTCTAGTGGTTAGTGGCCCTGACTGCTATGCCAGAGGTCGTGGGTTCGACCCAGGACAAATGTTTATGTGATGAGCGTGATCATTTTTTCTGTCTGGGTGTAATTTATCTATATAATGTATGCATTTAGAAATATATAAGTATGTTTATCGGTTGTCTAGTACTCATAACACAAGCTCTACTTAATTTGGGACCAGATGTCATTGTGTTAGTTCCAGTTCTGGAAGTTAAGCCGACCATTAAAATGAAGACAGCAAGGACCAAAAATGGCAGATTGGGTTCGCCAATTATTCAATCTGGCAAAGATTTGATTAACATTTCGGGGAACAGTCATTGCAAACTACATCTGACTCATACATAATGTAGTCATAATAAACAAAAAGCATTCAGACCTAAAAAAATCTAATAAACATGCCAAAAACATCAACCCACTGGGAAATATAGCGTCAAATGCAAATGTTTTCGCGTAGTTCTACTACCTATGTACCTATCAAATATTTTGGCGTAGTTCCGCTATGTACCTATCACCTGTATTTTCCACAAACATGTTTCTTGGTACGACCTTAACATAAACTAACCCTTACTTTACTGAGGGGTTGTTTCATGCCCTTTTGATGTCCCTACCCTTGCTACCGTGACATTCCAGAAACTAGACCCGTCACGCATCAGAGAGCCTCTAGTTTTTTAACATAGTATGCATATGGGATTAAATGTCGTTGACATGTGGCGAATACTGGGAAAGGCCAGGTGTGAACTAAAGTTAATGGTGACAACGATTCAGTCAAAGTCAAAATATTTTATTTCACATAGGCCTAGAGGGGCACTTATAAAACGTCAGAAGCTAGTGCACGGTTCCAAATTGGTAGTTTCCTATGGAGAAGAACCGGCAAGAAACTACATGGTTATTGGATGCTGATGAATTACATGGATTCAATATGTATTGTGGCGTCTAAGGTCGCATGCTGATTAATTTGGAAACTGGCAATTTATGTGCTACTGTACAATAATAAAAGAACCGAAGAAGGAAACACATAAGAATAGTACAAAGGTGATATTTCTAAAGAAATCTCTTCCAGTATACCTGCGAAAGGAAAATTGGAGAAAATAAAGATGTAGAGACTGTGTGTAAAAGTAAAAGAAAAATGAGTGCACACAAAAACATTACCAATGAAATAATATAACATGCAAAAAAAGATATACTTATATATATAATACAATATTTCTAAGGTATATGTAAAAAGATGGATAGGAAAATATATTCGAAACAATTTTGATTGGAGATTTCAACAAAAGTCAGGACGTAATTTAATAAAATATGTTATGTGCTTCATGCAATACAAAAGTAATATTTAGTAATATTTTTGGAACACGAAGCCTTTTATTTGCGTCTCCACCCACCACAGTATGCTCTTGTTTTGGTTGCCAGTTCCAAATCTCTGTGTTTTGGGCGGTCTCTGGCCAATTTGGCTCCGGGAACATGATCAGATCGCCTTTTACGCCGCCTACGAAGTTACGAAGAAAAAGTACTAGAATAATCTTTGGTAGAATATAAAATTCCGGAGGCAAAGAAATATTATATAATAACTCTAGTAAGTATATTCAAAAAGAAATGAAAAAATCTCACTTTACATAATAAGAATTATTTTATATAATAAAATATTTACCTTCTAAAGTAATATTAGATTTGTGAATATTCATAAGTGCTCTGTATTCATAAAGAGCTAATTTGAATTCTCTGTGATCTTGAGCCTCTAATATTCAATGACCAAAAAATATGACTTCTGTCTTAGATGTTTTTATTCTGACCATTTCTACAAAAACACCGCCTTTCTAAAAATCATATCTGACAGTTCAATTTTAAAGAAACCTATATCTTCCTATGACTTGATGATTGGGAATTTCAGCTAGTTCTTCACAATAGGAGGCGACCAATTGGAACTGTAAAGCTAGATGAGATTCGAGATCTTATAAGTGTTCAAAATGGTGTATCACTACAAAGTATAAAACAAAGTCGCTTTTTCTGTCCCTATATCCCTATGTACGCTTAAAACTTTAAAACTACGCAACGGATTTTGATGCGGTGTTTTTTAATAGATAGAGTGATTCAAGAGGAAGGTTTATATGTATAATATTGCACCCGAGCGAAGCCGGGGCGGTTCGCTAGTGTGAAATAAAATACAAGCTGAATTGTAGATATCAAATTTATTTCCTTAGAAAAAACTGCCATTCAACCTAACAATTCATTAAAACTAATGGATCAGATTAGCCATTATTAAAATGCTCATACATATTATCTCTAATAACGATCAAAATCAATGCAACATTCAAATACAGCCTTGGCACCCACGCCCTATTTTTCCTAACTAGCAACCTACCTTGGGAATTCCTAAGTTGTGCGTGTAGATTCATCAGAATATTCTGCACCAGTTCGCTCGTTTACAACTTCAAACTAGTTAATATTGACCGCAGTAGCGCACTAGTGTGATTACGCTGTTTTCTGCTTCGTGGCTAACCGCAGTTTGGTCTTTAGGGACGTAAAACTTTAGTGCATTTGTAGTTTGTCTGTGATGTTCGTCAAATGAGCTATCCTCAAAGAAGTTGTAAAGTACACAATAGAGAAAGGCAGCCCTAAAAGCTACATAAACATTTATCTAAATAACTTTCTTCAGACTATATTTTTGGACCACAAAATTTCTCATCAAACTTTCAAATAAAAATACGTCTTGAGTTTGAATAATACATAACTTTGAAATAAAGAAAAATCCCTTATAAGGAATATACATAAATGTATTTTATTTCGATCCCGGATTATCATAAAAATAAGCTTTATTAGTGAAAGGTTAGTACCAATTTTACAAATAATATTAATAAAACAGTTGATCCCTTCGAAAATAAAGTCCGAAGATAAACTATGAATAAAATATACTAATATGCTTTAAAATTTTGATTGGCGATTAACATAAAGGACTAACAGCTTCGTCTGGGAATTATTTAGAAGATTATTCATGAAATATGATAATTCTAAGTTGACTAATGCTTTTTAGATTTGATTTGTAGATCAAGTTCAATTTTGCTTTTTGGCTTACGCATTTTTACGCTACTTTTGAGGGTGGCTTCAAATTAGCCGCAAAGTGCCGCGCTAGCGTCGCTCCATGTATAATTATATCAAAGTATCGTGCCTCGCGACTGTAGCGCGGGTGTAGCGCAACAGTCGCGCGTTTTTTATTTATATGGCGTCACGTGGCACTTTTTGGCACCCTAAGATCTTCTGTTAAGTTCTGGTAGCAGCCATGTACCGGAAGGCGTTAGAAGGTCAGCCACAAGGTGAACTGATGACCTAGTGAAAGCTGCGATAATCCATTGGATGCGAGGAACCCAGAACCGGTCGATGTAGTAACTCTTAGAGCCCTCGCCCACGGCGAATTTTTAAAGCGATGATGTCGCGCGTTTGCTTCGATAACGTTGCGATGCTGTAGCGCGTTGGCATCTTTTCTATAGCGCTTGGAAGTGCGTAACGCGCGTAGTGATGCTGTCGAGTGTTTACGGAACGCACGACAGTATCGCTACAAAAAGTCGCCGTGGGCGAGGGCCCTTAATGGAAATCCATACTTAGTCAATTATTTAATGCATTCCACAATGAACATACTTTAAGTCAATCTATGTTAGCAGTGGACGTTTTAAGACTAAAATGATGTTGATGAGTTTAGACTTTTACAGGAATGAACTAAATTTAATTTTATGCAAACTGCTACCAAACTACATTACATTTAGCAGTAAATTACAAAACTCGTTCATAATCTGTGTTAATATATTTATATACAAAATGTAATGGCAGTCAGTACTTATACATAAAACTTCATGATTTATTAATTAACCTTATTTTGGAATGTGGATATTAGAAAGTCACAACATAGGTTAGTATTTGTCGACAGTTAAGCTAAGCTAACTACATTGACCGACGCACACGTAGACCACGCCTGATTTGTACGTAGAACGATATCGCGTGGCGTGGATCTAGTGTAGCTCTACAAGTCTAGTTGCCGTGTAAAATGTATGGCGACTGACGCGCCCAGATCGGCGTACGTGGCACACGTGTGCGTAGTGTAACGCAATTCTACCTTTATACAACATGTAAATGGAATAATGCACAGGCTTTATGAACCCCAATTAGAAAATAAAGTTTCAATCATAATTTAAGCGCTCTTTTACTGAAATGCACTTAGGTAGCGTATTTATAAAAATTTTCAAAAGATTAGTTATCTTAATTATAGGTAAATAATAATGGGCAATGGGCATCAATGATCAAAATATCCACACTCAGAAGATGATGCAAGCAAGATTTATCTAAATAGTTTTAATGTTTACCTATTATATTAAAAATAAATTAATTAATTATTATTAATAATTTATTTTAACTTTATGTGCCTAAGTAATACGTAGGACGACTTAACAAGGCATTCTCTACCAAAAGGAAATCACAAGAACACACACAACACAAACTACACACAACAACACTACACATACAACTTCTGCTTTTGCTTCTTCTTGTCTAATCATATTACTTTCATATATTCTGTTACATGTTGTATATTTTCGTGACGATTATTTTCAATGCTGTTAACACTTCTGCCTCAACAGCAACAGTTACAACTTCCCCGTTAAACATTAAAAAAAAGCTCTCCAACATAAGTATGTCAAACCATTTTTAAAACACCACGAAACGAACGCATTCGTGTACAAAATCCAAGAATTCCTAGCGGAAACGTACGAAAAACTGTCTCGAGTAACAGAATATTTGAGAACGGGGGGGGAACGGGGGGGAATATTCGTGATCGTAACAATCAAAATTCAGATCGCAAGGCATGGTGCATTAATTATTTCCCAACTGTAGTGTTGCAAATATGTTCAAAGTTGAAGGGGAATCGTTTGTCTGTATCATCATCATCATTTCAGCCGACTGATATCCACAGTTGGACAATAGGCCTCCCAAGTGTCGCCACAATGATCGATCCTGTGCGTCCCGCATCCATCGGATTCCCGCAACTTTCACCATGTCATCGGTCCACCTTGTAGGAGGCCTTCCGTCGCTGCTTCTGAATGCTTGTGCTTGACAGCGATCCCACCTAATGGTAACCAGTGATGCAATCGTTGATGGTGAGGCGCACTAGCTTGTTAAGAGCCTATTCACTCTTGCCTTGGACACCTAAATTATAATCGGACGGGAAGACCGCACGGTCATGTAAAGAGAAGGGGTGAAATGCATGTTATTAAAAGAGTTATGAGTAAACATGGGTGGAGACGGAGAGGGAGGCTAAAGAAAAGATGGATGGATTGTGTGAAGAGTGATATGAAAGAAAAGGAAGTTAGTGATAGCATGACGAGTAACAGGGCAGAATGGAAGAAAAAAACATCGACCCCAAATAAAATGGGACAAGGGCGGGAATGATGATGAGTGTTGCAAATATTCTCTGACTTCAAAATATCGAGTCACTGGATGGTTCTCTGTTGGAAATACGTCGTGCGGTCATTACACAGCTGTATCTAATTTCAAGTATTAATTAGATGACATTCGAGTTTCTGAGGGACCGAAATTCGATCAGTTTGAACGTGAGACTGCATTGAAGATGTGGTTCATATTTGAATGTACCGTTAGAAGTGTTACTTCTCTTATATGTCAATACCAGCACACTGCTAGCGATTTCGTTCACAAGAATGTTTTTATAAAAACTTTAACACCCTGTAAACCGTATTTTGATAGGGTAGTTTTAAAAAAAAGATTGTATTGAAAACTCTCTTTATTTACTTGGATACAAGGAATAGCATTTACAATAAAATTTGTTTTCTAAAAAGATGTCATCAGTCCCGTACTGCCCATAGTAAAATAGTTCCGGTTCCTGAACTTTTTATTTCCTCAGGGACACTGGATATTGAGTCGTCAATATTGACTGTATCCCTTGCTCAACCTTTATGACGCTTACTTCACAACAACTATCCAACAAATAAATGTGAATGCCAGGACCGAACTTTTAATTTCTCATCTGTACCTGAGGGAGTAAAGTGTGCAAGCATCGCTCCTTTACTGTGTAGATATATTATGCATTGTTTTCAAAGACGGTGGTAGTACAAAGATGATTGTGGGCCACCATGGATGAAGAAGACATCAAGAAAAAGTCTCAAATCTAATATTCAGTAATAATGTAGTATCAAAGCAGTGGTGGTCGATTGGCAACGGCCCCGACTTACGAGTATTAGAATATATATCATCACTGCTCTCAAACCGGTGAACGAAAACATCGTGAGGAAACCGGCATGTCCTAGAACCAAAAGTTTAAAGACATGTGACACCCACCAACCGGCACTGGGCCCGCGATTCCCTTTCCTAGAGAGCAGGCCTGAATCCCAGTAGTGAGAACATTATAAGGCTGATTATGCTATTGAAGTATCAGAAGAAAAATACAACAATTTCTTATAGTGGCAGGTTGATGATTAATCACTAAACTTAAGTGGCAGCGGCCAGGCACAATGCTCACAGATCGAATGGCCGATAGGGCAGAAAACTTTTGAAGTGGCGACTGCGTATCAAAAGACATAGCGTTGAAACTTGGAAGGCCTTCCATAAGGTGGACTGATGCGATGACTTAGTGAAAGTTGTCAAGTCTGCTGGATGTGTAACGACATTTGAACTCTTCGTCTGCTGCTGAATATAAAGAAATTGATATTTTTCTGCAAAAACGATGATGACATTGAAACTTACTTGTCCTTTGTCCAGGCTTTTACAACTCCGTGTCAAGCTCTACTAGACTTCAAACAGTTATACAACCGTGAACAATATTTTTATTACGAACAGCACGGAAATTAAACGGACAAGAATTAAGCCTCCATTTCTGTCAGCATTACGTCTTGCAACGACATTTACGGTGCCAAGTAATCTCTTAAGATAAAAGTTAAAGCTTGACATAAATTACATAAAACCCCGTTTACATTGGACGAGTAATTAGCTGGACGGGCACTGGCGAGGCGACACTCAATGTAAATGCTGTGGTGGAGCTAGTTAAAAGGCGATTACTTTAAATGTCTTCTGAAAAGTCTTGTATAGCCAGAAGAGATTGAAAATAACATCAATACCCATTAATGTAACTAGATATGCTGTGTTAACTCTAAATAAATTGGTATAAGAGCAGGAGGATGCTGATCAGATGCGCCATTAACGTAGACTATTGCCATTGCCATCTGATGATCAAATATGCAGAAGTGCCAGCAAAAATGAACTTAACAGTGGACAGCCGACCCCAGCGAAGTTGAGAAGAGAGTTGGATAAAGAAGAAAAGAGTATCATCGTTACCGTCTTCCTGCAAGGAACGGAAGAATCAGTCAGTCAATCAAATTGCCTAGCAAAAGGTTAGGCAATTTGCCCAACTTTTTTGGGGTCGGTTTCCAGTCTAACCGGATAAATCAAATAAGAAAGCATTTATTTCAAATAGACTATTTGCAGGCACTTTTGAATAGTCAAATGTCGGTCAGTCCAAGAAAAGTGAAGCTAAATTACACGTTCCAAAGCATAGATCTCTATGGATAAGAACGTGCAAGAACAACTGGGTACCAGTATTTTACATGGAGCATCTGCCTATCTGATCTTCATAACCTAGTAGGCAATTGGGTAACACAAAACCCTTAGGCAATACTGTTGTTGTTACATTGTCTGCAGAAGCAAGAATAAGATAAGTGCAATATAAAAGTGAATGCTGAATTAAAATTTCTCCAGATAGCAATTGAAGCCCAAATTAGGGCTACAATTGCTATATTCTTTACATTTTTAGTTTGGTTGTGCAAGTATTTACCTTGTTGTAAGTTTAAGTTGAGCTACATGAACACTGACAAATGCTTGCACTGACTATAAAGGTCCAGTCAAGTTTTCAAAAGACTATCTTAGACACTAATCTGTATGGTTCTAATATGATTTGACCATTTTACTGTATAGATGTTTCTTCTCTGGGTCTCATCTAGTTTAATTGACGTGGAAAAGTGTTATTTATAACCAATTTGCAAAATAAATATCATTCACCTAGTTGTTGCAATCGGAACACCTCTGCTCACTCGACCAGTGTAAACTAGGCCTAAAAGCTTGACTTAAGTTACGTGTCTTATATCACCTTAAGGTACATTACCGTTCCAGTTATGTTCGAGCAGGTTTCGAGCTGTTACGTAAATGTAAAACTTGTGATATATACGTTAGTGACAGGCCGAAGCACAACTTACAGCCGAAACCGCCACAGTAGCCGAATATTCGGTTCCTATTCTAGTTTCGGCCTAACCGAAACCTAAACTGACGTGGCAACAGTGATATAATTTAAAATATAATAACCAAGAGTCGCGAGAAAGTGATGGATGAGAGACGCATGGGACCGTTCGTTGTGACGACTTGGACGAGGCCTATGTCCAACTGTGGACGTCTGTCGGCTAAAATGATGACGATGATGATGAACTTTCATAAATACCTACTAAATAAACGAATAAATTGACGATTACCCAAAAATTATAACATACATATGATAGACAAATGTGACACACAACCGTCAGCTGAAAGACGTTATGTTCGGAAGTGCCGAATATTCGGTCGCTTTTGGGCCGAAAATGAAACTAGAGCCGAAACCAGGTTTTCGAAATCGAAACCAAAAGATGTGTAATAAGTGGATTCTATTGTTTTATTAGCCTTTGTAGCACTCTTGGAGTCTTTCCTGTATAATTTCCTCTCAATAGTCCTTAACTCATTTATATTTTTCCTTATTTATCGTAATGTCGATTTCCTTATTCTTGGTTTTTCTGTGTGTTGGTTTTGCCCATAAAAATACAGAACCGGAAACCTACTCGTACAATATTTAATGTAGGAAACTTTGGATTGTAAAGAAATTATACTATATTTCACCTGTAAGGCTAGAAGGAACGGGTGGGTTTTTTAGTCAATAAAAGTCTGACACTAACTCCCGTTCCGCTCAAGAGTGGAGGTTGTCGTTGGATGATTTTCCTTACCATAAAAAAGCCTTTTTCATAATTTCTATTTAATTTAAACAACTGATTAGTGAAATTCTCAATAATAATAACAAACTTGAACTAAAAAGCTCACATACGTGAAATCGCTTCTATGCAAGCGTTTTCCATCGTCGGCCACATCATCGCTTACCACCAGGTGAGATAGTGGTCAAACGTGAGCCTATCCATTATTAAAAAAAACCGTACAGAGACGTTTATAAATGAGGCCTATGTGTTATTTTGTTGCAATATCAAAATTCTGTAAAACTTAGAACCAAAATAGTATGTTAATCTAAAAAAGTCTCTACTTCATATAAATCGAGATACGAGTACCTGCTAGACAGAAAGGAAAAAAGCCGAAAACCGAGATGAAGTGATGAAATAAACATGTTGGATTCCTGTTAGATGTCACCGCTCTGTGATGGAGCGCTCAGGAAATTGCGAATTTATATATTAATAATGATTGATTGCGTTTGTTATCATTTTCTGAGGGCTCGACGACCATTTGGAGATCTAAACTGAACTATGAAAGGGATAGAGCTATATCAGGTGTATAGCTCCATCACTCTCACTCGCACGACTGATATTTTACCACGTTTTGGGATAGATCCATGAGATGTAAGATAAAGAAGACGTGGTAGGGCTCCACGTCTTCATTATCTTAAACTGGCCTGTTGATCTAGTGGTTAGTGGCCCTTACTGTTATGCCGGAGGTCGTGAGTTCGATTGCCACCCAGGACAAATGTTTATGTGATGAGCATGATCATTTATTCTGTGTCTGGGTGTAATTTATCTGTAATATGCATGTATTTAGTAATCTATTAGAAATATATAAGTATGTTTATCAGTTGTCAAGTACTCCTAATACAAGCTCTGCTTAGCTTGAGACTAGACTGCGTTATGTGATACGAGTAGTTGTGGAATATTATATTATTATACCTAGATTTTAGTAGGAGCATAAACAATTTTTGGTAACATTTGTAAACCAAAAATAAATAGTCCAAATTGTTTATTCCCGAAAAAAATGCAGTGTCTACGGTACACGATACGCCACGCAACAAAACCCACGGTAAAAAGCATGTATAATCTAAAATAAACACATCAAAACACTTACCTCTTGTAGGCACACTCGCATTCCTCCGTGACACACACAAACGGTAATAATTTATTTGATTTTATTTTCACACTTCTTACACTCATTTTGTATCTAATCACTACACAAAAATACACAATAAAACACTGTTTATTTCCACCACTGTTCTTCAAACTCTAAGGAGGAAGCTACTGGAAATACTTCTCCAGTTTTCCCGTCTGCATTTCGATCTTCCTCTATTAAAGTGCGAGAGACTGGTAGTCTATATAAAATCAATAACGCTATGTAATTAGGTGGGTGGATGTGTCTGTGCGTCCAGACGTCATTGCCAGTGGGCGGTTCCCTATCGAGAGATAACGATGCAGGCTTATCAGTGAGAGCAGTTCTCTATTTGCGGATTTAGATTTGTATGCAGATATCGGAAGATTGTCTTTAGAACTGGTGTGTAGAATAGGTTCTTATTTATCTTAGAAAGAAAGATCTCACTTTTTGTAAAATAAAAAATATGTTCATAATTAGCTGCTGCTGGCGATTTCACACTGGTGAAAGAAAATTGCCCCAAGGGAACGTAAGTACTTGTAAAATAAAAAGGATCCTACTCCTGTTCTAGGACATAGTCTACTCGTGTGCCAAATTTCATCCAAATCTGTTCAGCTGTTCTAGAGCGTGAAGTAGTCATACACACAAACGGTTTGTGTGTATGATTTATCAAACTGATCTGATATTATACAGACGAAAGTCTTTATAATATCAAATCAGTTTGATAAATCTAATCGGAAGACCGATGATCTGGTGAGGGTCGCGGGAATCCGATGGATGCGAGACACACAGGACCGTCCGCTGTAGCGACATTTGGGGCCTATGTCCAACATTGGACATCTTTCGGCTGAAGTGACGATGAATATAATGGAAGTTATCCGCGATAAGTAAATAAAGTTTTTTTTTTATATTTATTATCTGTCTCGTTTCCCCATAATTTCAAGAATGCTTTTCATTATACGACGTTATTTTTATTTAATGTGCTTATAGATTTTACGTTAATTTAATTAATTAAGAGAATGCTAACTGCTCATCTGACTGATAAAATCGTTTAGTCTCGTCGTCGTAGTCGTTTACCTATATATATGGGTCACCTCACTGGTTCCTATCCTAAGCATTTTTGGTTCCTAAGCATTTTTTTTTACAGCACATTAAACCTTTCTCACAAGAAGAAAAGTAAAACGTCGAGTTTATTTTTTACCTCCAAAGTCGTTAAAGTTTAATAAACAAAATTCTTTAACGTTACTTGCAAACAACTTTGTGCTTTCATTTCCTACGGAAGTTACTTTTCGAACGCATTGTCCGCTGCGAAATTTCATTCCGCAGAAAAGTTGGAAATTGGTCCTTGTAACTTCGCACTTATGGACTTTTGCTAGTGATTGAATATAATATAAAAAAATATTGCAGGTAGGTAATAAATCTATGAGGCGAAGGACCATTAAATAATTTAAGCTTGGAAAGTGAAGGAGGAGGCTGACCGTATCAGGCGCTCACAACGCTCCAGCCGCCACCGGGTTTCCGATCCCGATTTCCGGCCACCGTAAGTGCGGTCTTGCGGACGGCGAGCAATGGGTAGCTCGCTGTCCAATCGTCCGGACCGAGCCCAAGTCGTTCCTGCGCGCCTCTAGGAGCTGTCAGCAGCAGCAGCAGGGATCCAGTTGGTTTGGAGCCTACTGGGGCCAGGGTTACTCCGAAAAGTAGCTCTGCCGCCGGTATGAAAGGCAACGAAGGAACAGGAGTGGGTTTTTAGTCAATAAAAAACTGACACTATATCCCGCTCCGCCCAAGAGCGGGGGATGTCATTAGATGATTTTTCAATCGTTAAAAAGAGCTTGGAAAGTTATGTCAAAATTAAACATCGAATGGCAATGCTTTTTATTATTAACCGACTTAAAAAAGGAAGAGGTTCTCACTATAGTCGTTCTTTTTTATTTTTATTACCACAGAACTCATTTATGAGCCGTGTGAGATTGATCAACATGATTAAGTATGTTACGCGATTAGAGTTCGAGATTATACTGATCACATCACTCCGCGCTTAGTGGGGAAAAATTGTTTGTATTCAGCAAACATAACAAGGAAACCCATTTCCGCCCTTATCTGGCGACTTGCATAAGATAATCGATCATGGATATTAATTAATGTCCCTAAAGATAAGTCAGGAAATGAATCAAGACTGGTTGAGCCTAATTCATTACGACCAAATGCACGAAACGCTGAGCTATCCATTCGTCATACCAAGTAGCAATAAAATTCATCAGAAGAGGGATGAGAATTCATTATGCAGAGAAGAGAAAAATGGATAACTAAAAGAAACAAAGTTATGGACGGGAGGAAGCGATGAATAAAAAGCGACGAATTGAGCCTTGAAGAAGATGTATTGTTGTTTGCAAGAAGTTCAATACCGAATACTTTATACGGATTTCTTGTAAAACTGACTTTGATTTCAAGACAGGCTAAGTGTTTGGCAATGCACATAATATGAGCAAAAAGTTGAGTAAAGATGATATCATCAGATCTAATGATGTCATGTATTATCAAATACCTGCAGATGCTTAAGAGTTCTTATCAAGTGCGTGATGAGATACAACCTTTTTGCAATCAATTACGCAAGGCTTTTGCCTGATGACGTGGAAGGTCAGGTTTTAGGACCACCTTGGTACAAGGCTGTGATCTGCAAGATCACTCAAATAATCTTCTCGACAGTATTGCTATCCGACAGACTCCGGCAGGGAAGTTTAGCTGTACGCATAATAAATGTGTTCTTACTCGTAAAATGCTTTGTACGTATGAATAGGATGTTTACCATGTACCGATGGCATATCACCGTTCAAATTTTAGACCCTCTTTTCATTTCTCCAAGGGCTAAATTTTGAAAAATCATTTCTTCGTGCTCACTTAAGTCATAAAAGGAAACCCTGAGCACAATTTTACGCTCCTAGTTTCAGTAGTTTTGGCAGTGCGTTGATATGTCAATCAGTCAGTTTCTCCTTTTATAGATGTAATTAAACAAATGTCAAGATTGTATTGATTAATAAATTTCTAACCTTGGAACGTGGTATGCCAAGGGCTTTGAATTGTGAAATTACCAATAAATGCCTATCAGTTACATGGATTAAACATCGTTATGTAGGTAGAGATATTACACAATTACATATCCCTTTGATATGTGTGATGAAGACAGTATTGCCATTGAAAGTGTTGCCGTCTCATCAAACTGAGCGCCCAGTAAAGGAACAGAGAGTGGTCCTGTATATGCGTAGACACTTTTATATCTCCAATGTAGCTGGGTTTCCTGACAGCTATAACTTAGGAGTCTTAAGTCAAGAGTCATTAGGTTACTTCTAGTCAAGCGTGCTCTATCGTCGGCCATATCATCGCTAACCATGTGATATAGTGGTCAAAAGCTAGCCTATAAATAGTTAAAAAAAGTAAGGAGAAACCTACTTTGTCTAACCTATAAAGCAATAATAGTTCAGCTCATTTATTTGTACTAATATTATTTAAATACCGCAACAGTTACGCAGTAGTTGTGAAGACTTATTTAACTCAACCCACAAGGGTTTGTGACTTCATACAGCCACGTACTTAAATACTTAAACATTCATCCTCCACCCACAATAGTTTGCAACTTATAACAAACCCGAATACAAAACATTTAATTCGGAAAAGTTAATTTAACAAGAAAATCGTATACAAAGCGGCATATTAGCTAGTATTATGATTGCGTGGGCATTCCGCTTATTTTGCTTGTTTAAGAGCAAAGGAGCATGCCCAAGGGAATGCTTTTGACGAACCTTAGTCCGAGCGACGTAATGTTATTATTAAGCTTCGGGCAAATTATGGAGGCCACGCTGAAGACCTTTCTGTTTCTGAATTTTTTATTTTTGTTAGATTGAATTTTAGTAATGTCATGGATGACTTGAGTGGTCATTCGTCAAAAGATGGACGCTGTGTCTGTCTAAAGGAAGACATAGATAAATAAGAAGAAGATTGTAATCTATAGCGTGTATTTACTGAGAAAAATTACATCATTTTAGGAAAACTTTGCACAGCTGCTACACATAAAATGATGACTACATGCTTGAAGTAATTTGACTTAGAAACAGTTCGTGAAAATGTTCAGAAGAATAAAGTTGTGGCTGAAATATTAGACAGACATCTTGAATATTTCATCTTGTGATTTTAAGATGTTAGTTTTCTCTCATCTCATTAATAAAGATGGCTCAATATTCTAATTTCAAGGTTAGATATTAGAATATTTTGCAAAAATAATTTCATAAGTGGAAATATTAAAATCACTTTAAGTTTTATTATCCTGCAATAAACTAATCAATGCAATATTTACATCGCGCATAGATCAAAAACATTGCGAGATCAGAGAGGTCAGCAGTAGGTTACTTGGGCACAAAAGGCGAAGATACCGCGATGACTGTGGAGGTCAGTCTTTAGCAAGTGGCTCTAAGGTCGCAGACCGTAGAAAGATGGCCAGCATGTTGCCACATTCTGTCACAACTTTAATGCATCATTAATAAATGGTCTGCCGCATTTATGTTGTAAGTTATTTTTAGGATATGGCTTTAGGATTTTGTAAGAAGACGGGTAGACGACAAAGTAGTATTAGAGTCTGAATTATTAACCCTTCAGATACCGTCAATTAGAGACACAATAGTAAGACAATAGATGCTCGGCCACCGGTGGTCGCTTGGGGATTCATGAATTAATGAATTTTCTTGCTTACTTTTAAGATTGGCCGAGCTTAGTGATTAGGCTTTCAGAGATGGTTTTTTGCGGGACTTATTAAGATTTATGACGTCAAAGAAAAGACAGCGGTAATCTTTCTGTAAAAGAGGTGATAGCGGAAGTTTTCAAACTGGCATTTTTTAAGAGATGGTTTTGAGCAATTGGTTTTGAGTCTAGACAAAGTGTACTGTTCTGTGACCGTGAATTCTAATCTGCTAAACCTATTCCCAACAATTTTGATGTACACTACCATTTTATCAAATTCATGCTAATTTAGACAACCCCAAAGTTAAAATATACCAATTCATAAGACAGGTAGTCAGAATAATTATCATATTCGACGGCACTGTTGGCGCGATTTCAGCACGAAACAAATATTTGTATAGCCTACAGACAGTTGTTCCGGGCCTAGGTATCTCAATCGGTTATATCAAAATCGGTTTTGCCATTTAGGCGTGAAGACGTAACAAACAAAGAAACAAACTCACTTTCGCTTTTATAATATTAGTAAGGATAGTTTTTCTAACCACATCCACGGGATACAGGAGTAATAATAGCAATAGCTAGTGTTCTAGTGTAATCTTGCCAACTAATAAGGACAATCACTTTCAACGGCGAATCATTCACTTGAAAAATGTGACCTTTTCATCGTCCTTTACGTGGTTCAGAAAACAATGTCAAAGCCCGCATGTTACACTGATTCTGACTTATTTAAATTATTCTCAAGTTGTGATTACATTTTAGGTTGGAAACTGTGCCGGTTTTCGCAAGGCAGTTCGTATGTGGGTAGTTTATTTGCAAATCTCTGGTAGGCAGTGTAGGCATGGCTATAAGCTACTGCTTATTGGGAATGGAATCAAGACATTAATTATGTAAGTATCTAGTTCTTTTGTATTGACGTTATATAATATAACATTGTGGCTAGTTTGGGTGATTTATTATTTATTTGATTCACATATAACAAAACTGATTGAGACTTGACACTTGAGGACTGGCCTGTTGGTCTAATGGTTATTGGCCCTGACTTCTATGCCGGAGTGAGTCCTGGGTGACACCCAGGACAAATGTTTATGTGCAGAGCAGGATAATTTGTTCTGTGTCTGGGTGTAATTTATCTAGTATGTATTTAGAAATTTATAAGTATGTTTATCAGTTGTCTAGTACCCATAACACAAGCTCTACTTAGCTTGGGACTAGGCAGCGTTGTGTGATAGTTGTGGAATATTATTATTATTGATTTTCATTGGTATCTACACCAAAGGTTCAGTTGAAAACCAGCGTCAGGCAAATGATTGTAGTTGTCTGGCATTATTCTGAACTGGACCTATTTGACGCAGCTGTGAGGCATTGTTGTTTTTATTTTATTTTTTATGATTAATTTAAGTATTCAATACTTGTTTGGTCATTGTGTGCCAAATTAAAATGTTTTTTTTCTTTCTAATAATGTAAGTAAGTACTTCTGGTGCTTTTTTTAGTTAATTCAAGTATTGAATTGTTGCTTTTTTTCAGTGAACTTTTAATTTAATTTAAAAAAATACAGTTTTTAGGTCTAAGAGCCGAAAATAAAGCCCAATTATTTCCCGTCACGCAACGACGCTTAACATATGAATTACCTTACTCAATATTTATTGTTTATTAATTTAAAAAAAAATTGTAGAAAACTAAAACTAGCACGTTAACTCCATCATCATCATCATTTCAACCGAAAGACTGTTGGATATGGTCTCCCCCAAGTGTCGCCATAATGGCCGGTCCTGTGCGTCTCGCATTCATCGGATTCTCGCGACCCTCATCAGATTATCGGTCCACCTTGTGGAAGGCCTTCCAACGCTGCGTCTACCGGACACTTTAATTTTGGAAATTCAGCAGTTTAAAACAACAAAGACTGCATTTCGCGGAATCAATCAATGAAAAGCAATCGCACTGACCAGTATAACAAGGTCGTAACGAATGACGCAATAAAGTAACCTGCCCACGTTTTGTTCGAGCCTTATGACGTCATGATCGGGGGCGGACGGTCTAGGCACCATAATGTAAACGCACAACCTGCAGTAGAGATGCAGAAGGTATAGATGGAAGATTTCGGAAGTAATACATTCCTAGAAGTGTAGAAATAATATAAAATTATACCTGATTAGCGACCCGCCAGTCGCTTGTTATAGATAAATTACACCCAGACACAGAACAAATGATCATGCTCATCACATAAACATTTGTCCTGGGTGGGAATCGAACCCACGACCTCCGGCATAGCTACTAACCACTAGACCAATAAACTAGTCAACCCATGACCCCAGTACTGCAGGGCCCTATGGTTTTGCCGACATCTCTTTGAGACGCGTTCCACCGCGCCTTTTTGCGCTTTCCATGCGTATTATGCGCAGTCGACAACTCGGGCTCGGTCCGTACGGTTAAAGGATGGCTCGACAGCGAGCTACCCATTGCTCATCGTCTGCAAGCTCACGCCTAGTGTCTAGTGTCCTAGTGCCTAGTTTGGAAGTCGGGGTCTCAGCGGCTGGGGCGTGAGGAAGGCTTAGAATAGGATCAGTTGCCAAGTGAACAAAGGCATGCTGAGGGATTCTTTGAGGCGGGCGTTCCTTCAATATTCTTTGCGGTTCAGAACCGCAACGGTAACTTTTTCGAAAAAACTCGCAGCCCTAGTTTCTTAAGCGAAAATTAATGCAAATTAGTTCAACAATACTATGAACCAGATAGCTGGTTCTTTTTTGCGAACTTGTAGTGATTTCTCCCCAATTTAATGAAGGTTTACTGGCTAATGATGTTAAGTAAACCTTTTGTATTCTACCTATTTCGTTTCCACAATGAGTACAGATCTATTAGTTCAGAAGTGGGTAGTCGAATTAATTTTATTGCTTGTACACACCCACGCTAAAGGTTTTATGGATAGTCGAGCAATATTTGTACCCAAAATCTCACGGTCCTGTAAATTATGTTATGTCTCACTCTCAATATTTATAGTAATTTATTAATCCACTTATTTGCTGTTGCGTACCAAAGGACCAAATTTATTCGGTAGTTGCGATACCAATTCGGAATACATAATTTTCCAGCTTCAGAGTTTTAGACCTTTTGTAGATCTTTAACAGTCAGTACAGATAGTCAGACCCCCAGAAAATTTTACCATCAGTCTATCCAAGGAGTATCATGTTGCCCAGTAACTGGGTTGTGAAGGTCTAATAGGCAGTAGCTCCATGTAAAACACGGGTATTCAACCGCATCTGCTTAGACTTGAAACCGACCCCAAGACAGTTGGGAAAACGCTAGGGTGATAATGAATTAGGGAAGATCTAAATTTTTAAAAAATATCACAATCACATAAATCTTACAAAGGCAAAAGTTTGTGAGTCTTTATGTTCGTCACTTCTTCACGCTTAGACAGTTTAACGGATTTTGACAAAAAGGACACGGGTTTGAACAGCATGTATGATACTTTTGGAGTATCATCCCTTGGGACAATTTTCTACTTTCACGGTGGCTAAACCGCTGTCAGAAGCTACTTATTTATATTTTTCCGGTCAAGTTATATTTCTGTACACTTATTTAATTTCCATCGTAATCCATCCCTCTAAAAATGCTGAACAGCTTTGCGGTAGATCAAAACAAAGTAGAGGGATGATTTCTTATTACTATTATTATAGGTAGTCTGGCGTTGACCAATATCTCATCTGATGGTAAGCGATGATGTGGCCGACGATGGAGCACGCTTGCCTAGATGTAACCTATTTACTCTTAGGTTCTAGCTATCAGGAAACACAGACTCTTAAAACACAAACCAAACACAGAAAATCCGACTCCAACCGAGAAGAATTTCTCGCGATTACAGACGCAGACGTGTGGAAAAGAGTGGATAATAAAAGGTCAATTAGATTAGATTAGATAAATCCCTCTTCATTTACATTACCTCTACTATCACACTGAGCCACATAAGAAATACATTCATGAACATCCGACAACAGCTCGATTGCTGCTATTTGTAAAGCTAGAACTACATTAGACAGACGCTCACGTCTCACGTGTAACACGCCCGATTTGTACTTAGAACGACTAGTTCCTGAGTGACATAGGCTATATTTTATGTACGTGGGCGAAGCTGCGGGCAAAAGCTAGTCAACACACTGGGCCATAAGAGAAATACGTTCAAGAACATCCGACAACAGCTCAATTGCTGCTATTTGTAACACTTTCTTGGTCCAGCAACCGTGACGATAGATACCGTGAAGTACTCTTATAAAATATCTTCAACAGTGACATATTACGTGAATACAGTAGTATAACACCAAAGTTTCACTTTCACGTGGTGGCTATGCAAATCAGTATCTACATGGTAGCAGTAGAAAGTATTTCGTTGGGTACCTACTATTTAACGAAGTATGCACTTATGCATGCATAATTTACGTTTATTGTGCTAGAGGTTAAGCTATTGAGGATCTTGAATTAAAACAATGATTTAGGTGTCTTCAAGGTGTGCTAGTGTGCTTCACCATCAAAGACTACATCACTGCTTACCATTAGGCGGGATTGCAGTCAAGCACTAGTGTATATCAATTTAAAAAAAAACATCATTATGTAAGCAGGTTTTTAGCCAAAGTAATCATCAAATAATTTCTTCCATTCTGAGTAGAGCGAGAGGGTGTTTTAGAGATGAACTGACTAAAACCCACCTGTATTCTTTCAGTAACCTTTTTAAAAAACCTTAAGACAATTTGAACTACGTATCCCGGCGCATTAACCTTAAAAAAGACCAGATACCATTACACCATCACGAGCAGTTCATTCATCATCATCATCGAGGGACTGGAACAGTTTGCCGGCTGCAGTCTTCCCGTCCGATTATAATTTAGGTGTCTTCAAGGCAAGAGTGAATAGGCTCCTAATAAACTAGAGCGCCTCACCATCGACGATTGCATCACTGCTTACCATCAGGTGGGATCGCAGTCAAGCACTAGTTTATATCAATAAAAAAAAAAACAAGCCTTCAGCCGACGTCCACAATTGGACATAGGCCTACCACTAGTGTCACCTCAAAGAACGGTCCTGTGCGTCAGGTCATCGGTCGGCCTTATTTCAGTGTATCTTAAACTCTAGGATTAACAACAGATTACAGAACAGAAACCGATTAACTTCGTAACTAGCGTTAGCCATATTTGTTTGTTTTTCACAGCGGCCGATAATCTTGCGCGGTCATGTAATACTGACGGCACAGCATATCTGGCATTTTTGTGTGCAATCGCCTTTACTAGTCATGCAATATAGCTTAGTATGTGGTTCAGTGAAATTGTAGAAGAGGAATGAAGTTTAGAAAAATGTTAGTAATGTCTCTAAATGTAATGGTTACGTATTGATTACGGAAATTTGCGTTTCCTGATAGCTACAGCTTAGGGGTCTTCAAGTCAAGAGTGAATAGGTTACTTCTAGGCAAGCTTGTTCCATCGTCGAGCACATCGTCGCTTACCATCAGGTGAGATGGTGGTCAAACGCAAGCCAATCAATAATAATAATTAAAAAAAAATATGATGGGCTGCTCACCCAAACACACATAACGTTTTGGGTACAATGTGTCCGTTCCATCATCAGGCCACTAGGAACATATTTTTAATGGTCTTGAATACTTAAGGGGGGGGGGGGGGCGGACGAGGGAAAAGTGTTTTGAACAGGATAGTGACTACGTATAATAATTAATTCATGAATCCCCAAGCGACCACCGGTGGCCGCGCATCTATTGTCTTACTATTGTGTCTCTAATTGACGGTATCTGAAGGGTTAAACTAAATTAATATCAGCTAAGGAGTGGAATTCCCTGCCGAAGTCTGTGTTTCGTGATAGCTACCCAACCTAGGGGTCTTAAGTCAAGAGTGAATATTTCAAGGCAAGCTTGCTCCATCGTCGGCCACATCATCACTTACCATCAGGTGAAATAGTGGTTATGGTCACTATCAATAAAAAAATATACTAGTTTATTTTCTTGACCAGGCCCAATACTGTCCATCTACGCTCGTATATACGTTTATAATCGGTATTTTATGACAAACCTTAGGCCGTCAATCTAGGGTCTACTAAGGTAGGCGCCAAATGAACGTGGAATAACGATCATTGACCTCATACTGTCATTCTTAATTAAAAAAAGACATAAAGCTGTCTTGAAACGACATCTATCGTGATCCTTTGCCTTTTCTGAAAAACAGTTCAATGATGGTTGTTCGGGTACCTTTGATATATTGGAGACTAGCTTTTGCCCGCGACTTCACCCGCGTACATAATCCCAGGATAAAAAAGTATCCTATGTGTTATTCTGGGATATGGTCCACTCGCCCTCCTAAGTTTCATCGAGATCCGTTCAGTAGTTTTTGCGTGAAAGAGTAACAAACATCCATATATCCATCCATACATACCAACTTTCGCATTTATAATATTAGTAGGATATTAGGAAAAGGTCAATGTACTTTAAGTTTATCTGGAGCCTTGTATAGTCGATGCCTTCTGATGCCTGCTATGGGTTAGGGGTTTGCACTAAAGAATGACCGTAGTCCTGGACCGCAAGAAAGACTAGTAGATGTACTCATTATGTATGTACCTGTTATAAACACTTGCGAAAATTGACGTCAGAAATTAGTATAAAAACTGTAAATAATTTACACAACAAACGAATATTCCTTTTATATCACACGTCATTGTAACCATTCATAATTCATTCTAAAGCCGTATAAATTGAAACCGAAGAACCACAATGCATGTCATTATGAAGTATCTTCTCATGCAATAATGACTCAGCTGAGGAAAATAACTCACAAACGTACCTAGCTTGTGACAAGATGTTATTATTTTTAAACTATGACCTTTAGATGGTATTACAGCAATTATGTCAATTTAATGTACTGCTATAAGTGTTTCTTTACTCCACAAAGTGCCTTAGTAAAAAGAGGAAATGATAGTCTGACAGATATATTATGGGAATAAATAAATAAAAAAACAAGCAAAACCCTCCAAGGGCATAAAAAAATGAAAGCAGTCAGTGTTTTTAGAAGCCAATGTTCGTCAAAAAGCCACAAAATCATCATCATAAAACGGAAAATTACGATTTACAATGCGTTCCAAACAATAGGATCGATTGCCATGCTGTGACGTCACGTCATACTGTCAAATCACAAGAAATTGCGCCAAGTTGAAGAACTCATTGATGAGCAAAATTGAAGAACTGGATTCTGATTAAACCTTTTTCGTTTACAGTTCGTAAATAAATTAAATTTTTAAACATTCCTTGCTTTGCTTACCCTATTAATTCTTCTATTTGACAGTATGACGTGACGTCACAACATGGCAATTGATCCTATTGTTTGCAACGCATTTAAGTTTCCGGCAGACAGAACTTGGATGGACTGGAATGCAAAGGGCAATTGAAGAAAAACATATAAGTTCTAGTCCCACTCCAAGCACAGCGAGAGTTATTTGATAATTTCCTCATCCAAAAAAATATTGTTTAATGAAGAACCTATTTATCACCGTCGTTCCAAAACCCAATTTCCAAGAAGCCACACGTTACAAAATTCGCAATCAGACTTATAAATAATTTCGTATTTGTATTCCTAAATAGAGCTCTCATGTAAGATACACGGTCACGTCAACATCTCCTTTATATGATGCTCGACGCTCGTGTAAAAGGGCCTTTTGAAAGAGCGGCGAGGACCTTCTGACGTCACCGTCGACGGAAACCTCCCCAACAATGGGAGTAATAGGCACACGTAGGGGGACGGGCTAAGGGATGAGGGAGAGCGGTACATTTGTTTCCTGGTTTGGTTGATTGATTTGAAACGACATTTTGTTAGCAAATATTTTTGTTTGTTTAATGTATTTTTCAAAGTCCATTAAAATCGTTTGTTTTGTCAAAATATGCTATAGAGATTCTACAAATAGAACATGATTTGATTGATCTGAAGTTGTCAATAATTGCGTAGACGTCAATAAGTGAGCAAAGTTTCTTTTTTTTTTTGAAGATGCGGCAAGTGTGTCACTTGGACCTCATCATTGTCTGTGGTATGAGAGGTCCCCGACGAACTGTCGAGCTTTTGAAAGGACCTACAAGACGTAGGCACCCTTTGTTTGCTCGGAAACGGTTGTTATGTACAAAGATTGTATGTGGAACGCTATCTTCTATGTAAAGTTACCTTCTGAGAACGTTTTATTGAATTATATTGTTAACATAAGACTCACCTGACATCGTCTTGCAAGTGTTTCAACTCGCTCAGTTCCAGCTCCCGCCTTAGGTTGGAGACTTCACAGAGGAGCATGTCCCGCTCTGTGGACACCTTCTCCAGCTCGGCCCGTAAGCGGACCACCTCATTGGTCAGATCCATAGTCGCCATCTTGACGACTAACGATAACCACTATCGACACAGCACATCACAACGACACTCGGCGTATAAGCCAATCACCATCACACATTTTAAATTTGGAACATCACTCAACGCTCACGTCACAACACAAACAAGGATTTAAATTTCGAAGCAGTTCACTTTTGCAGAAATACGTTAAACTTTTTCACCGTTCCAATGTTTTGAACTCGCTCAGTCTACATCGTTGGCATCTGAAACAATAAATCATTCCGTTAGGGCCGAGCGAAAAAGAAAATTGCTCTGTTGGTATGAGAAGCCGAAATATTCAGTTCATAAAGTGAGCGCAATACAACGGCAGGCGTAGGAAGTTACAACTACGCGGAGCATGATAATACAGCGCGATGAATAACTGAAATTGTTCTCCCTTATTGGTTGTTTTCAGCAGATATAGTTGTTTCTAAACATAACTTTCTTTTATTGCGCCCGAGCGAATGTTAAAGGCATGTTTGTAATAATCCAGACTTGCTTGATCTCTAAACTACACATTCTTTTTGAGATAGTACCTAGATTTATTATCATCTCTTGGCATATTTGTCGACTTTAGGCATTGAATCACGTCGTGTTTTTGTTTAAGTTGGTTTGTAAAACACTTGAAATGCTATAAATAGGACGCGATCAGTGATTCATCAATACAAATGTCATATTATGAAAATATTATCTGTTTTATTTTGGTTCGTGTGAAATGCCTGAGTGACTCAGCATCATGCGATTATTTTTAGCCAGATTAAGTTGGCACTATAAGCCAATAGCTAAAGGATGTCCTTTAAAATCATGGTCTTCTTCTTCTTATTTT
This sequence comes from Mythimna lalbum, assembly GCA_949319445.1. Taxonomy (NCBI): domain Eukaryota; kingdom Metazoa; phylum Arthropoda; class Insecta; order Lepidoptera; family Noctuidae; genus Mythimna; species Mythimna lalbum. The sequence goes on along the minus strand of OX439371.1, from coordinate 6,630,430 downwards.
CGTGATGATGTATTTCACCGGGACACCATTGCGGCGCAACTGGTCGTGCCACTATGGTGTCCCAGGGAAATATAGCCCTAAGCTACCATACAGACACCAGAGACGCCACACGTCCGAGCTGGTCGCGCCACCAAATTGGTTCCGCAACCAAACAGACACCAGGTAAGTAACTCTATAGAGCTGTATATATTTGGTTGGTAGCGGCGACTGGTCGCGCAGCCATGGTGTCTCGGTGAAATATAGTCCTCGTTCATTTTTTCGAACCAGTAGTTGGCTAGCTCTATGGCTCTGTTATTAGCTTGAATCCTGAAAATTGCAGGTGGTTGTGCAGGATGGACAGCATAGCAGGTGACGAATGTCCTGTGCGGCGGCTCCAATGTTGGCACTGTTTTAAAAATGACTAGAGGAAGCCACATTTGGCCAGATTGTTTTCACAGCGGTCTACCTGGGTCCGTAGTCGATTTAAGTGATTTCCAGATTGGTCACTGCAATTCGCGTCCAGGTGGGAGATTTTCTGACGCAGTGATGAAGTGTGGAGAAGTTGAACTGTATAAATAACGGTGGGGTCCTTTTTTTGAGGGGTTGGAAATCATCAAATAACTCCTTTCGCTCTGAGTGGAGCGATATACAGTGTCTGACTTTTACTAAATAAAACTCACCCGTGTTCCTTCAAAACCACGATAACCTCTATTGAACAATCCCGCAGCTTATCGTCGGGTGCTGCTAAGCCCATCGTCTACGTCTAATGTACCAAGTCATTCCCGGTCATTGACACGGATTCAGATTCTTGATAAAAAATAATGTTTTATCATTTTGACTAATTTTAATTTATTAAGTACTAGCTTTTGCCCGCGCAGCTTCGCTCCCGCTCTTCCCTACTCCACCCTACTATACCCTACTCTACCCTACTACTCTACCCTACTGTACCCTACTTTACCCTACTCTACTCTAATCTACCCTACTCTACTCTACCCTACTCTACTCTACCCTACACTACCCTAATTTTTTTTTCCATAAGAACCTTCCCCTCACAATAAAAATCACAACAAAAATAAAATCAGCCAAATCGGTCAAGCCGTTTTCATGCCATGTCGTGACAACGGAAAACGGGGCTCATTTTTATAATATAGAAGAAAGATAAGATATCACTAAATGAAGCATTCTAATGATATCAGAAATTCTCTGCCCTTTACTATTCATTCGTACCATTTTCTATATCTTTCGTGGCCGGGGTGGAAGTAAAATTTTAAAAGATGCCGATCAAGTACGGGTACGGAGGAATTACCGGATACACAGGCAGACGCAGAAAACAACTTTGTGACAATGTAGAAAAAATTGTACCAACAGCGTATTTAGCGGCTGAAGTGATAATGATGATTATCATCACGTTATTTAAGCAAAGAGGCGTAACCTATTCTTGTATGTAGATGTTAACCAATGAGAGAAACCAAATTCAATATTAAGATAAACTAGTTTCTCCGAAGCGCGTTAGGAACTTGGACCAGTTTACTTAGCTTATGCTAAACTAAGTTTACCCGTAAATCGGCTCAGCCCGGTAATATACAAATAAGCCTCGTATGTTTTTTTCTTCCAAGAATATTTCGTCGGGTGCAAAGTACCTGCCACTAGCTGTCGCTCGCTTCTGAACGGTTCAAAATCTTTCAATAGTTTATAATCTCGCGAGATAGATTATAATCTAATTCATGAATCCCCAAGCGACCACCGGTGGCCGCGCATCTATTGTCTTACTATTGTGTCTCTAATTGACGGTATCTGAAGGGCTAACGGTATTTACAATTTTAAGGTTTTTTTTTTTCGCTGGGTAAAAATCATCCAGATGATATTCCCCGTTCTTGGGCGGAGCGGGAGATAGTGTCAGACTCTTACTGACTAAAAAACCCATCCCATTCCTTTGTTGCCTTTTATACTGGGGCCGAGCCTCCCTTTCGGGACTAGACCCTAACAATTTTAAGACATATGCATTCCTTTCTTATTTTTTTACTAGCTTTTGCTTTATTTTTTAGCTTTGCCCGCGTACATAAAATAAAGCCTATGTCACTCAGGAATAAAGTATCAATCGGATCAGTACTTTTAGAGATTACCTCCAACAAATCAAAAAACAAACTTTATAGACCTCTTTATAATATAGTAAAATTTTCCGAAATTTACCTCATAGGAAGATGACAGAAGGGGTCTAAAGTTTGTATGAAGAAATCTACTTACACGCGGCCGAAACCACTGACAGATGCTAGTCCATATATTTAAATAAGTGTAAGAGACAGTAATTAATTAGTCCCGCAATCTAGTCGTCAGTGTGATTTTATAATTAATTCCCTCTTAACTCGGTTAGCAACGCATCAGTTACATTGCCGGCCGGAAGAATACGTGATAAATGTAACTGTTGTGAGGTGCAAGTTGTGAGTTTGAAGCGGTAAACGTGAGGCTTTGAACAATGTTTGAAGAATCGCCGAGGACGCGCTTATGAAGATCTGATACTAATAGGTGTCAATTCTAAAATATATAAAGCAATCCTAATTTGTTGACCATAAGAAAAACACTTGTCCATACAGTGCAGCGCTTCGTAGGAATAACAATTGTGATTTTGACCGCGAGATTTTCAAGTTTTTATGATGAGATTAAATCTGTGTTAGCATTAAAAAGACAGAACGTTATTTTATATTCTATCTTTATCCACTTCGAACAATTGAAGATAGTAGAACGATGATGTAAATTCGTTTATTGCCAAAAACAATTTGCAGTGTAAATGGACGCAAATCACACAAATAGAAAAGGTCGATTTAGCTGTTTTTGAGAGATATGAACTTTTTTTTTTCTTAAAAAGTAAAAATTGGTTTGGAAATCTCGCGGTGAAACTGTTGGCACATCTATTTAAATTCTTCATTTTCTTTTTGTTTAATTCAGTGCGGTGTATTTTTAGAAATGTTGAAAACTGTAAGAGGTATTTTTAAGGACTCTTCCCTTAGAACAGAATTATTATATTTAACTATAATCGCTTCCGAACTCAACTTGTACCACAGAATGACTTTGATTCCGGGTGTCGTTCGCCTTGGCCGGACTCAGATGAATGAGTCGAGTCTGACAGTCAGTGGGAAATTACTTAATTTTACAATTACCTTCGCTCTGGATGTAATGCGCGGAACATTTGTCGTGTCTAATTCGAAGAGTTTCACTATCAGTTTCGATAAATGATGGACCGACACTGAATGGCTTGTTAAGACTTTTATTTTGAAAAAAAAAATTGAAAATGATTTGGTTCAAAGAAAATAATATTGAAATGCAGATTCAAAACAATCTAATCTAGTCCGATAATCGGTGACCGATTTTTTTGTAGGAGAAAAATAGAACACACTGATAGCAATAGTGCAACGAACACGTCCTACAAAAAGTCGGTCAGAAATACAAAACAAATTTACAAATATACAAAATCGGCCCGATTATCTGTCCTACAAAAAGTCTGACGTGGGCGAGCAGCGTAACTCTGTAGCAGCAGCCGTTGACACTGTGGTCAGTTTTAGTTAATAAAAAGTTAAGGTAGAACTACACTGCTCACACGTGTGCCACACACGCCGATCTGGGCGCGTCGGTCGCCATATTGGAAACTAGACTTGTAGAGCTACACTTGATACATACAAATCAGGCGTGTTACACATGTGCGTCGGTCTAATGTAGTTCTAACTTTAATAACTATTGTCTTACTTAACGTCCGTTTGATATAGTATTGTTCTATATTTTATAAGTGGACTTGTTGTTGACTTGGTTAAGAAATATTGTAATAAAAAAAACTATGGTAAAAATTTAATTGGAACGGTTCCACCTTTCGAATTTAATTTGACACAAGACCATTTTGCAGAGACTGTTATGCAGATCATCATCATTATGATTACAGCCGAAAGACTAGACATAGGCCTCCCCAAGTGTCGCCACAACGACCGGTCCCGTGCGTCTTGCATCCATCGGTTTCCCGCGACCTTTAAAAATCGATTCAATTAAACACAAACGTTTCTTACTGTACTTTTTAGAACCAATGGAAAGTAAAAATAAGTATAGACATCTTCAAATAATAGGTCTAGCAATAATTACAACTGATAGTTTTAAAAGTTCGCTTGATAAGTACCCGTTAATTTTCCGTGAGAATCGTCTTTGGTTCATGAAATACAATTGTGAACAAGTGTGGCATTTCACGCAGTTAATTTAGCAATTTAAGTTCAATAACCTGTGGTCAGAAACCTTAGTTAACGGAAGAAACGACTGAACTATTGTCACTTGATGAGGTCGTGATGATATTGAACTTTTCAGTCCAGCTGAATTGGCGTACGACGATGTGCCACCGGTACATGGTGGACTTCACATCCTTACGCACAAAACGTTTTAGGAACACATTCATTGTGCGTATAGCTAAGGAGTGGAATTCCCTGCCGGAGTCTGTGTTTTCTGATAGCTACTTACAACTTGAAGATCTTTGAGTTAAGAGCGAATAGGTTACTTCTAAGTAAACGTGCTCCATTGTCGACCACATCGACGCTTTCTATCAGGCGAGATGGTGGTCAAGCGGGAGCCTATCAATTATAATCAAAATTAAAAAAATTGAACATGACACGGAGGTCGACGACGAAGAATTTAAATAGCCATTGTTCCGGACTGATTATTTAATCACTCGGTTCGTCAATCTATGTCTACGTATTGTTAGATTAGTGGATGGAGAACCAAAGCAAAGTATAGAATCTAATCTTAAAAATCTAATTATATAATATAACCTAAAAATAATTTTTCAATTCGAACCAGTAGTTCCTCAGATGAGCCCGTTCTAACAAACAAACAAAGTCATCAGCGTTATTTTACAACATGATAAGTATAGAATATAGAATATGTGGGTAGTATATAATAATATGTGGATGGATGGAAGGGGAGAGGGAGGCCAAAGATGGATGGATTGTGTGAGCAGTGATATAAAAGAAAAAGGAGTTGATGATAGCGTGACGAGTGACAGGACAGAATGGAAGAAAAAAACGTGTTGCGCCGACCCCAAATAAAACGGGACAAGGGCAGGAAGAAGAAGAAGATAAGTATAGAAAAGTATATGTAGCGCCATCTCTGAATCCAAATAGGAACTAAAAATCCTAAATACTGCATCGCGGAGGAATGAAATCCAATCACGTGGAGGAAAGAAAAAACAAAATAATATACAACAGCCCGAAATCAACTATTGGGTATTTGTCTAGACCAAGCAAAACACCTGTCTGGTCGGAGGCTCCATTCCATTAGACTCCTTTTTTAACAGAGGTTTGCAGGACTTTACGCATTGGTCTCCATACCTCCAAATAAACATAGATTAATTATGTAAGTATGAATAATTGGTATGCTTAACATCTTAAATTAGTGATGTTGAAACGACAAAATGAATTGTACAACACCGATGAAGACACAATTACCCCAGAGGGTTTCTCTTGATATTTTCTCCCAATGTAACGTAATCGAGGTTTCATTACCAAACGACGTAGTTCCTTAGAACCGGAAAAAGATCTTATACTTTTTTGGGGGTAAGCGGAACAGAGAAAAAAGTCCCGCAAATCTCCTTTGAAAAGGGAGGATCCTCCGACCAGACCGGGTGTTATAGTCTGGAGGGCGACTGCCCGATAGTTGATGTCGGGCTGTCGTATATGTTCAAATCGCGCGGAGAACTCTGATTGCGCGATGCAGGATTTCGTATTTTCTTCGTAGTTCTTATGTGGCGTCATAGATGTCGCTACACTTTTTTTACAAATCAGTAGATTACATAACAGTCAACATAAGAGACGGTTACTGTCAGCAAAAACAGGAAAACAAACAACAAACCGTTTCATTGCACTTTTTGGGGAAAAATCAACATAGTTAGTCCAACTTCCAATTAACTAGGAGATGTAAAAAGTACATTTGAATGGATCGACGGTTGAAAAAGGCACTGAAAGCAGACAAAACGTGATTTAATTAAATGTTCGGAGGCGACAGTGCTCCGCTAATAAAGTTAGTTCTGTTAACTATGTACCTGCAATCCTGCCACTGAATTTATTCAACATATGTTACGAGAAATTTTCACCGTTTGCAGATTAAAATGTGAGCTTTTGGTGCTTATTATTATCTACCAGCTTTTGATCGCGGCTTCGCCCACCTACATAAAACATAACGTATGTCACTCAAGAATAAAGCCACTTTCTATCGGTGAAAAAATTTAGCAATCGGACCAGTACTGTCCTGACAAAAAAACAAAAAAACAAACTTTACCTCTCTATTATATTAGTGTAGATAGAGTGCGCTACCCCCGGGAAAAAGCGTGTCTTGTGTATGTTTACATACAGAGCACCCACAATTCAGGAGTTCTTAGTGTGAAGCAACAATTTTTTTTAGGCTATATTGTGTCCCACAGCTGGGAAAAGACCTTTCAAACCTCACTGTCTTGAACTACCACGTTTGCACTTCGAACGTGATTCGATCGTCACACTACCTTCGCCGCGGTCGATCTCAACGCCGTCATAAAGCCATGGAGTACAAGTACTCCATGGTGGGAGCCAAACCAAACGATAACGAAAGAACGTTTATAAAAAAAAAAACTAAATGGCAACCAACCAATTAACAAATTAAAATTGTAACCAGTCTTCATTTTTTTTTTAAGATTACTTAGCAATAATAAAATAGATTAAGATAGTAGATACTCATACACCAGCTTACACATGTGACACCATAGCGAAGCCCCTGACCTAAACCCAGGAATTGAGTAACACGATGGCCATTCGCAAGACTGCTGTCATATTTCCTTAACTTTATCCATGAATCTCTGACGCACAAGACATGTTTACTGCGAATCCGTAAAATAAGGACCAACTTTTTATACTTTCAACAAAATATTTTTACCATTTCATACAATATTGAATACGTACAACGTCACCGGATGACGAAACTTTGCACACAGGGGGAAAGGGTACACAAAATGTTTTTACCCAACGCGGAAAGGTAGTTCCTAAAGAATATAAAAATGAAATAAGGTTTCATCTCGTTACCCAATCACGTCTTGAAAGAGTAGTCGTGTTTTGTAAGCGATTCAATCAATTGTCGGGTAAGAAAGTTCATGTTTATTGCCTCTGAGGAATCCAAGAAGAGAATGATAGGGAACCAGGATAAAGGGAATAGAGAGAAGGATGGAGAGGTAGGAGATAGAGGTATAGGAGAGGAGGGAGGAGATAGTTAGGAATTTCGATTCATCTTCCTAAAGTTTAAGTAGCTCAGGCTGGTCTAACGCCAATAATGAGTAAAATCAACATAATCACTCAATTTTAAAGGCGAAAGTTTGTGAGTGTGTGTGTTTGTTACTTCTTAACCTTTGAACGGTTGAATGGATTTCGATGAAACTTGGTGCATGGGTAAGAATTTACTCTCAGGACGAAAAGTATCCATGTTATTCTAGGACATGATCAACGCGTATGCCATTTTTCATCTAAATGCTTTTAGGCGTGCAAGTGTGAAGGAGTAACAAACATACATACACACATACAAACTTACGCGTTTATGTGATTTACTCTCGGTTATCCTTTGATCAGGCGGTTACCCGCTAGAGCCCGATTGCCTTCCGTCATTCCAAACCAAGACTCTTCTAACGATGTATCTGTCTCAGCTGCAAAACCACAACCTAAATAAGACTTTATCTACATAAATACAGAAGCTAAATCAGTTTAGCAGGTTACACGGTTTGCTAATGAAATTATCTTCAAGCTGCAACTGTAATTATATTTGGGAAGTCGGGGAGTGATACATAAGGGATATTAAGAAATGGTGCATTGCAGCATTACAATTTTAGTTCAAAGTTTCTGAAAATTAATAAATGTAAGGCAAATGTTTTGCATTCCTCGGTTCCTTGGTTTTGCTTCTTCTGGTTGTAAAAGATGTGGTAATATATTGAATGGAAACTATGTAGTGGTTGGGAGCAAGCAGGAATATCAAGTAAGGAAAAGAAAATATGGATACCAAGATCCAGTCTGCTATTACTGACTAACTTATACGAAGGTGGCTAAATATTGGTCGAACAAAATTTGAGTCGGATCGACACGAGAAGAAGAAGTCTGCTATTTGTACACCAATGCCCCATTTGTCGTTGAGGTAGATAAAAATGCTATATCTAAGTAAATGAAAAGACAGCAAAACTGTAGGAGCCTAGCAGGCCCGAAGCCTGTTGGGCTTGGCCCATGGGTTGACTTCCAAAAGGGAAACCAGTGGTCCTGGAACGCAAAGGGCAAACACCAAACATAGGTTTGGTTGTAGGTGGTGGGTTTAGTCAGTAAAAATCTAACACAGTAACGCGCGAACAGTAAAGCACGAGAAGTCATTGGATGATTTCCTATCTTAAAAAAAGTAAATAAAAAGAGCACACCACATTGGAAACCAATTATCAAAATTAAAATATCAAAAGTTACTTTTCAATTGTTTGTTTCCGTCTGACTCACAGAAGGCATGCTTTGTTTGGTATAAAAGTACGACACTCAATGATAGTGTAATGAGAACAGCTTCCATAGATTCCCTTTTACAAACCTAAAAATAATTTTGCCTCTGTTATATTGCCCAAAAAGAAGTGTTATATTTTTACATTTATCATTGATCTTTACAACCACTAACGCCATCTATGAACGATCTACGACAACGCAATACTCGCGCGCCGATCAGCTGATTGGTAAAATGAAAGTGAACGTTGTGCTAACAGATGTCGCTACTGGTACGGAACTATCAATAAACGTCAAAAGGAGATTTATTTACTCCGTGGGAAGTGTAGTAAAACTGTTAGCTGTCCTGTTTGAGTCACATGCGACAGTAAAAACATTTGTTCGAGAAAGAAATATTGATTTAGAGTGTGCAAGAGATTTTTATTAGCTTGTTTGTTTGTTTTCGGAAGAAGTGGAATTGACATTAGTCCGATGTCCGGCTCGCTTACGTCATATACCATCCGGTCGTATTACTACCGGGCTTTGAACTACTTTGCTGGCATGATTGCATCAGGAATGAAGATATCCGCAGGAGAACCAAGGTCGCCAACAAAGCCCGAAGAATGGCCAAACTAAAGTGGCAGTGGACAGGATACATTGCTCGTAGAACAGATGATCGATGAGGCCGAAAGGTTCTAGAGTGGCAACCACGCACCGGACCGTAACGTGGGAAGGCTTCCCACAAGGTGGACCGACCTGCTGAGATTCCCGGGAAAGCTGAGGCTGCGGCGAGAAGCACAGGATCGGTCGTTGTGGTGACGTTTGTGAGAGGCCTATGTCCAATAGTGGACGTCTTTCGGCTGAAATGATGATGATGATTTGGTCTACTTCTTACTGCTTCGCGTTTCATTTTCAGCTAAAAGACGTCCACTGTTGACTGTTGAATATAGGCCTAAGCTTTTTATAAGGTTGTCTGGTAGCTATCGCTGTCAGCGATAAGACAAGCTGTCAGAATAGTATCAATAGTTTTATGTTTGTGTATAAGTTGTGTTATTTTTTTGGTGTGCAATAAAGTTATTATATCTGTGACCTCTTCCAAGTGTCGTCTCATGAATCGGTCCTGTACGCATCTTTCGGATACCTCGACCCTCACCATTTCCTCGGTCCGCCTTGAGACCTGCCAACATTGCGTCTTTCGGTATGTTATCAAATAGTTTTACCGATATAATAATAAGACACTAATCTTTACAATTACTTTTCATCTAATCTAATGACAACTGTATTACACTGAACATGAATAAATTAGTGTTATATTTCCTCATAGTCTCAATAAAACTAGCTAAATTATCATTATCATAAACCTAGATGATATGTGATAATATAATATAATAGTTTAACCCTTCAGATACCGTCAATTAGAGACACAATTATAAGACAATAGATGCGCGGCCACCGGGTGTCGCTTGGGGATTTATGAATTAAATAGTAAATAACTAAGTATTTTAAATGAGTCAGAAAAAAAAACCATTACTTTAAACTAGGCTAAAATTATTCGATCCAATATGGGTATAACTCTTCTTGATAGTCAGATATAAAGAAAGACCTTATTTCCTTAAATTATAATAATAGACATTTATTTCAGGTAAGATACCCATATATTGACATAAATACAAATACACAGAAACACAAACAAAAACATGCTAATAACATTCATTCATTCCATAGTTGACATCACATTAAACAAGTAAATCAGAAAACTTCAAAATTTCCGATTGTAATTGGATCAATAATACGTCAATTTAATTTAATTCAAACTAATAAAATGATATAATTAAGTGTCTTTAAGTATGGTATCTACTGCTCGTCAAGAGCATCTTTAGCAGTGTACCTACTTACTATTTAGTTAATCTTTTAACCAATCGCACTTTCACACCAATATTATAAAGGCGAAAGTTCGTATGTGTGTCTACGTTTGTTACTTCACGCTCAAACGGCTGACGGAATTTACATAAAATTTGGCACACGGGTCGACCATGTCCTGGAATAGGACATCAGATAATTTTTATAACAGAGGGATGTTCTTTAGGGATAATTTTCTATGTCCAAGCTAGTGGATCCTCTGGCAGAAGCTAAGTAGCGAGTTATACTCGAAAACCATCTGGCTTAAAAGAAGCTGAACTCGGCGATGAAACCGTCAAGAGTTTCTCCTCAAATCGACGGTTTTCTCTTCCCTTAAAATTTTTGAGCCCAGTATGTTGCCACAGTTATAGCAGCGACGCTTAAAAAACGCTACTGATTTTTAGGTCCTCCAAAGTCGGTGGACATGATGTGGATGTTGGGATACTTTGGGTAGGTACTTAAGTGGGCCATCGTCTGGTCAGGAGCACCGCACTTGCACTGGGAGTCGGAGGGGTCTATAATCCCCCATTTTGCCAGGTTATGTTTGCAACGGTCTATTTGGGTACGCAGTCTATTGTGCGCAGATTGTAGTAAATGTTAGCAAAGACCGACTAGGAAGAAGAAGAAGAAAAACTATTTTTCTTATAGCCCGTGCCAACACGACTGAGGAAAAAATACATATCAGTTCCGTTATACGTCGCCACTCAAGTATCCCTGACTACTTTAAACAAGTGACCCTCCGGGATTTGCTTCTCATGACCGATTGATCCCTTCGGTAGTAAGCCGGTTTTACGAGGTCCCCTTTACAAACAAACAAATAAACTTTCCTTTTTTGTCTGTAGTATTTCTATTTGCATGATATGTTGTGTTTTTATCAAAGATCCTTTTGTAATCTGTTTATCTTATTTTCGCAATGATTTATGTACCTACTTTAAAAGTATACGAATAGCTTGTCAAATATCAAATCTTGACCAGAGTTCCATTTGACGTAGAAACGAGACAGAAATTTTATTAAAAGCTCCGAAATTAAAAGTAAACCGAATCCAATTAATCCAGAAAAAGAATCATATGAAACTGGTCGACTTCTAACAAATCGAATTCTACCAAAAAATACTAGTATACCCGCAAAACTAACCGACCCAACCAAAACTAATCTAGGCTAGTCAAACAGAAAACGCTGTAGATACACGAAGGCCACAAATATCAAAATGGCTGACACGACCTTCTCGATCGAGAACCAATTAAAAAAGTTCCATCTACGAGGTACAAAAGTGAAATTGTGTGGACTCCTCCCCCTCCATCCATTTCCCGGTCGGTAAAGGCCTATGCAGACCGGGACAGCCGCTAGTCACCAGCACCGCACACTAACCGCTTATACTCGATTTGCATTAATTCATGAATCCCCAAGCGACCACCGGTGGCCGCGCATCTATTGTCTTGCTATTGTGTCTCTAATTGACGGTATCTGAAGGGTTAAGATAAGACATTTAAATAAACCTTTTTTACTGTCTGTTAAACCGATTTTAACTTCTATTCCGTAGGCATAAGGATGGCATTAGAAGCAAAACAAAGTGGTTACAAAACCAACTATTTACTGCAGTTGCCATTTGTCATGCCAGCAACGCAATAAAAGTCGAAATCGGTTGATCGGACTTTAAAAAAGGTTTTTTAAATGTCTGATGTAATTTTGAACGGAGTATAGATACCGCGGTAGTCCAGCGCCTTGCCACGTCACGTCCAATAGTTCTGCTGCCTGATACACATTTCAGACCTAAGTAGCTGTTAAGAGTGGCGCCAGCATCCTTCAGCATGCCGTTGTCAACCGCAGCGCGCCGCGGCATCCCGCCACTAGAACCCATGAAGCGTCTTTCAATGATGACATCCCTTTCGATGCTACCGAATCATTTTAAAGCATAGGAATTTATGTCGTATTTCTATTTCGATATGTTTGAATGTCCGTTGGTAAGTTTAAAATCCTTTGCCATGCCGTCCCAGTCTGCGTAGGCCTTAAGGCTGGAGTCTTGTAAAAATTCACCCGCGGCAAATTATTAGCGCATCTTTGTATGCTTTTTTTTAACAAAATAATGAAACAACTTGAAATATTATTATAGCACATATTTAACCATAGTATAAGTAGTAGCCAGTTATTTTTTTAAGTCAATTTGGGTGTATTATGTTTGGTAAATCAAGTGTTAAACATAGCTCTTTCGTGCCAACATCATTTCGACTTTTGTTTGTGAGCTTCATTAATGGCATAATATAACGAATTTACAAATCTTACGAATGGAAACTTAGCGCAACATTATAATCTTTGAAATGCATTCATGGCTAGTTCTAATTATGTTTCATTTTCTTATTTCAGAAGTCACAATTTCATCAAAATTCTCAACATTTGGCTCTTATTAAATGTTTTTTTTTTTCACAATAACTAAGCATCGTAGTTACATCATAATTAGATTATTTTGATGACTATTTTGATTAAAAAGTTAAAATCCAAATCACCATAATTTACGAAGCTCACAAACATAAGTCGAAATGATGTTGGCACGAAAGAGCTATGTTTAACGCTTGATTTACCAAACATAATACACCCAAATTGACTTAAAAAATAACTGGCTACTACTCATACTATGGTTAAATATGTGCTAATAATAATAATTCAAGTTGTTTCATTATTTTGTTCAAAAAAAGCATACAAAGATGCGCTAATAATTTGCCACGGGTGAATTTTTAAAAGACTGCAGCCTTAAAGTAAACGTTGTTGAACTATGTGGAATTCAGAAACAAGTGAAGGTAGACTACAGCGCTGCGATCTGGGCACGTCGGTCTCCATACATTTTATATGAAAACTAGAATTGTAGAGCTACACTTGATCCACGCCACGCGACGTCGTTCTACGTACAAATCAGGCGTGTTACGCGTGTGCGTTGGTCTGATGTAGTTCTAGCTTTATGGAACACGATTTTATGATTCCAGTGAAAATGTGTGATGTGATATGTATCCGATATTAGTTTTATTAGAAGCGTTGCTGATTTTGATTAGTTGGCCTAAATTAGGGTTATAATTACTTTTCTGAATACATAATATGAAATGGTCAGTTTTCTAATGAAAATCATAGACGCGTGGTAATCGGATGTTGGATGAGAAATCATTGAACTGGTTCAATTTTAACCCTTCAGATACCGTCAATTAGAGACACAATAGTAAGACAATAGATGCGCGGCCACCGGTGGTCGCTTGGGGATTCATGAATTAAGCGAAAAGTTTTGTATTCTTCTTGCCTTTCATACCGCGGGCGACCTACCTTTTAGAGATAACCTTGGCCCCAGTAGGCTTCGACCCTGCTGGACCTTTGCTGTTGCTGACAGCTCCTTGAAGCGCGCGGGAACAGGGCGCGCCGTCTGGTCAGGGGGGCTTATGTTCTTCTCGTATAGCAAATGTGGACAACTGAATTAAAAATTCCACAACTACCGCAGTATCCTTACTAATATTATAAAAGCGAAAGTGAGTTTGTTTGTTACATCTACACGCCTAAATGGCAAAACCGATTTTGATGAAACTTGGTACACGGATAGACCATGTCCTGGAATAGGACATAGGATACTTTTTATCCCGGAAGTATGTTTTCTTGGGATAATTTTCTGCGGGCGAAGCCGCTGGGAGCAGCTAGTATTGTAATATATGTGGCTACTCGATTTTTATTCTCATTCCCACACAAAGTACTAGCTTAACATTAGATAATCTTGAATAATGACCAACAACGAGATTGCAATCTCAACAGATTTAAATAAAACAAACGTTATTTAGCACGAATAAACGCTAATGAAGCTATAAAACTTTCAGAACGCATAAACTAACGTTCGGAGAGATATTGCGAAGAGTTCGAATTTCAAGAGGAAGTCAAGTGCAGCAGTGAAAAAAATATTCATTCTAGAAGCAGTTGGATCATGCTATCTTATTACAAAAGCGAAAGTTTGTGTTAGTTTAATTTTTTATAGATGGGTAATCACCGCGGATCGGGAGGATGTGTCAGACTTTTATTGACTAAAAAGCACTCCTGTTCCTTCATTGCCTTCGTTCCAGGACCCTGGGGTTCACTTTCGCACAACCCATGGTCCTAGTAGGCTTTTCTGCTGGCCGCTACGGTTTGCTGACATCTCCTTGAGGTGCGCGTGCAGTGAACTACGCGCTGTCGACGACTTGGGCTCGGTCCGGACGGTTACCGGACGGTCGGACGGCAAGCGAATGTTAGAGTTCCGTACTATTTAAAACAAAGCTTTTTTTATTCAACCGTCTAAGAACATAACACAACACACATAACTTGATATTCTCTATTCTTCCAATTTTGTTAAAATGTATTCAACGCGCAATAAGTAATTTGCAAATTCATAAATCCTGGAATTTAATCACCATTTTTATATTTCTAAGATTTTAAAGGAGGTATTATCAACACTATACTAATAACTCCTACGACCTTTTGAGTAAATATACCATAACCAAATCCGTCCTCTGATCATCGGTAACATAACCATATCAGTGAACTGGCAATGAAAATTTGCTGCGTGAATGTAGCCTAAAGCCACCAAATATTTCATCGTTATCTATAAATGCGGGTATATATAAAAGGAGAAACTGATTGACTGATATATATCAGTCACGTTTAGTAGTTTCGGCTGCGCGTTGAAATTTTGAACAAGATAATTTTTATTCGGTGTTTTACAGTTTTTGGGGAGTGTGCGCGGAAATTGCAAGACTTGATTCCGCCATCTCATTTCTACCATCGGACAACCCGATGTACGGCGAGTATCTACCTTTATGTTGTTGACCCTCTACGGTCCGGACTAAGCGTTTCGCTTCGGAGTCATTTATACCGCGTATATCGAGGGACTGGAACAACTTGCCTGCTGCGGTCTTCCAATCCGATTATAATTCAGATGTCATCAAGGCTAAAGTGAATAGGCTCTTATTGAATAAGTGCGCCTCACCATCAACGATTGCATCACTACTTCCACCAGGTGGGATCGCAGTCAAACAATAGTTTTTTTTTTTTTTGATAGCCTATACTGTCCCACTGCTGGGCAATGGCCTCCCCCAACTTCTTCCACTGCCTACCGCAGGGACTGGTTCGAGGTAGCTCAAGAAATGCACTAGTTTATTATCAATTAATTTATCAAACCCCAGGCGTTCGCTCTCTTATTGTCTTTATATTGTGTCTCTCTCTAAATACGGTATCCGAAAGGTTAAAAATAGAGCTTCCTTTTATGATGTAGGCAAGCACTTAGAGCCGATTTTCCAAAATGCAACCCCCTGATGAGTTAAAACGGCGGTCCAATGTTTGTATGGAGAAACTAACTCACGCGGGCGAAATTTCAGGCAGAAGCCAGTTTTTTCTAAAGATTTTTTGCATAGGTAAACAAAGTATGAATGTCGATCCCTGCAGAAGACCAAGTTTCTAAAAACTTTAATTAAATTTCAATAACGAGTTTTTTAACCCTTACACAGTTCACTTTTACAGTTACTTGGCCCGACCCAATTAATAAATTAGTTGCACGCTACATGATTGCCCATACAATATTCACGGGTTAAATTAATAGTATTTTTTTTAATTTCTATTAGCTACAGTAATTGAGTTACTAACTAAACTCTCGAGAAAAGTGCTCGGCAATTTCTTTTCTTTGATCACTTTTCTTGTTTTAATGGTTTGTTTTGAACTTTTGAAATTAACTGCCCTTTTTTGCGAGGTTTTTTAGGTGTGTAGATTGAGGTGATGTTGTATGGAGCTTGCAGATTAGTTTAGAGACTGTAAAATAGTGGATTTTAAATACAAACAACATGTTATTACGACGACGTACAGGACCTGACGTCTTGCGGCTGAAATGATGATGATGTCATGTCATTAAGGGAATGGGGGATGCCTTCACATCTAGGCATCCAAGGCAACCTCTTCTGCACTTCCTGACTTAGCTGATTAACCCAAATACCTGTTACTGAACGAAAGACGCTCAGACAAGTCTGAGCAAGACTCACTGATCAGCGAGGCTGACCTGAACCCAGAGTGCGAGGAGTTATTTGATGACTTCCCATCAAAAAATGCTAAGGAATATAACTCATTATTCTCAGAGTACAATATAAATGAAAAATTCACGAGTCTCGTGAATTCAAAGAATGCGAAACGCATAGTACAAAACAACACTTACGGGAAGACTTCTTTGTTCATATTTCTCTATTCATTATTTCGGTAAACGCTTTCTAGAAGGGGCTAGGGACGATGAGGTTAGCTACATCACCTTTTCCCGTCGAGCAGCTTGTCGTCCGGCCGTCCGGTAGGAACCAAACCCTAGTCAACGCGAAATGACGTGCGGTCCGTCGTGTTTCATACGCGCTTCAAGATGATGCAGTTGGTAATGACGCCTTCCAGAGCTGCGAATTGTTCGAAGGAGTTACCGTAACCCTCATAAAAACAAGATAACTAAATTAACACTGTGAGTCAGTAAAAGTCTGACACTCCTTCCCGTGCCAGAGCGGGAAAAGTAATTTGATTCCATCCAAGGTCAACGGTGCTTATCGTTTCACGCGCGCGTCAAGGTCAGCAAACCGTAGGGGCCCAACACAGGGTCGAAGGCTACTAGGGCCAAGGGTCTGCTTCCGAAAGGAAGAATCAGCCCCGGTACGAAAGGCAACGAAGGAACAGAAGTGACAATGGGGGATGTCATTGGGTAATTTTCATAACTTTTTTTTTCTCTATTCTTATACTAGTCATTCATATTCAAAGCTATCCTCAAAACATTTCCTCACTAAGGATTGCGAATAGGAACACAAAAGTAATTAGTTTCTGGTCTCTTTAATCGCCTGTCAATTGCGTTGGACACCTCTCTCGTTCCGGTAAATTAAAAGGAAACACGTTAATAACATCACAGTATTACGCAAGCTATTATTTTGTTCATTTCTGTCGTAAAATAAATTGAAAGCATTCCGTTTTAATTGTAATTAAAAACGTAACACTTCAGTCATGTAATTGGCTGGAAAATAAAGATTACAGCATAGTTATTTTAATTATTATTATTAATTATACAGGGTTGTTTGTAAAACACTGGCAACCTCTCAGGATTATGTTACTAATATCATAAACAACATTTGTTCTATCATCATTATCATCTTCCTGCCCTTGTCCCGTTTTATTTGGGGTCGGCGCAAAACGTTTTTTTCTTCCATTCTGTCCTGTCACTCGTCACGCTATTTTAATTGATCACATTTTCATAAAAAAATAAAAATATTTAAATTGAACGTTCTAAATATTACGAAGGCTATGCGAACGCCATCGTCAGGGCGGGAGGGTGCACGACCGATCAGGTTCGGGTGGGCACCATCCGCGCTGACAGCACGGGCATGCGAGCCGTCACGGTTAGCTGCCCCGTGTCGGTGGCCAAGGCCATCACGACCGAGGGCCGAAGGCTGTTGGTGGGCTGGGTTTCAGCCCAAGTCAAGATGCTGGAACCCAGACCTCTGCGGTGCTACCGATGCCACGTCGGGCACCACGTGGGCGCCTATTGCGCCGCAGAGGTGGGTCGCAGCGACCGTTGCCACCAGTGCGGACAGCCTGGTCATAAGGCCGCCGAATGCCGTGCATTGCCGCACTGCTACGCATGTGCGGCGGCCGGCAAGCCGCACCACCGGGCTGGGGGCAGGTCCTGCGACCCTCCCACCAAGGCCAAGGGCAAGGTCAGAAGGGGCATCCACCCTGACGTCCCCACCGCCGCAGCCACTACCCTGGCTGCCGCTGCTATCGCCGCCGCTCCCGCCGCCGCGGCAGGACCCTCACAAAGGGCTCAGGAGGAGACGATAATGGTATGTCAATAACGACACCATTACGTCTCCTCCAGGCGAATATCAACCACTGCGCCGCCGCTCAGGATCTGTTGCTCCAGAGCATGGCGCAGTGGTCGATCAATATCGCCGTCGTCGCCGAGCCGTACTTTGTCCAACCCCGTGGAGACTGGGTTCAGGACTTGGACGGCTCGGTGACGTTAATTTCGTCGGCCGCCGCCGGTACCCCCGCCCCCCGAGTCCGTCACGAGGGGGCGGGGTTGCGTGGCAGCACGGTTCGGGGACATCGCCGTGGTAGGTCGTCTACCTGCCCCCGAACAGATCTCTCGGCAAAAATCATCTTATGACAACCCCCGCTCTTGGGTGAAGTGGGAGATAGTGTCAGACTCTTACTGACTAAAAACCCACCCCGTTCCTTCTAGCTTCATACTGGGGCTCGAGCTTCCTTTCAGATAACCCTGGCCCCAGTAGGCTTCGACCCAGCTAGGCCCCTCCTGATCACTACTGCTCTCAAAGCGTTGAAGGAAAATATCGTGAGGAAGCCGGTATGTCTTAAACAAAGACTTGTGACATCCGCCAATCCGAACTGGGCCCGCGTGGTGGATACTGCCCATTTACTCTCCTAGAGGCCTGAGTCCCAGCAGTGGGAACATAAGGCTGGTTATGCCAATGGTGAAAATGATTTCCAACTCCAATAGCCATTAGCACACGTGTTCGTAGAATATTTTATAGAACGAAAGCAAGTGCATTGTAAAATAACATGACATAATCCTTGGTGTATTGTGTTATATGTACAGTGACACTGATCGTGTGGTTCACTGCGACTTATTCTTGATTTGTAACGTCAGCTGATTAATTCAAAACATATCTTGTTAATTTCAGAACGTTTATAGCGTTTATAGCGATACGCACGCGAGTCAGACGCAGCGCAGACCTTTAAAAGCGCGCCATCGACGCACGTTTCTAAAACGCGTGTCAACGGCGCTTTTAAAAAACGTGGTATGCACTGACCCTTAATAATATCTAATTACTCGAACTGAATTTCGAACATAGTGGCTAATGGCCTTCTTTAAACAGCAATTCTGTCGCGCGTTCCTCCGGAGCTTCATGGCCCGATGAGACGGCAATCGTTACGACCGGAGAAATCAGAAGCAAGACCAACGGCTTTACGTGCATTCCGAGGCACGGGGTATTGGGAGCATCACACTACCAACTTTCAAACTTCGGACTACCACAGAGTAATTCTTGACCAAGAGACCAAAGTGGTCACTACAGGAGGATGCAAGAGTTACCACAGGCTACAACAGACTACGCTACTTGACGATATGGAATTGATGACAAAGGATGTAAAGGTAGCTAAAAAAGGGGACGTGAAATACTCAAAAAAATCATAATGAAGATATTATTAAGACAGTAATTGGAGCACCAGACAGCATTAGACAGAATAATATAATCGTTATATCTATTAGAATATTGGCAAAAATTTCAACAGATATCTAGTAACTTCTGTAGGTATCCGGCAATAAAAATACCTATACAAAACGTAAGCCAAAATTCGTCTCAAATTATTACCCTCAAATATAGCACAGCATGTCATAATCGTATGGATGCGCTTACGTCAGTTTAACACGGATTTAATTGATATATCGGTTGCGCACGCGATGCTCAGTGTACTCACAAAATAGATAGGTACAGAAGTCAATCTACATACAAAGCGCGCTCGAGCAACGACTGAAGTCAATCTACTTACAAAGCGCGCTCGAGCAACGCACGTATAGACCGCTCACGGACACGATATCTCGGCCCTATTCAGCTCAGTGTGAGCGCGGGTGCCATCTACTTGAGACACATGTCTGTGAACTTTTTTGAGCAATAATGAAGCAAAAAAAAATTGTTATTATAACTGTACAGTAGAGGGACGTTTAAATTCAACAATAAATAGTAAATTATCGTTTTTTAAGCTACCAGCAGCGTTGGAAGGCCTCCAACAACGTGGACCGATGACCTGGTCAGGGTCGCAGGAATCCAATGAACGCGTGACGCACAGGACCGGTTATTGTGGCGGCGCTTGGGGAAAGCCTATGTCCAACAGTGGACGTCTTTCGGCTGATATGATAATGAAGCTACCAGTATTTGTTTCAGAGAGGTAAGTAGATATTTTGCTTGTATTTTGATGGTTTGTTTTAACGTAACACAGAACAGGCCTAGCGCCGAGAAAGAAAAGATGATTTTGTGGATACGTAATATTTTTTAACCGACTTCGAAAAGGAGGAGGTTCTATGTTCGGAAGAATCATAGCAGAATTGTCGTAACAAGTAAAATTGCTTTGTTTATACGTGTAGTCGATGACTGACCGAAAGAAAAGGGGAAGGGGAAAGGGGGAGGGGATAAATTCATGTAATATAACCGTATTTGTAATAATAATCGTTATGAGATGCACTCTGGCTATAAGGTAATTTATGTTTAGCTGAAGCTGGTAGGTACTTTTTAGTGGTGCTACAATAACTAAAAAGTGAAAAATAAAAACCTTTTTACAAAAAAAATTAAACCGACTTCAAAAAGTACAAAATAACTTTAATTTCGGAAGTCGGTGTTAAAAATAACGAAGAGACAAGATTAGGTATCTATTATAGAAACACCGACTTCCGAAATTAAAGTTATTTTGTACTTTTTGAAGTCGGTTTAATTTTTTTTGTAAAAAGTTTTTTATTAAAATTCAGATTAGGTAGGCATTTATCCGATATATGGGCTGATGACCTGGTAAGGGTTGCGGGAATCCGATGGATGCTAGACGAACAGGACCGTTCGTTGTGGCGAAACTTGGGGGAGGCCTATGTCCAACAGTGGACGACTTTCGGCTGAAATGAAATGAAATGATGATGATAATGGTGAGGCATTTATCACCGCGTCCGGTTCCGGTCGCACTCAGACAGTTCGGCGCCACGCTGACCTTAGCGCGATCGTCAAGCATAGGTATGAAATATGAAGTACAGACATGAGATTGCCTTCTGTACCTATCTATTTTGTGGTGTACCCGTGTCGTGTACAATAATGAATTGAGCAGTTCAAGGCTACGTATCAATTACCATGCCCTTATTTAATGAAACAATAAGATTAACTGACCAGAACGAATCACACGCTTATTGTTTTCGGGGGTCGGAAATTTTTGTGCTGTCAATTGAATTAGGGGTTTCGTTTTAATTAAGTAATTACTTTTTTAGGTACAGTTATCTCTACTGTTCGTTAAGTTTTTGATTTGTTAATTACTTCTATGTTAGGGATATACCAGCCCACCTAGCCAAGTTACAACCGTTTCGCTTGCGTCGTAGCGTTCGACGCAAGCGAAACGCCGACGAATTCTTTTGTTCTAATCACGTGACTGAGCGTTGAGATGACGTCTTTCCCGTACATTAGAAGCTTTCTACTGGCGTTAACGATTGCAGATTAGCAACTTGGCTAGGGGTACTGGAACTGTTTGGCCTTCTTCTTTAAACTTACCTGTTCTATCCCACTCTTAAGTAAAGGTTTCCCTTCATTCTCCACTATCTTTCGCGAGCCCGCGCTTAATTGATCTTGTTCTGGCGAAATCTGTCAAGATTGTCCCCTCATCATCTTTGTGGTCTGTCCCGTGTTAAAGCTGAAGTTCACATGACTATAACTTGCAAAAAGGTATGCCATTAGCTGGCGTGTTATTAAAATTTACTTGGAGTAAATGTAAAATGTTCATCTTGTCATTCTTAACTGTTTACCGCTATTTTTTTACTATCAATAACTATCACTTAAACCTGTCTTCTGTACAACTATTTTACTGCTTTGTTTTTACAGAAACAGTATAACACGGTTGTGGAACCCACTACTGCCTGAAATTAGGGCCTGCCAAGCTCGTGCAGTTTTTTAAAAAGAGGTTTATTTCTTTTATATGAACATTGGTCTATCAATTTCGTCGTTGGTATCTATTATTGTAATATTTATTTTACCATTATGTGTTTACATAATGTTTTACATTTCTTTTTCTGTTTTTGTGTGTACATTGTAATAAAATAAATATGATAGATAGTACATCTTTACATTGTATGTTATACGTATTTATTTTTCCTCCTACTCTTGGACACCTATTTACAACATTTTTTTCGCAGGTGTGCTGGAAGAGATTTCTTCAGAAAATTCCTTTGTATCTATTTGTCTGTTTTCTTCTTCTAGTATGTTTATATGTTCTGTTCTTGTATTATGTTTATATGGGAAATTAATTGTTCATCACCTCTTGCTATACTAACTAGGCATAAAAAAGAAACTGAGTGACTGACATATCAACGCACAGTCGAAACTACCGGGATTAGGATGGTGAAATTATGCACAAAGTTTCCTTTTATGAGGTAGGCGAGCACCAGGAAAGGATTTTTCAAAGCCGGGGCAAAGCGGGAGTCCAAAGTCTGTATGGAAACTACCGGAGAAACCTACTTTTAAGCCGCAGGCAAAATTTAGTACGTAAATCTAATCTATACTTAATTCATGAATCCCCAAGCGACCACCGGTGGCCGCGCATCTATTGTCTTACTATTGTGTCTCTAATTGACGGTATCAGAAGGGTTAATGTTATAAAGAGGTAAAGTTTGTTTTCTTGTTTGTAGGGGATAATCTCTGGAAGTACTGGTCCGATTTGTAAAATTGTTTCACCGATAGAAAGCTGCTTTATTCCTGAGTGACATAGGCTATATTTTAGGTGACCTCGAGGGCAAAAGCTAGTATTTTATAAAAAACCGTTTTCCTTTGAGTTCACTAGGAAAGTCTCCCAAGTCTCCAGTACCATGGCGCCTCTACAGCGGCGTCTGGATACTTTTACTCGCATTCCTAATACAGCGGCGTCGGCCACAGTTTTCACTCGCCGCGACTGGCATACCAAGATGGCCGTGATTTACTACCGGAGCCACGCTGCTGGTTATTTGTAAGGGCGGATATTAACGTTCTTTATTGCTTTTAAATTGGACTGTTTGAATTCATTTGTGTTGTTTAATTTGATTTGTTATTATAACAGTAAGATGATTAATATTCTTTTGGGTCGTTTACTTCTTTTCAAATCGATGGTATACTCGTCAAACGGTTTGAACTCATAGGTGGCAACCCTTAAGGTCCAAGCACCCGAGCAGTGCCATAAAACAGTGACTTTCTGAAGCCTACTCCTCAGTAACGGCCAGGTTAGTAGGTTTGAAAAAATATATGTTCATTATAGATTCATAAACAACATTAATAACTATTGATTTTTTTGTACGATTAAAACTTTTGTCAAAAAAAAAATACTTAGCAATTTCGCAACTTTTCCTTATACCGTCGAAACGATTTGAATCTTTAGAAACATTTTTACACATAAAATTTGCTAGTTAAATATTCTTCAAAGTTCATATAGCATGTAAATCAATAAATATTTCGCACAGAAAATGGATTTAAAGGTCAGCGGGGCTCTATCCGGGTGCAGCTGGCCGTACTTAAATGCTCAGATACTCATACTGCCGCCTAAGCGGGTATGATTGTTCTGCAGCATCGCTGGCACTCATCAAATCCTCCAAAGTGCAGGTGTATAGGCACTTGGGGCACTCTAGCGTATGGCTCATGTTCTGAACTGGGACACGGCAGTATTTACTGAACAGACTTCAAATCTACCACAATTATTGAATTGATTTTCCTGATAGCTCCAATCTTTGAGTCAAGAGTGAATAGGTTAGTTCTAGGCAAGCCTGTTCTATCGTCGATCAAATTATCGCTTACTATCAGGAGATATAGTGGCTATAATGTAGCACAGAGGTCGACTACTGAGAGTTTGAATATCCATCATTGTAGCCGGATCATCTAATCACTCGGTTCGTCAATCTATGTCTACGTGTTACTAGATTGCTCTATCGTAAACTAAATCAAAGTATCGAATCTAATCGACACTAAATTAATGATCTAACGTCTACGTAAGACACTAACAAGAAATACAATTGATCATAGACTAAACCACGTAGCTTCTTTGCTGGAGTAGGTATAGCCTTTTTCTATGTCTAACTAATAAATATGGTTTATAGTGCGTCTTTGAATACTCATCATCATAATCAGCCTTTTTAATGTTCCCACTTCTGGGACTCAGGCCTCTACTCTAGGAGAGGGAATGGGTCGCAATCCAACACGCGGGCTCAGTGCGGGTTGGTGAATGTCACATGTCTTTGAATTTTTGGTTCTAGGACATGCCGGTTTCTTCACGATGTTTTCCTTCACCGCTTTGCGAGCAGTGGTGATGAAATTACTTACACAAAGTAATGCGCCTGGCTGGGTTTGAACCCGCGACCTACAACTCGTAAGTCAGGGCCATTCAAAGATTTTATATATTCTACTATAAAATCTTTGGGGCCATTACCATTAATTCTTTAAATACTACTCCGTTCTTATTAGTCGTATCGTAATATTATAATAATGATAATATTATTTATTTGAACAAGTAACTAAGACTCATAATTACACATAACACAAAACGTAACACCAACAAACAACAAATTAATTTACATATAGTTACAATCATCACACGACTACAGATGGCATGCAAGTCATTGCTATCATCATCAGCACACTGTTGGAGCTATTATAAAGGCTATAAGTCTTCCTCGAGAAATGGGTTATATGTTACTAACAACATATTTTAATAATTCAAGATTTTATTGTTCTAACTTTCAACCACAAAATAGATAGGTAAGTCAATCTACATACAAAGCGCACTCGAGCAACGCACACATAGACACCGCTCACGGACACGATATCTCGGTTGCATTTCAGCCCGCTCGTCGAACAGTTTCGACTCAAACCCTCATTAGTGTGCGTCCACCGAGACCACATGAGATTGATTTCTGTATCTATCTATTTTGTGTTTCAACTCCGTATTTTGCTTACTTACGTCTGTATACCGCGACGCAAACGCATCAAGCATCCTCGCCACCCAATCCTCCGCTATTGTACTATCGCTTGCTTGGCATAGGCTTGGTAATACTTAGAACGTTCAGTTAAATATTTTTATTTTTGAAAACTCTGATGAACTAAAATATGCTACATTTTTAAAAGTCATAGAACAAAATTAGTTTGTGTGTTTTTACAAATAACCTTGTACAAAGAAAAATATAATAAACTGTATTGTCTACCTAGTAGCCTTAACATCCTTAACAATCATAACAGACCAATAAATACTGGAAATATCAAAGGTGAATTGACGTTAATTGGAGCCATTAAACTAGGTAGATGAATCATACCCACGTGCACTGGATCGTAATGTTCATAATCCATCAACAAAAGCCACTTTACCAACAATAGTCAATCATCGCAATATATTCAGGTGTGTCACCAGCGATTAATCACCATATCGCAAGTATGGTGGTACAGAGGACCCTATGGGCATCAACAATGAAGTTTTATCGCTATTATGACGATCGGTATGCTTCAAACGTGTAGGTATTGTGATTGGATTACTGAGCAGTGTGGGGCCAGTCATTTATTATGTAAGACGGTTTTGACTAGTTTTTGAACCGCTCCGCCTTTTTTTTTCCTAGCCATTGTCCTCACCCAAGTCCTTCCAGACTTTCTTCTTCCGCGCCGTCTCGAACAAGTTCACGCGTTATGCGTCCAGATAGAATAGATAGATCATCTCGATACCTCTTTCTAGGGCGGCCTCGACGGCGCTTTCCATCAAAAGAACCCACTGCGTGGCAACACTTGCCCAGTGGTCACTGCGGCTGACATGACCCACCCAAACCCATTTGAGCTCCCCTAATTAAGAATAGACTGACCCCTTGCTTAACATTAATTTCATAAAGACAAAATGAACATACGTTTGGTTGGCTTTTTATAAGTAAGAATTTTAAAGAACATTTACAAGTGTGACGTTTACGCAAACAAGAAACGTCTAGTTCACAAGCAGGAATGTCCACTGATGATTGCGATGCCGTGGGAATAGTTTACCTATACGCTTCGACACTAAGACGGTTGCTCGCGCTTTTTCCAATGTTAAATTTGCTTATTTTTTGTGATCTTATGTAAGAACTATCAAGACACCAATCCCTTTACAAGAAATAATAAGATATGATCGACCAACCCCTCCCCTAAATCAAATCAAAATCGCGTAATAAATGAATGGCCCCTATTGTGTTTCTATTTGCGTTATGTTTCACTTTCATCAAATTAAAGACGGCTGCGTAATTTTAGATGCCTCATAGCCTTTTTTTCGACTTGACCTTTTCAAGTATCGGCTTTCTAAGTGAGTTTAAAATGTTTTCTTATCTTATCTAATTACTAGTAGCCTGTTTCGTAATTAATTATTTTTTAAATCTTCAGGAATGCTTCAAGAATTCAAAAATAACGTCAACTTACATAATAATTCGGATAACAAAACAAAAAAAAAATGCTTAGGCCTATCAGATCGTTTGTTCTAAGTTCTAACTACTCTAATCCCTAATCCTTACTAACCTAACCTATTCTAACTTCTCCAAAACGATTTGACAGATTTGGATAAATCTTTGTGTGTGTATTGGAGTGGCTCCCTGGGCGGTTTGAAAACAAATACAACTGGACTAAGCTTGATAGGCGGCGCTGCAATCGGGTTCTCAATATTTTTTTTTCTGATAAAAAGCCAGCTTTTCGAAAGGAAAATACCTATCAGGACCGCTAATAGGCAAGTCTATAAAAATACGACGCTGTCCTAAGTCTAAAAGCCATTTTTTTTCTGTCGAAAAGCCAGCTTTCCGGTAGAAAACATCTATCAGGAATTCAGGACCGCTACTAAGTCTATAAAATTCGACACTGTCCAAAGTCTACAAGCCATTTCCTCCACTATCAACACCGGAGACTCATCGTAACCGGCTTCCTACGATCCGTATCTTTGAGATAAAATCACGACTTCATAATTTAACTGGATGCCGGCGAATCTACTGCATATGAGGACGAATCTTCGGGTGAAGACAGTGATAAACGACGGGACTGAAGATACGACGTTATACGGCTAAGATTATGACCCTTGACACTTGGGAGGAATGGAAATTCTCGCTTCCTGCCGCGTCGCACATTATTCATTCAGGACATAACGTAATATCATGTATATGAGATCTGTCTGAGCTTGCAGATGTGGGTGAAATGTGAATCTTAAGTAAGTAAACAAATCTTAATCATGTTTCTCTGTATGTATAGTTTTCTTATTCTTAACGCTTTGAAAGTCAGCTACGAGATGTCTCGTAGATTATTACATCTGATGCCACCTACGAGATATATCGTAGGACCTATACGGCCGCAGATGGCCTCTAATGAAACTACTAATATTGCTGGTGCCGTAAGTACGAGATATCTCGTATAAGGGCAATGTCAGCTAACTTGATTATTAGAGATGCTAGCAGACTTTTGAGGTTTATAAAATAAACACGTTTTTCCTCGAATTTTGCGTTGCCTCTTTATCAATCATTGTGTTGGAAGCAACAAGCTTTTAAACTAAGCTAACGTGGACGATAAACGGATCGAGAAAGGCCCTCTTAACATATAAAAACCACCTCAAACGTCTTCTAAAACGGCAAACACAAAACAGTCCATAAAGCCTCAAGAATACTTGTACCAATAAACGCGACAGAGCCTTGAAAGTTGCTCGACAACCTTAACAATAGATAATTCAAAAAGGTTACGTGCCGAAAGGTGCTCAACCTGCCGGTGGTTCATAAAATTGTAACATTTAGGCTCGACGCAAACGGGCCACCGACCGCAGCCACCAGTAGTTATCGCGCGCCACTGCCACAATTGCAGAAGCGAGCGACAGCCACTGGAGTTCGGAGGCCGCCTTATTTTATAACCCGCTCTTTGCTGTCTGCAGTCTTACGATGGACGCCAATACGAAAAGTTTGCTCGCGCTTGGAATAGAACGTCTAACGGTTAACTGCACGAGAGGTGGATGGAGCAAAGAAACAGTGACGAGTGTTGGCGTTTCGTGTAGCCCGTAGCGACCACAAGTGGCGAGTCGCGGACACTGCAGTAGCGAGTGGCCGCCATCGCCTACACGTGTGCGGCGCTTTTATGCAAAATTGAACATATATGAAATAGTTCAGTAAATCGCTGTCGCTGGCCACCTGTGGCCGTGGTCGGTGGCCCGTTTGCACCGAGCCTTACATCGCTTCCGTTTTCATTATACAAATTCAGCAAGGTTTTCCTGGTACCAAAAAGCCTACCAAGTTTGATATGAAAGATAAACAAAAAGACATGCTTCCTATTGAAGCTTGTTATTTCTTAGCGAAATGTGAACTGCGATTTTAGCTATCGAATATTTAGTTTATTTTGGTCTTGGTTTTATCATCGTGGAATTTATAAGTTAAAATCTATGTTGAGCATTTCCTTGTCGTCGGTGAGTTGTGCTTCCTCAGTTTATATCTTTAAATTTATAGGGTTCCATACCCAAATGATAAAAATGGGCAGCATTTCTATAGAACATCTTCATAGCCTCTAGTCAGTAAAGACGGGAGATAATTTGTCCTATTTTTAACCGACTTCTAAAAAAGGAGGAGGTTCTCAATTCGGATGTTTGTATGTTTTTTTTTTATGTTTGTTCGCGCATAACTTCGTCGCTTGCCAACCGATTTAAAAAAATATATTTTTGTTGGAAAGGGTATACTTCCCAAATAGTCCCATAGTCACCAAGTTGGGATCTGATGATGGAATCTTAACGAAATCGAGGGAACTCCTCAAATTCAATTAATTTTTTAAGTGAAGTCGGTTATTTTTTATGTAGTATACATAACCTTTTTAGCTAACGATACACGATATAAACCGGTGAGTGTCAATATGACATCATCATCTCATAAAGTGTACGATATCGATCACGGCTCATTCGAAAAGAAACCGTCTTTACTGGTCATTTATTATTTGTAACCGACAAATAACGGGAGTACGTTAGGGTTTTTTTTTGTTATTGATAGGCTTGCGCTTGGCCACTATCTCAACTTATGGTTAGTGATGATGTGGTCGTCAGTGGTGCTCGTTTGCCTAGAAGTAACCAATTTACACTTGACTTAAAAACCCTTATCATTTCAGCCGTAAGATGTCCACTGTTGGACATAAGCCTCCCCTAAGTGTCGCCACAATGAACGGTCCTGTGCGTCTCGCATTTTGTTAAAACTTACCTACTCCAAAAAGATGTCAATTTTCTTTAACTATATTTGGATTTCACATCACCATGAACTATAAATGCCATTGTCACACACTTCGTCTTTCAAAGTTACCATTTAGTTTCAGTTACTTTTCGACGGAATTTCATGTCCATGTACCTAAATATCACTAACCTGTTGTCTGGCAAATCGTTGTTTACCATGACTACCATCGTGGTTAAGAACTGGCCATAAAATTAATGTGGCTTTAACAGTCTGTTGATACTTAGCGGTAATTCTGAACAGTCAAGTGTTTACCTTAATGGTTTACGAGCATCAAGGAATCTGATTTAATTGAGTGGCCATTAAAGTGGTGTAATGCATACTTGCCTTTCGTAGAACTGTGGTTTGTTATGCTGCTTTGAACTCCGGA
The DNA here is from genome assembly GCA_949319445.1 of Mythimna lalbum. Classification (NCBI taxonomy): domain Eukaryota; kingdom Metazoa; phylum Arthropoda; class Insecta; order Lepidoptera; family Noctuidae; genus Mythimna; species Mythimna lalbum. Next base: position 6,600,686 of record OX439371.1, on the reverse strand, counting down.
GTACCTGTAAATAATAAAAATGTTTTGGTTAGTTTCGTAACATTGATTTGGTGTACGAGTAGATTGATTCTAAACACGTTTATTATCATCCATTGCTGGACATAGACCTCGCCAATTGTCACCAAAGTGTATCTCGCATCAAATAGATTGTCGCGACCCTCACCAGGTCGTCGGTCAACCTTGTGATAGGCCTACCAGCGCTGCGTCTTCCGGAACATGGTCCCCATCTAACATCTGTTATTCGAGAAATTTGCCCTGCCCTCTGCCACTTAAGTTTGGCGATTCTTGGGTTATGTCCGTAAACCTTGGATTATGGAAATCTACAAAAGCAACACGTCAGCGTCATTTATCGTTATGAATCCTTCTTTTACTTGGGATCGATTTTCCTCGTCAAACTTCGCTAAATGTGTTTGTTCCGTGGTTTGTCCTGTGTCGATGAGATAGGTATCTAAGTTTTTTCCTTTCGGGTATTTACTTTTTTCGTCAGCTACTCAAACCACTGCCGATTATAGAGCTCCTGTTTAAACTGTACTTTCCTGGTCTGCGCTAAGTGCATCCTGTATCAACATTACTAAAAACAACTCGGCGTCGTTTTCCGATACCATCAAACGTCTTTGCTAATATTTTCTTAGTGTTGTAGATATCTGGTATAAAAATATTTCATTGACTTTATGATTTCATTTGCAGTGTTGGGAAGCTTGAATATTACAAAGCTGAGTATTATGCAGATTACTTGACACAGTTTGTAACGGAGCATTAGATTGTGTGGTCATTAGATTGTCTTGTATAAGCTTCCACTCAGTAACGTTATGAAAGGAAGCTTTACATTCGCATGGGAACTGAATAATTAGGATTATTAATTCGGATTAAATGTCCATGTTAAGCTACTTTTGATTGGCAATTCTGAGATTTTGCAATTTTTTATGTAATTTTGAGGTAGATAGTGTAGTGTTTTGTTTTTTTTTTAGGTAGGATATCAACACAGATTTGTCAAACAGTGACATATCTGTAGATATCAAATAACTTCTTATACTCCGTATAGCGAGGTCCCAGTTTCAGACTTTTACCAACCAAAACCCGTATACCCTCACCTGTAACTGCCCTTTGCGCTCCGGGGCCGCGGTAATTTTTCGGAACTATACAGCAGCCCTTATTGTGTCATGTCAATTTTGCTCTGGTTCCCAGGATCACCCTGCTTCTCAAGACCTTTTAAATCTTCTAGTTCTCTAAAAGGATTTTTCTCCTCCTCCTTTGCCTTATCCTTACTTTATAGCTCTAAGTTTTAAAATAAATAGCAATATAGGCAAATACGATTCTTATTTATGAACTACTAGCTTTGCCCGCGCGGCTTCGCTCCCGCTCTTCCCTACTCCACCCTACTATACCCAACTCTACCCTACCCTACTCTACACTACTCTACCCTACTATACCCTACCCTACTCTACCCTACCCTACTACTCTACCCTACTCAACCCTACCCTACCCTACTCTACCCTACTCTACCCTACACTACCCTAATTTTTTTTCCGTAAGAACCTTCTCCTCACAATAACAATGACAACAAAAAAAAAAATCAGCCAAATCGGTCAAGCCGTTTTCATGCCAAGTCGTGACAACGGAAAACGGGGGTCATTTTTATATATATAGATAAGTGTACTTACTTCTCTATTCCGAATAGATTGTTCATTGTTTTTCAACAACCAGAGCTTGTTTAAAATAACAGGATAATGATAGTGCTATAACAAACAGAATATTGACAATCAATGTGACCATACTGACCCAATACATAGAATCAATTGAGGTCGAACAAGAATCTATCTATGTCTTGACCCCTATTTCCTTTTAGTTAACAATAGACAAAAACTAGTGTAAACAGAGAGAGAAAATATCTTGCTGTTTGCATATTTAATAAATTTAATTGGATATACTAGGTGGACTGGCCAATCGTGCCTTCAGTAGTGTTTTTAAGGCCTGAGAAGTGGCTCCAACAGATGAGCACACTTCGAATAGATTTCGGTGGGTCTATAATCCCCCGTCTAGTTGGATTAACAGTTTTCCATCGTCGTCAGAACCAAAATAAATATCTAATTTAGAATTAAGTTCCAATAATCTGCCTCAAGTCGGAAATTTTCCGTCCTTCTATCAAAATATTATAACGTAAGTAGGTAATAAACATTCGGCTTTAAATTTTTCCATAAATCTCATCAACACGGTGGGGCGGTCAAATTAGTCACTTGGCTACCTTTTTTGGACATAACCTAATTGTGTATTACACAGAAGATGTACCCCTCTGAAAGGACCGTAATAAAGCATTTTTGGCCAAATAACCTACCCACAAATCAGACCTATTTCTTTTTTACAAAGTTTTCATAGATTAACCAGTGTAATGGTTTGGAACTCAAGGCAAATAATAATAACAATTTTGTGCTAGAATTGTACAAAATTAATACAAAACTAAACGCTTTCGTAATGTCATGTATGAGGCAATGAAGGACGGTCCTCTGCTATTCAGAAAGTCGACTTCTTCAAAGGAATAGCGAACCTATAAGGATCGAGTAAGGTATTGTATTGTATAACACACTGTTGGAGAATTCAGGCCTAGGCTATCAGTTGAAGAGAGGTGGACAGGTAATATCTCACCTCCTTTACATTAATCCATATGACTTGAAACATTTTGGCCCCAACAACTTACGGCAGATGGAGCTACTGAAGGTAACTGAAACCTCTTCAGTAGTGCTATCAGGATGAAGTTGCTGATCACCGGGGTTGTTTTAGTGAGGTAAGAATTTCTGATTCTCTTGTTTTTTTTTCTTAAAACTCTAAGCGCCTTTTAAAGGTTTGCTCCTGGTAACAAAAAAAAGGTACATTGGCTGAATGTTTTTTTGTTTATATGTCCTTTTATACTTGGCGCAGTCATTTGGTTTCTTAACATAAAAAAATGCTTAATCTGGCATGAAATGCATTAACTACGCCTAGATTCACTAGCTTGTTAGCAATTCTTGTAAATGTTGATCAATTTGCATAACAATGTACAAAAGGATATTGGCATCCGATTCTATTATAATACCTTATTAGGTCTTAATCATTTTTCCATCAGACTTACTGTGAATGTTAAGAAGGCCTGTTTCTTTGGTAGATTTCCGATCACATACAATTATAATATATTTCCTATGACCCGTAATATCATATTAATGATCATGGATAGTTTAATGTTTCCTGTGATTTCCATAAAGATATTAAAATCGATTATGAAATGCAAGTTTGTTTTCATTTGATGGAGTAGGTAAATCCTTCTTCTGCGTGTCGATGGTAAAAATAGTAAGTTTTCAAATTTAAGTGTGAAGTTTCTATTTTAAATTCCTTGCTTGGCCCAGTATTCGAGCACGGCAATACTACCTAGTATAATATGTGCGTTATGATATTTAAGGTAGATAAGTGTGATTTCCAGCTAGATTTGAATACACATAAGTATCACCTGGAGTTTCTTGCACATTCTTCTCTATAGACGTCTATGCTTTAGACCGTGGCATTAGCATCATTTTTCTGAATGACTTCTTGACATTTCAAAACTGCGTGTAATTTATTTGATATTACGTTTATTTGATATAAAATGCTTCGAGTTGTTAGACTAAAATGTCGATGAATGTGCGCATCCCTACATACCCTACCCTACTGTTGTCGCGCATCATCGCCATCACATTAGTATGTTTGACAGTCGAATAGAGAATTACGCGCCGTTTTCACGGTGTTTTACTTTTTGAGTAGTTTGGAGTTATAATTAAATGTTTTATGTGTCAAAATTACGTTTATCTCTAAGGAAAACAACGTGAGGAAGCCAGCCTGTGCTAGAACCAAACTTTCAAAGACATGTGACTTCCACCAACCCGCACTGGGCCTGCGTGGTGTATGACGGCCCATTCTCTTTCCTAGAGAGGAGGCCTGAGTCCCAGCAGTGGGAACATTATAAGGCCGAGTATGCTATGCTAAAATTGCGTTTATCTCTATTAGATTCTATCAAATCGTTATAGAAATCACACCTGAAATAATAAGCAACTTTCCGAGTCTCAAGTAATCTGTCCAACCATACATATCTACTCCAATAGGTTAATTAATATCTACGTGTCCCTTAGGTACTCCTAAGTCTGATAGTAATAATACCTTTCTAGTTAAGACCAAAATAATATTTCCTCTTTTGCATATCACTGTCATGTTACAGTACCTTCCCCTTGTTCATTTACATTTGAAATGTCTTTACGGAGCTGTCATCTTTGATCTTTCTTAACATTTGGAAACACTGTCAGACACCTGCGTTTAGTTCAAATGAATATTTGAATCTTTTGAGATGATTTCAAGTAAGTAAGCTGACAAAGGGTTAGGTTAACCTAGGTTCGAAAATACGTAAGTAATCATGTTTTTAAGTCCTCAGCTGCCGTGACAGGAGGCACCTGGGTATCGCGAGTCACGGACCGATCTTCAGCCATCGTAAGTTGCGGATGACGAGCAATGGTTACCCATTGCTTGTTGCTCCCGTCAGGCCCTCCGGTAAGGAACGAGCTCCTGTCGTCTCCGACGTATAGTGTTCCATGCGTGCCTGAAAGAGATTTCAGTACAACCATAGAGAAGAATTATATTTTATATCTATTAGTTTATTATTTGGTTTTTTATTTATGTATTGTAATTTTATTTTATTTTTACATTGTTCTTGTAAGTTGTTGTACACTGATAGCCCGAAATCTTTTCCTTCCGTTTAAGTCCATCCAAAGGTTGTCTGGTAGAATTTACCCTGTGTAAAAAGACCGCCTATTGTACACTTATATTTGTAAATGTTTGTCCTTTTTAAGTTAAGGTGTGTAATAAAGCTATATAATAATAATAATAATAATAGAGGCTCAGCAGGGCCGGTGCCTGTCGTTCTTCTAACCCAAAGGTCATCTGAAGGAACATGAGGTGGGTTTTAGTCAGTAAAAATGACCCGCCCTCTCGCTCCACCTACCATAGAGTAAGAAAAGTCATTAGATAATTTCCCACCTCCCAAAAAACTCACAACGTACAATTTATCTGTTAGTTCTTAACCAATTCCTCGAACTCTATCCTTCCTCTTTCACGATTGAGGGTTTTATATTGTACTTGTCTCAATTTGCTTAAAATAACTAGTAATTTATACTTAGTTAAGCGTGAACCATTAGATCTATCTTCATCTTCTCGCCTTTTTCCCTATTCACAGACTCCCAGTTCTTCTTTACTAATCGTCATAGAGTATATCTTGTCTTTGGCTGTTTGTTCATAACACTTTTTGTCACATGTGTATCATTCTTTCCTATTACGTAGTAGACCTTCTCTATCATCTATTTAAAAAAAAAACCTGACAGGTATAACTGAGCAGGTAAACCTGTCAGGTATACCGTAACGATAAAGAGACGTTCAGAAAAACGATTACTGTCTTCAATCCGAAACCAAGTGAATTAATGATTATCACGGTGTTTCAGCCACTTCATAAAATCACTCACTATCCCGGTTTGCGGTGTGGGGGTTACCAGTGATTCCACACAGCATAATTTACCATTAGCCAGGGAATTAATTGCGATTAAGAGTTATTTACGAGTACAAACCACTTCTACAGCGGTTTATTGTAATAGCATGTTGTAATTATGTAAAATAAATGTTCTGTGTAAAATTATTTTATGTTTGTTGCAATGCATTGGGGTCGGACATTTATTCTCATCTAAAAAACTGGGGAAGTGCGAGTCGGATTCACGTACTCAACAAGGGATCCGTACAACCGTACCTATAAAAACAGTTCAATTCCCGAATTGAGTAACAAAGATTATTCCGAATCGCAATTTTTTTTTTGTCTAACGTAATTGCAGTTTGTATATTTTTTTCCTATATTTGTGCTATGAGACCTTACTTTATGCCAAATTTCAGGATTCTAAGTCAACGGGAAGTACCTACCATGTGAATTTTGAATCCCTTGAGAATGTGGGCTTTTTTGTGACATAAACGGTCGTATCTTATTACCTCCACGTATTCTCAAGATAAAGAGTCTTAACAGACAGACAGACAACAAAGTGATCCTATAAGGATTCCGCTTTTTCCTGTTGCGGCACAGAACCCTAAAAATAAGGCTTTGTTGTTGTTGTTGTGTGTTGAAAAAGTCACGACGTATTCTTGTATATTGACCAAAGTGTGTATGCGACAGAATTTGATTTCCTGTCAGACCAGCAATTTTTACGCCTTGCATAATGTTGTTGGTCTGTATGTTTGTTTGTGAACCGAAGATATTTTCGGAATATCTGGAGTTTACTTTTCCTTATTGTCTTGTTTTCGATATCGCATACGGAATATATGACCATGATCTCGTACACGATGCCTAAGCATTTTGAATAGATGTAAAGACTGGAGCCAACATTCTTAATGTAACCTCGTTTCTGAGTCTTGCCAGTTGAAATATTGTATGAGGTTGCCAGCCTATTTTAAGTTGGCCATTGTAACGGCAATCCTTATGAATACTTGGAAGATTTATATGGTTGTCATAAAGAAATAGCTTGTGATTTTAGAGATGTGTTTGTCCAATCAAAAGTGAGAACAATTGAAATAAGTCCAACTGTTGTTTTGTTATGTTATACGAGTATATTCAGTGTGTCTTATAATAAAACCAGTGGGGATTCCTACAATGATATTAAAAGAAACAAACGTGATTATGTTAAATTCGTTTATTATCTTGTTTTATTTATTGTTTGAGGACTCTACCACCGGTTCGTAAACCTACCCGCAACTGAGAAGAACCGGCAAGAAACTCAGCGGGGTCCTAACTTGAATTCATTCTATATAATTGAGATGAGCTAAAAACACATAGTATCTGATACTGTATGATGTTACATTTACATATCAGTAAAATATACTACATTGAAAACTCTGCTTAAGGAAGCAAGCAGAGTAAGTGGTTCGAATATGAAGGGTATTGTTACCACAAAAGTTAAATATTAAGAAAACATTTATAAACAAAGTAAATATTACCGTCAATTTGTTGAAAAGCAAAAAGCTTACCATAGTGTAACAAAACCAAGCACCATGACAACCTTTTTGCTTTGCTAACTCGAGCATCAAATACATTTGCTTCAACAGTTACTACAAAAACTTAAAACATAGGCACAGTAATGAGTTACCAACTGTTTTAATGACGAACAGTTAGATAAGTTGATAAAAACGAATCGATTGAACATTGGAGATCACTGAATTAATAGATTCTTATGCAAATGAGGTTATAAAGATTTGCGATTCAGTTTTATTCACTCTAAAGGTAGAAACATGTGAAGGGGCGTGGGTTGTGGCGCCAACCGACTGAGGTCAGTCAACTTTAAGGAACATCAACAAAGGGCAGGCCTTAAACCTTTTGCATTAATAATACAGCGTTATCCGTTATCATATGCATTGATTACATAGTAACATCTGAATAAGCTAGTAGAGCAAGATTTGAAACGTAAACTTGATAAAAGAAAAAATCTGCTTACCGTCAGGTAGGGTCGCAGTCAAGCACTATAATAGTTGTAATTAATGACTTTAAAAAAAAAGCTTCTGTTGTTAAATATTGAAACATTATAGTTACACATAACTCTGTTGTTATCAGAAAAAAAAGAAAAAAAAAACGGATTCTTGAATAAGATACTATTGTAGGTAGAAATTATCCTGTACGCCTATTCGCTCCTCGAGTAGATACAGTCGGTGACGGATGAAGATGTGTACCCATCATGCTAGTTAAACAAATTACTATAGCGTGACAAATACCTATCTCAGCCCTCAGCCTACTGACAGCACGTCCAAGTCAAGTTCCTCTTCGTCAGATAAAGGTTTTAGATACTGATCCCACACATACATATTCCTGCAGGATTTTCCATTATTGTAAGCAAGTCAACTAAACACAGGAAGATGATGTTTTTTGATGAGTTGGGAAGCATGATAAAATTCTCTAATATTATCCGAAATCTTGAATCTCGACTGATAAAAAATGCAACACTATTTACTGTGGTTCATCCAGTTCTACTAAAGATAACTTGATGACTGACCTAGATTGTATATAGTCTGAGTGTGAACTGAGTCCAAAACATGCATATTAAATATAATATATGGAAGAAACGGGAACTGAAGAAATAAGACTCAAACCACAAGAAAAATTACAAAAACAAAGTGCATGGTAACATGAAATAAAACAGGAGCAGCGCATTCCATGGATCAAAATAACATACCTAGATAAAGATAAAATATAAAACAAATAACTTTCTGGTTCAGTATTGATGAAAAATATTTTTTTTTCAAAAAGTGAAATTTGTGTAGAAAAAACATTGTTTTTATAATTACTAAAAGTAAAAACTATAATGCACTACGATCATGAAGTATAAAGACTACCCATAACAATACAGAAGCTATGGAAACGAACTTCGCTGAATGAATGAATGTAAAAAAACCTTATCGATCATAAAGTTGGTTTGTCAAGATCTACAAAAATGCCTCCCATTGCGGCAAACATTACACAGTATATGACAACAAACAGCTAAGCTAGGTTAGGAATAGTGGAATGAAAATGCCTACGCTAGCGAAACAGATTTTGATAACGATGTGAAGTGTTTAAATATTTTAACAATAAAGAGATATTAAAAAAAAAATGACATAATATCGAAGAACTAAACTTTGGCAACATCACGAGACAAGCGATCATCACTCTCCAAAAAATGATGGCTAATAAAACACACAGCAGCGTAGTCCTAAATCTAGCCAAACAAAAGTTACACGCCTATTTTGAGCGAAGACGTTGACTGCCACTCCATGATGATTGTGCATCATGTTGAATCTACCACAATGATGTGATGGATGAACTATGAACAACGCCATTATATCATGGTGGCGGATCACCATGAGCAGGGAACTACCCACGCAATAAGAAATTGTAATGTTACAAATATGCGAAATAATAAAAAAAAAATATTATCAAAAAAGCACGTACAATAAAACGCAGTCCTAAGAAGGCCATATTGAAATAGATGATGATCAAAGATGCACACACTGAATACGTGATTAATAGTGTATCGAAACTAAATCGATTTACTAGTGATCACGTAAACAACGTGAACACAAAAACGAAGACACACATAATCAAATTGTTAGTAAAATTATTACCATGTAGTACACTGAAACAAACGCAATTATATGTAATATTAATATCGTCCAAAAAAGATCCCAATGTCTTTTTCATAATTGAAACCTCGGTACGGTATTTGCCCATGATGAGAAGAGTGAAGACGAAGAATGAGACGAGAATGAAGACGAAGGTACGATTAATAATGTTATAACAATATAATTTGAATCTACTGTAACCAAATTTTACTGTCATAACTATATCAAATCGTACGCTGCAGGTGCTGCTAGAGAAATTGTTTGATAAATGATTGGAGTTGGAATCAGGATTCAATCAAATTCTCAAAACATCGAAAAATCAGGACAATGTAATGAAAACATACAATTTAAGTAACTTGTTGAGACATTGCCAAAGGTATGGTAAGAAAATGAAATACATTATTTAGAAGATGTTGTCAGAAACGTGCAGGATACAGAGCAATTAAAGAATCATTCATATATATAGATGATGTGAACATTCAGGAGATCGAAGATTTATCGAGAAGCTAAATAAATAGCCTGCGCTTTAAAAGAAATTAGCGATGGCTGAATAAAAGGAAGTATTCAGAGCACATGCAACACAACCAAACAAACAGCTACTATACATAGCTAAACTGTAGAAGAAAAAACAACGTTAAAATTCGATACTCAGAATTATTTTATTCCCACTACTCGCAACTAACTTCAGAAAAGGAGGAAGTTCTCAATATGGATGTTTTTTATGTTTGTTATTACAGAAAAAAAAGCTGTAGACAACCTAGACAACCGTGTTGTCTATGGTCATAATGGTGTACGTGTAACACATTTATGCCCGATACACACAGGGAAACTGGTTTTTGTATTTTTGTAACCAATTGTGCGTATATTCAGGCAGAATAAAAAAGTTTTCTTTCTTCTTATTTCTTTCTTTAGAACTCTGTTATTTATGAAAATATTTAAAAACAACTCTTTCTATATGTGGAATAATTTATACTTAGTCTCCTAGATTGATAATTTGTCCTTAAAATCAAGTTTTGATAACAAGTTCCATGAGGAATTGAGGGATCTCCAAAATTAATATAAACACCGTCTGTTCCGTCTTTACCTTCCGGCTTCATTATGAGATCCGATCAATGGTGGTACCATAGCCAGAGTACAATCTCATGACAATTTCAATAAACCCAAACATGGCTAGTATGTTTTTTGTTTATCGATAGGATGATCTATCAATATCAATAGTGACTTGGAAAGATTACTTTTTTTCAGTATGTTTTTCAATTTACTATAAAACAAAACGAAAATACAATAGGAAAAACCCGAATGAAATCATTATGCAAAGTTAAGTCCAAAACATTTAATTATGCGTGAGTCCAGCGACCCTAATGTTTGAAAATCTATAGGAGGTGAGTACCTGCCGTATCGATTTTTAATTTAAACGCCAATATCACCATGCTGCCAGGATAAGAAAATTATTGAACGCTGTTTTTCTTTTTATTATGACTGTATGATTTAGCTTTTTGACTAATTGTAAAGTTAATATTTAAGTGTCTTTTGGAACAATTTCGATATGCCTAAATAGCTTTCTAAGATTTGAAAACTTTCATATTAAAATATTAACTGGAAACCTGCTAAACGTGAAAATACCTACTCATTCAAAACACAGTATCTAATCTTTACTTTGCTTTTGTGGAAAGGATTTAACAGAAGCAATTAATTTAAATGAGTAAAAAATAACGCTTTGAATGTTCCCAGAAACAGATATAAAGGGTTTTTTAAAAACAGGAAAAAAAGAATTTTAGGCCGGCCACAGATAATCATAAAATAACAAAATTTTAATTTAAAAAATAAACGTATACGCCTGTCTCACCCACGCTTCGACACCAACCCGACCTAGTTAGTTATTTAATTGTTCGAGCACCTACTGAAAATGAAAAGATTTATTACAAGCTTTTATTTAGTTTCACCTGTCCCGATATTTGTCTGTAATCAAATCTTGAAAATTAAATTTCACCCACTACCCGGTTATCGATTGAGCTGAAATTTTGCATGCATGTATACAACACACAACAATGGTTTTGGCTTTAATTTTTTGCTATGGACGTTATTTTTGTAGCATATCTGTGGAACTACCAGTCAGATTGGAACAAATCTGAATAAGATAACCAGATTCGTGACGAAAAGTGGTTAGAGGGTATAGATCCTTTTTCAGTAGTCCAGTAGTTTACTTCACTTTTATTTAGTACTAGCTGCTCCCAGCGGCTTCGCTCGCGTGATAGCAGAAAATTATCCCAAGGGAACGTACTTCCGGGATAAAAAGTATCCTATGTCCTATTCCAGGACATGGTCTATTCGTGTACCAAGTTTCATCAAAATTGGTTTTGCCATTTAGGCGTGAAGACGTAACAAACAAACAAACAAACTCACTTTCGCTTTTATAATATTAGTAAGGATTCTACTAGCATAAGCAATTGGTAGGTCGTTTGGTGTTTCACCTTATGACAAAACGCTCAAAACAATACACTACCATGGCTCGCAGAAGTAAAGACGAAGACGCGGGTGAAACCGCAGGATACAGAAAGTGTATATTAAGATTTTTCCCATCTTTTAAAAATCAAGTACTATCTACTACTCGTCATCCTTTTAATATATCCGCCAAACCTGTTTCAATATTATTAAAGAACAAAATAACCAACTCACAAAAGATGTTTAGAACTGCGCAATATATTCATAATCTTATAGGATCACAGTGCAATATAAAAAGTCCAGTACAATGGCGAACTCACACGTGCGATCTCCGCGAACCGGGCAGATGCGCCGGCGCACCTGGCAAGGGAAAGACAGCGCATGCGACTCCAGAAATAGTATGGTTTAGCGATCGCGTTGACCGATTTTACACCGAGGATAAACATTTTTTAGTTTTGTTTACTTAGAGATTGCGTTACGTTGAAAAAAAATATTTCCAAGTTAGCAATTAACCTGTTTTAAAAGATTTCGACATCGATAGGAAGTTTTGTTTATTTTTGTGTAATAAATTGGTAACAGGACTTGAAGATACTTTAGTTAATTCGAGTCTCTATAGCTGGATATAGGCAATCATCTATGCTACGATGGATAAAAACATATAAAACTTTATTTATCAACAATATTTGAATACTGTTTTATGACTTGACAAATAAAGGACTAACTTATCCGCTTTTTTTTCAGTCAAAGTACCTATACATAGTTCCACATAGATCTCCTTCAAATCTACACTTCATATAATAAAGAGGTAAAGTTTGTATTTTTTCTTGGTAGGAGGTAATCTCTTTAGGTACTGGTCTAATTGCTAAAAATTTTTCACCGATAGAAAGCTGCTTTATTCCTGTGTGACATAGGCTATATTTTATTTATGTGGGTAAAGCCGCGGGCAAAAGCATTACTTTATAATTTCAGAGTTTGTGTAGTGTCGTCGTCGGACTAAAGCCGTATTTCCATTTTTCGCGATGTGATGAAAACTAAAAAAATCTTTCGACTTTACGATGAGACATATTGTGGTATAAATCAATGCATATGATAAAGAATATTAACACATATTATGGATCGATACTAACTAAATAATTCTTAATTAAAACATAGTGTCAAACAAGAAAACGATAAGTGTAAACATCATAATCAGTATTAACACAAGATTATTTTCAAACACTAATTAGGACACCCTTATCAGTTTATCACGCTATGATTCAGGTGTTAACAATCTTAATATGTAGGTGAAGTACATTTTTAAGAACTTGACATAATATTAAAGATTGCATAGAGTTTATCTTGTAAACAAGTGAGTCAGTATTACTTTTTAGCTTAAACTGCTGGGTACAGGCCAAATAACTAATTTATTTTTGGAATTGAAAAAAAATTGCAGTCTTAGTGTCACTTATTTGCGAATAGATTTCAAAACAACACATTAACAATCTAAATTTATATGTCAACGGAAAGTACGATAACAACCACAGAAAAGATGAAAGAGGTTAGAAAGGAAATTCTTCCGATTTGTACTACAACGAGTGTCGCCGCTTGTCTCCCTTTATCTCCACTACAGGCAATAAACCAATACGAACGTGCATTACACAAGTAACAGTCCACGCACACTTAGATCGCTAGTTTGCTATTGGTAGTTGAACTATGAGCATTGTCCTACTTTGTGGCACGCCTGCCCCGCCCACAAGGCCATTTTAACCACTTTCATCTGTTCTGTGGTAACAATCATTTTGAAATCCGTCAACTACTTTACAGAATTCTTTCTTATAAACTAGTTATTGAACAATTTCGACTGAATATACTTAAGCCTAACTGTCCAGGACGTATAGCTTCATGGACGCGTATTCGTCATTATAGGCTTGGTGTGCGCCTGCTCCAGTTTACATACAAAACTATGAAACTATCGATGAAGAGGCAACGACACGACGTGTAAACGTCAGTTAACACTGTCAAACGGGGTGAATAGAAACGCAGGGGTGAATAGGAACATAATTAGTTTTTTCGCTTTGGTACATATTTATATTATTGTTTTTCTTTTATCACAATTAAACTAGTGCTTGACTGCGATCCCACCAAATTCTATCAAAGCATCCGTTTTTATAACAATTAATATGTATAAACAGGAATACTTAAATGCTTGGAAAAAATATTAATTAACCCGAAAATCCCCTTCAAATTTTCGTCCCTATTCACCCTGTTTGACTGTAGGCCTTAGAAAGCGAAAATATGGTATATTTATTTATTTATTTATTCTTCATGCAACACAAAGTACATAGGCGGACTTAATGCCTTAGGCATTCTCTGCCAGTCAACCTGGGGTGGTGAATGAATCATAATATAGAGGAAGAAATCGATAGTCGGTACTACGTTAGAACAGTGTGAAAAAAAAATGTAATCAGAGACAATAGCAAAGAAGATGAAGCTACTGAGATGATAATTAAGTTAAACCTTTGCGTTTCGACCTTCGCTTCAACCCTTTGAAGTGAGTTAGGTAGTCGTACAATGTATCCTGTCCTTCAGAAGGCCTATTGAGACATTTTGACGTAGGTACTTAATCGTGTTAAGGAATAGACTACAGCAGGCCTAGCCAAGATTAGACTATTTCATTTCGATTCTATTGCATCGAACGCCTCGAGTTGGCTACGCACGCCTAAAGAAAGAAAGAAAAAAGAAAGGAAAAGTAAAAAGAAGAAAGAAAGAAGAAAAAAGAAGAAAGAAAGAAGAAAGAAATAACAAAGACGAAAGAAGAAAGAAATAACAAATAACAACGAAGAAAGAAGAACAGTTTATTTACGCGAAAGAAGACGCAATCCTCAGACTTATTGTTCTAAAGTCATCTCAACGCTCAGTCACGTGTTCAGAACAAAGGAATCGGAGGCATGGCCAACTCGAGGCGTTCGACGCAATAGAATTGGAACGATGCGGTCGTAACTTGGCTAGGGGAGCAGGGCTGCCCACGAAATTCAAATATTCTTAATTTTAACCCTATTGAATGACTTTTTCATGAGATAGCCAATTATATAGTGAAAGACGAATTGAGAGGATTGTATTGATGATTTTAATGATTGTAATTCCGTAAATAAGAACATATTATACACGCCAATACTATTTTAACAAGCTTTTATTTAGTTACACCTGTCCCGAGGTTTGTCTGTAATCAAATCTTGCAAATTAAACTTGAGCCACTTCCTGGTTGCCGATTGAGCCGAAATTTTGCATGCATGTGTAAATCAGATGACAATGCTAAATAATTATGACATGGAGAAGATCTGATGATGGAACCGGAAGGTGGCTATAGGAACTTGGTAGTTAAACGACACAGCCTCATCGAGTTTGGGCTCGTAAGATTCGTCTTGACGAGTATTAATTATATAGGTATACCGAGCTATAAAAGCTTGCAATGAAAAAAATATTTTCATTACAAGTCTGTTATCAATATACAATGTAACACTGACCTACAAAATGCGAGATACATAGATTTTTTTACGTAAGGAATTATTTTATACGAAAATCTTTTTTACACTATGTTTTCTATTGGAACAAAAAAAAACTTTTTACAAAAAAAATATAACCGACTTCAATGATAAAAAACACTGAAAAGTATCAAATAACTTTAATTTTGGAAGTCGGTGTTTCTATAATAGTTTAGTCTCTTCGTTATTTAACACCGACTTCCAAAATTAAAGTTATTTGATACTTTTCAGTGTTTTTTATCATTGAAGTCGGTTATATTTTTTTTGTAAAAAGTTTTTTTTTATTTTACACTTTTTAGTTATGGTACCACCACTAAAAAGTACCCCTCAGTCAAACTTAAATACCTTATAGTCAGAGCGCATCTCATAACGGTTCTAATAATCCCAAACACGGTTAGATTACATTAATTTACCTTTCGGCTTCAACATCAGTTCAGTTCGATATATCCTCTCCCCCTCTTCTTTCAAACAGTCATTAGACTAGATGCTGGAGAGGGAAAGGATATATCGAACTGATCTGATGATGAAGCCGAAAGGTAAATCTTTCAATCAGTCATTAGACTAGATGCTGATAATCCCGGCTGTAGCATCAGGCCAGATTTATGTCAACATTGCAATGAACTTAAAATTTAGTCCTGTTTAAAATGAGCCCAAACACGACTACGGTGCTGTAATTTCAAGGTTTGTACTTTTCCTGATGCTCCTGGCTTCAGCATCAGGTCTCTATGTACTTCGGTGTTCTTTATTAGCAGTACGTTTATCCACACATCGAGCCGTTTTCAATGAGCCTAAACTCGATATATCTGCTGTTTGTTGTCGAGGACTTAGGTACTCTGCAGACTATCCTGACTGCAGCATCAGGTCATGACTTGATGATCATGAGACCAAATGTGGCAAATGCCCTATCAAACATCAAAACAATTTACTAAAACAGTCCTTGCCTGTTCGAGTAACTTCTTACTGTTAAGGAGTTGTACCTTCCATCATCAGCCCAGCTACCTGAGATGGTGACGACCATACGCAAATACACAAGATACTTCATAAAATATGCGAAAATCAATAAGTGAGCCTATAAAATTTGAAGGTTGCCCTCGATTTCTCCAAGATCCCATCATCAGATCCTAATTTGGTGATAATGGGACCACCTCAGAAGTATCTACTTTCGAACAAAAAAAGAATTTTGAAAATCCGTCCACATTTGGGGGAGTATTCGACGAACAAACATACAAAAAAAAAAAAAAAAAAAAACATACAAACAGCCGAACGTAGTACCTCCTCCTTTTTGGGAAGTCGGTAACAAAATAGCCAAATATAAAATTGGCAAACGGCAATGATTTGATGAAACTAAACATTTTGCAAGATTTGTTTGAACAGAAAACAATGCTAAACCATTTGCAAAATTGTTTGCAGTGTAAAATGAAGTTTGCAGACAACTAAGAGGCTAGCTATTAAAGTCCTCGACTGTTATTTTTTGCACTTTTGTTGAATATTATATGCAGTTTGTGAGAAAAAGTTTTCTTTAAATTGTAAAGACTAACTTTTATACTCATTTACCTACATTTCCTTGATTGTTCATTGCAATTTTCCCTGAAGGAGATTTTTTTTACTCATTTTATTAT
>OX439371.1:4607772-4783736 GCA_949319445.1 Mythimna lalbum | reverse complement strand
CCGATTTCAGTCTGCTAAAAAACACATACTAAATACGAATACAATATGTACCGGTTGCACCATTTCCGATACAACAAAATAACATGCAACAATTTAACCACTAGTTAAACTAACATGTGTTTAAATTTGACATTATTTGTTAAGGTCAGCAACAGCTGCCGTCGTCATCGTCACGGTGGGTGACCCAACTGGTGGTCAAAACACGGAATAGATAAGTTCAGAAGCTCAGGTCTATGTAACGCGCGAAACGCACGCACAAGTGCAGGCGCAATCCCGACTGTCACTTCATTGAGATTGCGATGAGTACGTGTTTCGAAGGTTCTCGTGGCAACCATATAAACCAACCGTGTCAGTGAGTATCACAGTTTATTCATAGAAGTTTGAAACCCGTGACAAATTAGACTACAATTATGACAGCTGACTTTGTTGCTCAGCAGACATTGGACCACCGCAAGCAGGTTTGCAGATGGCGATTAATGGCTATCTGATAAGGACTAAGCCCAGCTCGACGGCGACGAGCGCCTCAAAGATCTATCAGTGGCGATCTACAGGTACACTTCTAAGACCTATCAGCATAAACAGGGTAAGCTAGAGTCGATACTTACGCTGGCTGCGGGATAGTTCAAAAGAGCCACTACGGCCATGGAACGCAAAGTGCAACTAAAAAAAGCGGTGGCGTTTTTCAAAAAAGTCTAACACTCCTTCCCGTTCCCGGAGTGGGAGAAGTTATCTGATGATTTCATTTAAAAAAAAGCAGACATCACTCTTATCCGTGCATTTGCAACGGGCATTTGTTTCAGATGGACGTACCTACTTAGTACGTATGCGTCTATGTTTACGGGCATTTACACATTGACACTGACATTGTTATTATATAGTTATCTGACTTTGTATTAAATCTGAATTTATAATATTATTATGATTTTTTTTTTTTAACTTTAACTTTTTTAAACTGTAAACTGTATTTTTACGATGGGTTTTCTAGCCTGAAATAAATGAATTTATTATTATTATTTAAATTCGCTCGATGAATAAACCTTCTGTATCTATCTACTCCGTGGTCAAGGAGTAGAACTAACGTTAGTTAAAAAACTCAATTTGCGGTTAGAACGTTGTTTGAAGGTCGGTCGAGATCGTTTCGTTCGGAAAAAGGACTTTTTACTTGTTTTTTTGTTGTTAAATGCGTGTTTCTAACAAAATGGCGACCGTGGGAGAATTAGATTGGTGTGGTTTAACTCTTATTGAGGATATAATGTGAGGAGTCGATATGTTTATTTATAATAGGTGTGTGATAAGTGATAAACAATTGAGGTGATATATTTTGATGGGTTTATAACCGCCAATAACCTGGATGTAATCTAAAATCTAATAATAAATAAAATAAAAATAGAATTTCTCAGTTTTAGCTAGAAACTGAGAAATTCTATACGAAAAAACTTGATACCAATTTGCTGGAACCAGGAAACGAACCATAAATAACTAAGACTTCATAATTTGCAAGATTTCCCCACGCAACACGTTATATTTTAATTTATAGAATCTATGTACAATATTTCAATGAAAAATCACAAAGTGAGCTTGTTATGTTATCGGGGTATCCGTACAAATACATGGTCACCGGGCCATCTGGGCGACTGAGAGGTTGTTTTGCTCCCGCACCCAGCTGTGCACTGGCGCTTAATACCCGCTATGATCTACCGTGACCTGTGTTATACTTAGTGCCAGTGATGTCCAACTTGTGACCATTTTTAAATATTTTTGGGAAAAAATATAACATGGTATAAAAATCATTGGAATCAATTCAGTTACTGATTCTGAACAAACTATTCAGATTTCGCATATACAGAAAATAATATTGTATAATAATATCCTCTTGTGTTCATGAGAAACCGATGTTGAGTGGCGGACACATTCGCATGACATGGGATGACATTTCGGAGACGTTTGCGAAACAACACGGCACCCATAATTTAGTAGGCTCATCTACTTACATTTTGATTGATATTCAGAGACCTAATGGTTATAAGAGGTGGGAAAGACTACGAACGAAGGATGGACTGGAAGATAGATGATATGGCTGGAAGGCGGGTGACTGATTAATGAAATGAAGACTAATGCCAAAGACAATTTCTTTTTAAACCAAAAAATTTCGTTGCTCTACACTAGGAATAAAACTACACTGCGCACAAGTGTGCCACACACGCCGATCTGGGCGCGTCGGTCTCCATAGATTTCAAATGGAAACTAGACTTGTAGAGCTACACTAGATCCACACCACGTGATGTCGTCCTACATAACTGGCCTCTTGGTCTAGTAGTTAGTGACCCTGACTGCTATGCCGGAGTTGGTGGGATCGATTCCCACCCAGGACAAATGGTTGTGTGATGAGCATAATTATTTGTTCTGTGTCTGGGTGTAATTTATCTATATATTTAGATATATATCTATATAATTATGTTTATCAGTTGTCTAGTACTCATATCACAAGCTCTGCTTAGCTTAGGACTAGACGGCGTTGAGTGATAGTTGTGGAATATATTATATATTTTACATACAAATCGATAGAGAGCAGTGGTGGCCGAGTGGTAACGGCCCCGACTTACGCATTGTAGGTCGCGGGTTCAAACCCAGCCAGGCGTATTACTTTGTGTAATTTATTTCATCACCACTGCTCTTAAAACGGTGAAGGAAAACATCGTGAGGAAACCGGCATGTCCTAGAACCAAAAATTCGAAGACATGTGACATCCACCAACACGCACTGGGCCCGCGTGGTGGATTACGGCCCATTCCCTCTCCTAGAGAGGAGGCCTTAATCCCAGCAGTGGGAACATTATAAGGCCGACTATGCTATGCTATGCTACATACAAATCTGGCGTGTTACACGAGTGCGTCGGTCTAATGTAGTTCTATCTTTACTCCTGTATCGTGGTTGCGATCACAAACATGTAAACTTGCGTACAAGACCTTCAGACTCGAAACAACTATTTGTAGGCCATACAAATATTTGTTCCAAGAGCCACGATACGCATTGAAGCAGTTAGTTGAGGAAAGAAAGACATGATGCGTCAATCTATATTACTATAATAATATTACATAACGGAAGAGTTTGTTCCAACGTGATAATCTCAAAAACTACTGGTTCAAATTGAATCTTGTAGTGTTGGATACCCCTTTTATTGAGGAAGATTATAAGCTATATAAGATTACGCTCCAACCAATAGGAGCGGAGAAGTAACCAAAGACGCGGGTGAAACCTCGGGGGACATATAGTTCCTGGTTATTATGAAAATGATGAAGATGACTAAAAGAATTATGAGTATATACATGTGGATAGGTGGAGAGGGAGAGGGAGGCCAAAGAAAAGATGGATGGATTGTGTGAATAGTGATATGAAAGAAAAGAAAGTTAGTGATAGCATGACGAGTGACAGGGCAGAATGGAAGAAAAATACGTGTTGCGCCACCCCAAATAAGACAGGACAAGGACAGCAAGATGATGATGATGAAAATAAAGAAGATTTAAAAACCGAACAGTAGATACACACACAAGCAGATTTACATTTAAAACCAAAGTTCGCGAGTTGATTCGTAAAAAGTTGGCAGTAGTTTCATCACAGCGCTAATGTTTTCCTATTGTCGACTTGGGCGGGCCAGTTATTTGACTATTTTAGTGTATGTATGTAGTGTATTAAATTGAGTATATATTGTAATTATAAATATTTATTCTATGGTTTATTAGTATATCTATGCTATGGTATATTAGTATATCTTTACTTAATTCGCATTTTCTCTCACTCTTTTATTGCACCTACCACTACTTTTTCTCTGCATCACCCAAAGGTTGACTGGAAGAGAATGCCTAAGACATTAAGTCCGCCTCTGTACATATGTACACAAAGTGTTAATTAAATAAATAATAAATACTTCTACTAATACTAATAACAAGACCGATTTTCTTTAATCATCGACCCGAAAAAAAGCTTAGAGTAACAGAAAAAACCGTAAAATCGGACAAAAAAGGCCTGTTTCATTCCAAATTGAGAACAAAACACTTCGGACAGACTAAACAGTTGATCCGATTTGTACAAATGGATCTCCCATTTATTGGGATAGATTGGATCCGTCTTAGTACAAAGGGTCACTGTAGCTTTGAATATAAAGACTATTGAGAATCAGTAGTGTTCGACTAATGATTAGAGGCTTCTTTCTACGGACCGATGTAATGCGACATCGCGACAATTCGTTTTCACAGATTTTTTTTTTGTTAATGAAATTAGTACCATTTAATTATATTACATACTAGCTTTTGCCCGCTCGGCTTCGCTCCCGCTCTTCCCTACTCTACCCTACTATACCCTACTCTACCCTACACTACCCTACACTACTCTACACTACTCTACACTACTCTACACTACTCTACACTACTCTACACTACTCTACACTACTCTACACTACTCTACACTACTCTACACTACTCTACACTACTCTACACTACTCTACACTACTCTACACTACTCTACACTACTCTACACTACTCTACACTACTCTACACTACTCTACACTACTCTACACTACTCTACACTACTCTACACTACTCTACACTACTCTACACTACTCTACACTACTCTACACTACTCTACACTACTCTACACTACTCTACACTACTCTACCCTACTATACCCTACTCTACCCTACCAAACTTCACATAAACCATCTACTAAATAGTCCGAACAAAGCCTAAAAATTTGGTTTGGATAGGTGAGCCCGTTCTTGAGTTATAAAATAACAACGAAAAGTGGCATTGATTTTTATATACATAGATTTTTAAGGGACCGTAAATTAGTTGGCAAAAACGGAACCGTTTAAGGCCAGGCTCATGTTGAGCTTTTTTAAACCTCTGGGAATCCACAAATATATAGGTAAAAGAGAACAGCATGAAAAATTATTTTATTAAAATTAACTATATTACTATGCGCCGGGCAAAAATTAAAACACAATATAAATTATTTGGCTTGATAAAAAAATCGCTTAATTTTAATAATATTAAAAAGAATTACTTTATATCCGTCTGTTAACTCGTTTTGCCACAAAACAACTATCCTTTGAAGCAGTGAAACAATCAAACTTCTAAGTCAACGCAGTGTAAAGATAAAGCCGTTTAAACTCAGCTAAGGTGCATATTTTAACATTTGCAAAGAAATCAAAACCTTTGGATAATTTTGATTGGGCGGAGCATCGCCGTGCCCTCGTGGGGGCGATCGGCGGCGGAGACCTCTCGCGCCGGGCCCTGGTCGAGGCCATGGTCCGGAGCGAGGAGGAATGGCAGGCGGTCGCCTCCTTCTGCGAAGCAGTAATGCTTGCAAAGGAAGAGGCCGACCGCATCAGGCAACGGCGCCCTCGCCGCCGTCGCCGGGATTCCGATCCCGATTTCCGGCCACCGTAGACGCGGGCTCGCGGACGGCGAGCAATGGGTAGCTCGCTGTCCGACCGTTCGGCAACTGTCCGAACCGAGTCCAAGTCGTCGACAGGAGGCCCAAGTCGTTGTCAGCAACAGGAGGGGCCCAGCTGGCTGGCAGCTCAAAGCTTACTGGGGCCAGGGTTATCCGAAAGAAAACTCAAGCCCCGGTATGAAGAGGCTAGAAGTAACGGGGTGGGTTTTTAGTCAGTAAGAGTCTGACACTATCTCCCGCTCCACTCAAGGATGGGAGATGTCATTTCGATGATTTTTACCCCCCGGAAAAAAAACCCGCTACCTCATTGTATGAGAGGCAAGTGCCTTAACAATTGGGCCATCACGACACCTCTTATATAATACCTACTGTGAAAAATCTTCCGTGACCTCCTACTATCAGGTATACCTTCTTATAGCTATAGTTGGCCGTAAAACAAAAGATATCTAGTCCAATATTTGATCAAATAAATATGGAGTAACTACCAATTTGGCCTATTTCCAATAGATATCCAGGAATTGATTGAATGAAGGAGAAAGATTTTATCGCTAGAGTTTTGAAAGTGAAACTGTATTTAAATAATTTAAAGTGACTAGCACTCACAATGGTGAAAGGTCGGAGTTCAAGATCTGATCCATTGGACTATTTAATTTATTGCTTTAAATTGACATTGTTTTAGAGTGTAAGCCTATAAATAACTTTACAAACTTAATGAAACCTTTGAAAATAATGAAATAATACGAACAGGTCTCACTTCTAGATTATTGCCTTATTTACGTTGAAAAATCATCAAGAGATTCGGAAAAAAACTTCGAGAAATTATTAATAAACTAGTTCGCTTTACTTTCAACGATTGCTTCACTGCTTACCATCAGGTAGGATCGCACTGCAGGCGCGGGAATGCGGGCGGCGAGCCATGGGTAGCTTGCTGTCCGACCGTCCGGTAACTGCCTGGACCGAGCCCAAGTCGTCGACGGCACGCACTCAAGGTTTTGTCAATAAAAGGAGGGGCCCAGCTGGGTCAAAGCCTACTGGGACCAGGGTTAGTTTCGAAAGAGTAGCTCGAGCTCCGGTATGAAGGCACGAAGGAACGGGATGGGTTTTTAGTCAGTAAGAGTCTGACACTATCTCCCGCTCCGCCCAAGAGCGGGGATTGTTATTGATGATTTTTCCACCATAAAAAAATGGTGGGATCGCAGTCAAGCACTAGTTTACCTATATCATTTAAAAAACCAATAAACTCAAAAACTTACTGGACTGATTAAAAAAAAAACTCCAATAGAACTACTACTAGCTACTTTTATCACTAAGAACTATAAGGCTATATATATTTTGTAAGTAGATACTAAATTATTACGTGGACAAAGCCGCTCGTAGAAGCTAATTATAATATTCCACAACTATCACACAACGCCGTCTAGTCCCAAGCTAAGCAGAGCTTGTGTTATGGGTACTAGACAACATACTGATAGGTAAACATACTTATATATTTCTAAATACATACATATTATATATAAATTACACCCAGACACAGAACAATAAATGATCATGCTCATCACACAAACATTTGTCCTGGGTGGGAATCGAACCCACGACCTCCGGCATAGCAGTCAGGGCCACTAACCACTAGACCAACAGGCCAGTCAAAAAATAAATACTACAATTAAAAGAAGTAGGTATAAAATCATATTGAAACGTTTAATTACTTCATCAACCACCACAGTACCAAAAAATTACACAATTACAAAATAGAATAATAAAATTTATACACAGTTGGAACTCCTAAAATAACTACCTGTTCCGAGTAAATACCTATCAGAGGTACTAAGGTATCAATTAAAGACCCGTTACCACGTTCATTTATATTGATATGTAAGACGTTTACTGTACCATCTGTAACCGTTCACATGTAGTAATGAGTGTCCAGTACTAGAGGGTGGGCCCCAATGTGGCCCTGGTATGGGTGGGACTGGAAATACCAGGTTTTTTAACCCTGGTATGTCGCTAGGGATGCTATTATTATAAATGCCGTGTAAGTGTTGTATAGGAGTGTTTGTACAGTCAAAAAAAGAGATAGGTAGCTAGAGTCGTCTAATATAGTTGAACTTTTCTGTGTTTGAATTTATTCTTATTAATGAATAGCTTGTTTACTACGAATTTCATTAGTTTCATTCGTATTCATCAATCGGTTTCTATGAAAACCTTAATTTATAAGATGATCTTTATTTTAAATAGGAGGTCATCAAATACGTGGAGCGCGAAGGTGTGTCAGATTTTTACTGACTACACACCTGTCTCCTTCAGTTGCTTTTTGCATTCTAGGCTCTAGGACCATGAGTTTCCTTTTCAGAAAATCTCGTCGTCAACAAAGCGTAGAGTACTAAGTGATGTTAAGGACTTGGGCTCGGACCGGAGTACCAAACGGTTACCGTTCGGCCGGATGGCGGGACTAGCTTTTGCCCTTAGTCTCACCTGCGTACAAAAAATGTATAGCTTATGTCATTCAGGAATAAAGCAGCTTTCTATCGATGAAAAAAAATTTTAACAATCATGCCAGTACTTTCAGAGATTACCACCTACAAACAAAAAACACAAATTTTACCTCTTTATAATATTGGTGTAGGAAGATTTAAATGACATATCTGATGACCTTGGTTACTTATCTCCTTTGCTGACTGTACCAAGAGTATAGACCGTAGAACTTGGAATATTAGTCATAACGGAATATATTATTATCCTGCCGTAGTTGAGGATTTCTTTCAGCGACACTAGGAAGTAATAATAATAATAATCATCTTTATTCAGG
This sequence comes from Mythimna lalbum, assembly GCA_949319445.1. Taxonomy (NCBI): domain Eukaryota; kingdom Metazoa; phylum Arthropoda; class Insecta; order Lepidoptera; family Noctuidae; genus Mythimna; species Mythimna lalbum. The sequence goes on along the minus strand of OX439371.1, from coordinate 4,775,479 downwards.
TAAGTTACACCCATATCATTAAATTGACACAACACACCATATAACACAATTATTACTTAATATGATTAATGAATAAAATTGCCTCGAAAATTTAATTACCTAATTAATAAACACAATAATTACATTAAAGGCGCGGGCCCACCGCGGCGCACGGAGAGGCTACGCACGTGTGTTAAACTTCGCTTTCTAAGAATATGTAAGTGGTTGTGTCCACTGCAAGTCACGGAGAGGCTACGCACGAATTGACGTCACTGATACATGCGTGGCTTGCTCGAATAGGCGGTTACATAGCTCAACGCTGTCGACGTAGGTCTACGTTTCCACTGGAGTTCACGAATGCGACCCACGACTATGTAAAGCCCGGTTATAGCAGCGTTGTTTTCAGTAGTACACCTCCCGCAGTGAAGCCCGTGTCAGTGGATTGCAGTGGCACGTGCGTAGCCTCTCCGTGCGCCGTGTCACGCTATACATAGTCGTGGGTCTTCGTGTACCTGTAATCCAGTGGAAACGTAGACCCACGTTGTCAAACAACTTAATACACGCAGCTAAAATGAGCCGCGTGTGCGTGCACAGCATGCGCTGCGGTGGGCCCGCGCCTTAATATTACAAAAATAATAAATAAACAAATCGTCAAGGAAGTATCGGGCAACTAAAGGAACGCGAGGTGGGTTTTAGTCAGTAAAAGTCTGACACTCCCTCTCACGATTCCTGGAAGGCGACAAGTCATTGTATTTTTTTTTGTGTTTGTAGGAGGTAATTTCTGAAAGTACTGATCCGATTGTTACATTTTTTTCACCGATAGAAAGCTGCTTTATTTCTGAGTGACATAGGCTATAATTTATGTGCGCTGGCGTAGCCGCGAGCAAAAGCTAGTGATAATATAATTTGTCGGGCTTCTCGGTTTATGGTAGGTAAGAAACTTTTGCGAATACGAGTCCGACTCGCACTTAGCACAGTTGGCCTTATAATGTTCCCACTGTTGGGACTCAGGCCTTCAATTTGGGAGAGGGAATGGGTCGTAAACCACGCGGGTCCAGAGCGGGTTGGTGGATGTCACATGTAGGTATTCGAATTTTTGGTTCTAGGACATGCCGGTTTCCTCACTATGTTTTCCTTCACCGTTTTGAGAGCAGCGGTGATGAAATAAATTACACAAAGTAACGCGCCTGACTGGGTTTGAACTCGTAAGTCGGGGTCGTTATCACTTGGACACCGCGCTGCTCTCACCCTTACCGGTTTTTTTTTTTTCTTAAGAAAATGTCTTTTTTGTCGTAATTTTCCACAACTTCTATTCTGAACGCAAACTAAGTTATTTTAGTATGATAATTACTCAAGAAATGAAATTCTAAGTATGTAATATATGCCATTTTAGCGTTTAAATGAACCACGTTATATGTTAATTTTCGGAATAATTCATTCAGGTTGTTCCAAATATGTCTGGCATTTCTAAAATTGCTCTCTGGTAATCAATCGTATTATTTTAGTTATGAATATCAGACTGAGCTATTCCAAAATCTAATTTAGATGAAATATGGGGTCTCCCGCAGACAGAAGCGTCGCGTCAATAGTGGGATCGAAGCTAGAACTCATCATCTTATGACAACCCCCGCTCTTGGGTGGAGCGGGAGATAGTGTCAGACTCTTACTGACTAAAAACCCACCCCGTAACTTCTAGCCTCTTCATACCGGGGCACGAGCTTCCTTTCGGATAACCCTGGCCCCAGTAGGCTTCGACCCAGCTGGGCCCCTGCTGCTGCTAGAATTACATTAGACCGCACACGTGTTACACACCTGATTTGTACGTAGAACGACGGCGCGTGGCGTGGATCTAGTGTAGCTCTACAAGTCTAGTTTCCATATAAGACCGATGCGCTTAGATCGGCGTGTATGTCACACGTAATACCGACCGTCCGGTAACCATCCGGATCGAGCCAAAGTCGTCGACGGCGCGGAGTGATTGATCCACGCGCGCCTCAAGGAGTTGTCAGCAACCATCGGGGCCCTGCACGGTCGAAGCCTACTGGGGCCAGGGTTAGGCCGAAAGATAGCTCGAGCCCCGGTATGAAGGCACGAAGGAACGGGGTGGGTTTTTAGTCAGTAAGAGTCTGACACTATCTACCACCCCGCCCAAGAGCGAGTCTTGTCATTTTGCATTGGATGATATTCCCCACCATATAAATAATACAAAAAAAACGTACAGTAAAAATTGATCCGTTTGCAGTACAAATTGCAAATCACAAACGCCATTTAACAGTTGATAACGATGACGTATCTATTTAGTTAAATGGTCATGATTAATTCATGGAACTGAAGCAAAGCCGGCGGCAGCGGCATGTATTATTGAACGCGTGTGAACGGACAGACGGATTGAACGAATGTTGTTATATTTATAGTTAGGGCTTCGTATTTTAGGTATCTAGGTTTTGCTATTGGATTTTTTTCGCCAGGTTTTCTAAGGTTTATTGCCTTGTTATTTAGTCTTACTGATGTTAACTGGAATTTTCGGTGGGCAAAAATCATCTTATGACAACTCCCGCTCTTGGGTAGAGCGGGAGATAGTGTCAGACTCTTACTGACTAAAAACCCACCCCGTTCCTTCTAGCCTCTTCATACCGGGGCACGAGCTTCCTTTCGGATAACCCTGACCGCAATAGGCTTCGACCCAGCTGAGCCCCTCCTGGCTGACAACTCCTTGAGGCGCGCGGGAACAGTGCGCGCCGTCGACGTCTTGGGCTCGGTCCGGACAGTTACCAGACGATCGGACAGAGAGCTACCCATGGCTCGCCGTCCGCGAGCCCGCGTCTACGGTTGAGTCCTACACCTAGTGAAGTCATACCAACCCCCGCTCTTGGGCGGAGCGGGAGATAGTGTCAGACTCTTACTAATCAAAAACCCACCCCGTTCCTTCTAGCCTTCATACCGTGGCTCCAGCTCCGATAACCCTGGCCTCATCACTTAGACGATAAACTTACCTTTCTGAACGAAAACCGATGAAATTCGTTCATCTTCAAAGTGATCTAAATAGTTAATTGTCTACAACACAATTAATTAGTTTCTATGAAGCTGAGTAGGCGTCTATTGATCTTGTTTCGACGACTGTTTTGATGTCATCGTCAATAGAATCGTGTAAGTGGATGTTTGAGTTTCATCGACTTCGATCAATATTGAGCTTTGGACCTTGAAGTAGGCTTTTGTAATGGGGACGTGACGTGTGTATATTAGGAAGACTTAATTGGGGCACCAATTAGTATCTAACAGAATCAAAAACCATTTGTATATATGTACTTACTTTTGCCCGCGGCAATATCCATATCCATAGCCTATGTGACTCAAGGATAAAGCAGCTTTCTTATCATTATCTTCCTGCCCTTGTCCCGTTTTATTTGGGATCGGCGCAACACGTTTTTTTCTTCCATTCTGTCCTGTCACACGTCACGCTATCACTAACTCCCTTTTCTTTCATATCACTTCTCACACAATTCATCCATCTTTTCTTTGGCCTCCCTCTCCCCCTCCATCCATCCACATGTAAACTCATAACTTTTTTAGGAACATGCGTTTTGTCCCGCCTTTTCACATGACCATATCAAGACAAACGATTCCCGTTCAACTTTTCAGTCACTGGCGCCACTTCAAAACAGCTTCAAAGCAGCTTTCTATCGTTGAAAAAAATTTAGCTATCGGACCAATATGTCCACAGATTACCTCCTAAAAACAAAAAAACATTAAAATAACTTTACCTCTTTCTGATATTATTGTAGATTTGGTCCTTAGTCCCCCTTACTACAGGCTGTCGTGTCGGCCCCTAGCCCGTAGTGTTTCGAACCCTTCCCCCCTTAAAGAGTTGTCAGCAAAAAGGAAGGCGCCTAACAGGGCCGATTCCTGCTAGAGCTGCGGTAAAGAAAGGAGAACGGCGTCACAACACCAACTTCTGAACTATCGGTGGACGTTATCTTTTATTAGTCCTAATATAACCTTATTTTTTTAAGCAGCTAGAGGAGGTCTTTGCCAATAGGCACACTGATGTGAGAGACATTTTATAAAAAAAAAATCTTTTGAGAAAAAAAGGAAAAAAAAACCTTTTGAGAAGAAACAAAATAGAAAAAAAAAAATGAAAAGAAAAAAATCAATACATACATCTATTATTATAATATTACTTTTCAGGTGTACTTGATATACAGACGTGAAAATGCAAAGAGTATGTATGGTGTTTTTTTATTTGAAAAGCTCCTTCAGTAAATAATAGTACATTATGATATAAGTGTGTAATGTTAGTGATTACTGTTGAGGCGGTATCTAGTGCGTAATGGTAATCAAAATGTCACAGTTTGGTAACAAGTGCCTTTATATACCTAAGTGGAGTGCAATAAGAGTCTCTTTATGAGCAAGTGTATTGAAAAGGCTATTTTTTTTTATTAACCTTATTTTTAGTATATGCGAAACTTGAGACACCTGTTAAGTACTTTTATGTAAAGAATCTATGTACAAAATTTAAAAATTTATTATGAAAAATCACAAAGTTATAAGCCAGTTTGAGTACCTGGTATGCGAAATAAATACATGGTCACCGGGCCACCCGGGCGACAGAGGAGTTGTTCTGCTTCCGCACCCAGCTGTACGCTCGCACGTAATGCCCGCTATGACCTGCCATGACCAGTTTTGTACTTAGTGCCGGTGGAATCCAATTTGTGACCATTTTCAACTATTTTTGGGAAAAAATATAGCATGGTGTAAAAAATATAGGAATCGATTGTTACAGCAGTACGCTGGCTCGTAATGCCCGCTATGACCTGTCGTGACCAGTTTTGTCTACACTACACTAAGTAAGTGTCGGTAGTGTCCAATTTGTGACCATTTTCAAATATTTTTGGGAAAAAATATAACATGGTGTAAAAATTATTGGAATCGATTGTTACTGATTCTGAACAAACTATATTCAGGACCTAGACCTAGACCATGACGTTTAAAGTAAGATTGTTTTTATCTTATTTCAGTGAGGGTAAGAGACAGAGCTATACAGGTTGTCTAGCGCCATCTCTTACCCACATATAGATATCATCATTCCAGCCGACAGACGTCCAATGTTGGACATAGGCCTCCCCCAAGCGTCGCCACAACGATCGATCCTGCGCGTCTCGCATCCATCGGATTCCCGCAACCTTCACCAGGTCATCGGTCCACATTGTAGGCCTTCCGACGCTGCGTCAACATAAGATATACTAAAAACGATGTTGTATTTTGTACGTTTATGCCATCAATGTTCTTGAAACTATTAGATACGAGTAGGTACTGTTTTATGGAAATAACTTTGATACCAAGTCAATAAGGTCTAACAAGCCTTTTTATTATCCAATACATTACATCAAACATCGTTAACATGTTTATTGAGATCATAAAATTATCTAACAACATTCTCAAGCGTACTTATAGTACCAATAAAGACATTAGTAGTCCTTCGATATAGTTCGCTACAAATTAACCGAAAATATGCCGAATTCATAGCAAAAGGAATCATATATATAGAGCCCATGTAACGTTGGCAAAACAAACCGTCTGTACGCTACCGAAATACACTTACGTAACGTCAGCGCAAAAATAACTAATAAAAATAAAATAAAATTTTGACGTTCAATTTTGTATCTGACATTGAAATGACAGTCAAAATTCAATTATTTTTGTTAAAGATTTTTTGTTTGAAATAAAAAATGTTTGTGAGAAATGTGATTAAATGGCACGTGATGAAATAAATTCCCTATCTTTATTATAAGCAATTATTTCACTAATACAACATTAGTTTTTGCGGTGGTCCTAGAAAGAGGTGGCGAGATGATCTGGACGCGTATCACGAGAAATGCCCCCCTAGCCAAGTTACAACCGTTTCGCTTGCGTCGAACGCTTCCAGTTGACCTTGCCGCCAATTCTTTTTTTCTGACCACGTGACTGAGCGTTGAGACGACGTCGTTCCCGTACATTTGAAGCTTTCTACGAGCGTTAACTATTGCAGATTAGCAACTTGGCTAGGGGTACTGGTTCAAGACGGCGTGAGAGAAGAATATCTGGAAGGACTTGGGGGAGGCCTTTGCCGAGCAGTAATGGCTAAGGAAAAAAAAAAACTTTATTTTTAGTATAAATGCGAAACATGAATATAGGTAGTTTCTTCAGAACTGAGTGGATTCCAATAGTTTTTACACCATCTTACATATATTTTTTGCCAAAAATATTTAAAAGGGTCACAAGTTGGACACCACCGACACTAACCATAACAAAGGTCATAGCCGGTATGAGGCGCCATCAAACAGCTGAGTGCAAGTGCAAAACAACCCCTCAGTCAACTAGAAGGTCCGTTGACCTTGTATTTTTGCTGACATAATAAGCTAACAATAAAACTTTATGATTTTTCATAATACAATCAATCAATCAATCAATCAATCAATCATTTTATTTGCATAATATGGGTTTACAAAGATGTTAGCACAGGTACAGTTTCACCATATTCAGCTTGTTTTTGCATGCAAATGTATAATATAAATGTCAATTATGGTATTATGTTCATGTCATAAAAATAATAATAATACATTCATAAAAGTCAGTCAAAATAAAGAATAAAAATTGATTATAACAAATTAAAAGTCAGTTTGTATAAATTCCAAATTAAATACATCATAATATATATATGCACATGTTTGAGTTATTATTATTTAATTAATTATTTTAATTGCATTACATTTTGTCATTGAAATACTCCTTAACCGAATAATAAGCCTTATCTACAAGAAAAGCCCGAAGTTTATTTTTAAATTGGTTGATATTATTTGAACTGCGTATGATTGAGGGTAGTTTATTGTATATATTTGGGCCCATGCAAACAAAGCTTTTAGTAAGGAGCGCGGTTTTACGAGGTGGAACGTATAATTTATCTGCATGACGCTTTCTGGTACGATACTCAAACAGTTCCAGATTAGAGTGAATAAATAGTGCTGTCTCATAAATGTAAATACTCGGCAGTGTTAATAGTTTTAATCTCTTAAAATGAGGCTTACATGAGTCCGTTTGAATTAAGCTACATATCGCTCTTACACATCTTTTTTGTGCCCTGAATGCACTTTCCAAATCAGTGGAGTTGCCCCAAAAAATAACACCGTATCGAAGAGTAGACGATACGTAACCATGGTAAGCAGTTACCAAGGTTGTAATATCCACGATTTTACTAAGACCACGTAAAGCAAACGAATAACTGTTCAATTTGTTACTTATATGCTCTATTTGTTTTTTCCAAGTCATTCTTTGGTCTATGTATAATCCTAAAAACTTAGTTGACTTTACTTCGTCTATTATGTGGCCGTCACAATTGATGTTTAAATCCTCTACCGTTTGTCTCTGCCTAAAATTAATAGCTTTGGTTTTATTGATATTAATTTTTAAATTATTACTTATTAACCAATCCATTGTATTATTTATCGTCAAATTTATTTACAGTTTTGAAACTTTGTACAACGATTCCTTACTAATATTATAAAAGCGAAAGTGAGTTTATTTGTATGTTACGTCTTCACGCCTATATAGCAAAACCGATTTTGATGAATTTTGGTATAGAGATAGTTGGGACCCTGGAGACGGACACAGGCTAATTTAAAAAAAAAAGTGAGAAAAGGAGGAGAAAGAGTAAAGTATATTAAAAACGTAGGCGAAACCGCGGGTAAAAGGAATTCTTTATAAAAAAAAATACTAGACAGCTGTTTCAGGTTCTGTATATACTAAAAATAAGGAAGTATAGTCGAAAAAAATAAAGTAAGTAGTTTTAATGAAATCCTCTAATTTGGGGCGTCAACTCCCAAAACTCGTACAAAAAAATAAAATCATAAATTACAACTTCTAGATCAGCATCTACAAATCTGTTTACTTTGATCTTGACCTACTTTTGTTACACCCCTTCGATGCCCCCGCCACCCCCTTTCACCCCCTGAACATTTGACAATATCATAGACAGGTCGATTAATTCTTACGAGTCGTTCACGCGAGTTATTGGATTCAACAGGAAAACAAGACGACTAGAGTGAGAAAAAAAAAATTAAATTATAAAAACGGTAGACAGTTCGAAATTGCTGCGAAATTGACGAAAGATTTGTTTGAGGGGACCCTCTTCTTTTGCATAATATTCAAGTTTTGTCTGAGATTTTTTCCGTTGGAATTTGACCGAGAATACTGCGTAAACCTTTGTATTTAAGGAGCATTTCTCTTGAACTCCCACGCCAGACCCACTTATGTAGGTGTCAGAGCAATCACGAGGAATTTGCTATCATCGTTTTACAGCCTTTAAACTTTCACAGAGAAAACTCCACTAATTTACTGTGAGACTTTTAACAATCCGATGACTCTAAATTACTTTCTTGAACGGTTTATATTTAGAAGTCAGAATCTTCAGAGCTTTTCAGAAAATAATTAAGCCGTCAGGAAAAACTTGTTTAAAATATAGCCTCACACTAGGAATTATATCTGTTTCGTTGATACATTCACATACACAAGACACCCAGACCAGAAGCTCAAGCCCCGATATGAAGAGACTAGAACGAACGGGGTGGGTTTCTGACGCTATCTCCCGCTTCACCAAAGAGCGGGGGTTGTCATACTCGTAAGATGATTTTTGCCCGCCATAAAAAAAAGACATCCAGACCCGGATCACCAATCTTTACACTCTACTAGCTTTTGCCCGCGACTTCGCCTGCGTACCTACATAAAATATAATTATGTCACACAGCTGCACTACAACCTATGTCACTCAGGAATAAAGCAGCTGTCTATTGGTGAAAAAACTTTAGCAATCGGACCAGTACTTCCAGATATTAGCTCCTACAAATAAAAAACAAACTTTACCTCCTTATTGCATTACGTAGAAGTGCAGATCATACATAATAGTTATTTGTTATACAAGAGTGCAAAGTTGCTTTTTAACCGCGTGCTTAATTTTGATGATCGAGCAAGCGAAGGATTCTAAAGTTTAATCACGAGCGCAGCGTGTGATTCAAAAATTAGGATCCTGAGCGTTAGCGAGAGAATCAAAAGAGCACGAGGTGGAAAATCTTTGCACTCGAGTGCAACACGTAACTTTTCATCCCACCTCCGCGAGGAAATGACTAAATGCAAAAAAAAAGTACACCAAGGAGGTTCCGAGTCTGAAATTTTAACAAACGAAAAAAAAGTTGTATGACAAATTTGGTACGATGGAGGTAGAAGTAAATAGGTTTAATGATGTTTTTAATTCATAAACATAGTGCACGCGATGATCTAAATTCAATTTATTTTATCTCTCTAGAGAATAAAAACGGCTTTTGCTCTCAGATATCGAAGAGCAAAAATACTCTTTCCGAGATGGGGGGATGAAAATATTTTTACCTGTCGACGATCGAACCAGCAACACACAGCCTAGCACCCAATCGCTCAACCACTGTCCATTCAAAACACGAAGGCAAAAAAAACAAGCTAATTTAGCTGCATAATCAGCCAGAGAACCCCGTCACCCCTTTACCTTACACCAAAACCAACCTATAATCCACCGTTCGTACTTCAAAACTTAATAACTTATCTCGTGCCCCATTTAGGCGCCATTTTGCTTATCTGCTGACGGTACACTGAAACCATTAGGTTGGTAATTGTGCAACGTTGGCTTTGAGCCTAATACAGTGGCGTGCTTATGTACTTCGGGTAGCATGGATACCTGATATGTACACTTAGGAATCCATTCCTGCTAGGACCTAAATTTTGGGAGAGTTTCTTGCCGGTTCTTCTCCATAGGAAACGACCAATTTGGAACCGTGCACTAGCTTCTAATGTTTTATAAGTGCCCATGTAGGCCTATGTGAAATAAAATATTTTGACTTTGACTTTGACTTTGCACACAAGGAGACACAATGACGAAAAAATTGAGACATCCGCAGGAGAACTAAAGTAGCCGACATAGCACTAAGAATTGCTAAACTTAAGTGGCAAAGGGCAGGGCACATTGCTCGCAGAACAGATAACCGTTGAGGCCGAAAGGTTCTGGTGTGGCGACCGCGTACCGGTAGACGTAGCCTTGGAAGGCCTCCTACAAGGTGGACCGATGACCTGGTGAAGGTTGCGGGAAACCGATGGATGCGAGACGCACAGGAACGTTCGTTGTGGCGACGCTTGGGGGAGGCCTATGTCCAACAACAGTGGACGTATATCGGCTGAAATGATGATGATGTTGATGATGAGACACATTGCGATAAAAGGCGTAAAAATAATCCATTCTTACTTATTGTTAAACCCGGTCCCTTACCTCGTCTGTCTGTTTGTGAAAATCTCGAAAAATACAGAATATATTTTCATTCGGTTTTTATCAATAGACAATCAATAGACAAAACTTAAGTTTACATGAAGATTTAGGTGTATAAAACATGCATATATTGTCTAATTTTAAGGTATGCGCCATGTTTGACGAAAAATTTTTTTTTCTTTTTTTCATATTACAGTAGAGAAAATTACAAAAACGTGGAACGGATATTACACGTCGTTGCAAGGATGTGCAAAGCGGGAATCCGATGGATGCGAGACGTACAGAACCGTTCGTTGTGGTGACACTCGCATCCGTCGTCACAGAACCGGTCGTCTTTTGGGTGAAATGATCATCGTTATCATCATCATCAGCCTTTTTAATGTTCCCACTGCTGGGACTCAGGCCTCCTCTCTAGGAGAGGGAATGGGCCGTAACCACGCGGGTTCAGTGCGGGTTGGTGAATGTCACATGTCTCCGAATTTTAGCTTCTAGGACATGTCGGTTTCCTCACGATGTTATCCTTCACCGTTTTGAGAGCAGTGGTGATGAAATACATTAAACAAGGTAATGCGCCTGGCTGTGTTCGAACCCGCGACCTACAACTCGTAAGTCGGGGCCATTACCACTCGGCCACCACTTTTTATCATGACGTGTTGAAATGTCAGTCGTACGAACGAGAAAGAGGGATGGAACTATACACCCTATATAGCTCAAACCTTTTAACAGTTCAGTTTAAGTCGCCAAATGGATCACAAGAGCTCGTGGTAGGGCTCCTGGCTTCGTCAAGCGTCATCGCGTTGCGCCTCCATGTGTACTAACCCTTCCGAAGTAACGCCAAGAATTTGTCAGGCCCTATTTACTTTAAAAAGGGCCGAGTAAACACTAGCTGCTGGAATTACTTGATAAATAAGGATTGCTGTGAATTACTGGCTTGGATAACTTGTAACCAGCCCAAGGCTAATATAGGAGAAAATTGGGTGAAGTAAACAAATTGTTAGTACTTAAGTGGGTGTTCACAGAGGCCTTCAAGAACTGTAATTATAGCTATAACAACAACATATAAACATACAATGTATAATGTATGACTTTAAAGTAAGTGTCTCCAGAATATAAATATAGGACGTTTCGCTCTCTAACCTTTTTTTTACTATCATTGTTTGCGTGGCAACTAGTTTATATATCTAGCTTCTGTCAGACTAAAATCCATCTGTGTTCCTTGAAGGAGGCCGACCGCATCAGGCAACGGCGCTCACGCCCGAGCAACGTAGGCGTGGGCTTGCGGGCGGCGACCAACGGGTAGCTAGCTGTCCAACCGTCCGGTAACTGTCCGAACCGAGCCCAAGTCGTCAACGGCACGCCCTGTTCTCACGCGCCTCAAGCAGTTGTCAGCATCAGTAGGGACCCAACTGGGCCGAAGCCTACAAGGGCCAGGGTCTAGTTTCGAAAGGAAGGCTCGGCCTCGGTATGTAAGACAAGAAGGAACGGGGTGGGTTTTTTTAGTCACTAAGAGTCTGACACTATGTCCCGCTCCGCCCAAGGCATGTCATTTGGATAATTTTTACTCACAAAAAAATGTGAAGCTACGCGTCCGTGGACAGTAGGCCATAGTTTTGTATGAAAGCTTCACGCAGGCGTACACCAATCACAACGAATACACGTCTATAAACTACGCGTCCCTGAACAGTACGCCCAACTCTTTCGAACAATCGCACAACCCTAGACGAAGCTAGGTCGAATCTATTGTTTGAAAGAGCTGAAAGACGCACTGGGTTAGAAATAGGTCTCCTAAGTGTCACAATATCAAATAGTCCTTTAGAACTTAGCACTTAGCAATAATTAATTATTAGGTACTCTCGACCTTGTAACCCAAATATCCTAAGAAAATATTAATGGCAGACGTGGTCTTCATACTGTTCTAAATGAATTAAAAGCTAATTCTACATTTATTTTTATGTTCATTGTTCATAGGACCACTACCTCACCGGGCATGTTTTTTTTATGGTGGGCAAAAATCATCCAATGACAACCCCCACGCTCTTGGGCGGAGCGGGAGATAGTGTCAGACTCTTACTGACTAAAAACCCACCCCGTTCCTTCTAGCCTTCATACCGGGGCTTAAGCCCCCTTTCGGATTACCCTGGCCCCAGTAGGCTTCGACTCGGCTGGGCCCCTGCTGTTGCTGACAACTCCTTGAGGCGCGCGGGAACATCTTGCGTTCGGTCCGGACAGTTACCGAACGGTTGGACAGCGAGCTATCCATGGCTCGCCGTCCGCGAGCCCGTGTCTTCGGTGGCCGGAAATCGGGATTGGAATCCCGGCGGCGGCGGCGAGAGCGCCGTTGCCTGATGCGGTCGCCTGGTATGTGATTATGGTTGACCATAATAGATAGATCAATAATTTATTTGCCACAACACAAAACATACAAAGCAAAGCAAAGCAAAGTACAATTAAATAATAAAAACTAAGGATGTAGACAAAACTAAAAACAAAAATAACATGCAGGTAAGTACTTCGAAAGCAGAAAATATTCTTTTTCAATGGAGTACGCTTACCTAGAAGCAAACTATTCACTCTTGACTCCCCTAGGTTGTAGTTATCAGGAAACCCAGAATCTACCAGGGAATTCCACTCCTTAGCTATACGCAGAATACCATTGTACCGGGGGCGTAACGCCCGCGCCGTACGTCTAGTAGTCAAATGATGGAACGGGCTTGGCGGAATGAAATTAAAATACACACATTCCGAAATGTAAAAAACAGGTTTTGGAATTACAACTGAAATCAGTTAACTCAGAGAATTAAAAGATTGATGAAGCAAGGGCAACGGAAAGGGCTATGCTCTGAGTTTCCTTGCGTGATCGAATCAGAAATGAAGATATCCGCAGGAGAACCAAGGTTGCCGACATAGCACGAAGAATCGCCAAACTTAAGTGGCAATAGGCAGGGCACACTACTCGCAGAATAGATGGCCGTTGGGGCCGAAAGGTTTTGGAGTGGCGACCGCATACTGGAAGACGTAGCGACGGAAGGCCTCCTACAAGGTGGACATCAGACCTGGTGAAGGTTGCGGGAATCCGTTGGATGCGGGACGCCCAGGATCGATCATTGTGGCGACACTTGGGAGAGGCTTATGTCCAACAGTGGACGTTTATCGGCTGATATGATGATGATGATGAAGCAACATAAATAAGACTTACGATCCCCCTTCAATACACTGTCAGTTATTAATTAAATAATATTGATGAAATAGTATCAGGCATAATCATTAATCTCATTACCAAGCTGGATCTTACTGATATACCTCTGTATAAGACACGCTGATTAAAATTTAATCCCAATTACTTCGGTAACCTTGGCTGTTCCAAATTGATTGGTTTCCATTATGTGCAGTCCAATTCAGACCGGATTTTTACCTTAATGAAGTACGGTAGCTTATGATTTGTAGGTTCCAAGCGAAATATTTTGGGTCAAAAGGGGGATTTTAGAAGGGTTGAATTAATAATTAAATTCTCTGAATACCCACCATTCATCAATTTGATTGGTTTAGGAGCGGCGTTGTCAAAATACTTCAAAACTCTTTTCCAAACAGTCTATATGCAAACAGGAATCGAGACAAATCGATCGTTTATTCTTTCCGACCTTTGTGACTATATCGTTGTCAAACAACAAAGAATTTACCGACCGAAATTCGGTCAGAATCTCTAACAAATCAAAACCGCCTCACATGCCAAAATTCGACACAAAGGACCGAATTCAGACATCAAAAACCACCTCTTGGCTCCGGCGCAGTTTCCGAACAATGGAAGGAAACACCGAATACCCGTACACCACTTTTAATTCACCCCTTTAGATTGCCGTGAACTCCAACGCACTACTTTTTCCATTCCAAGGCAGTATTTGCCGTCGGCCAGTACAATAGGGCAAACATCCAAAAGGAAAGAATCTACAGCCACACGAATGGATGAAAAGATTGGACACGGCTCCGTAGAAGCGCCTTTTAAAGTGGCCTTTGTGGAAGAATGTTTTTAAAGATTCCTGAGGACCGCTTCGTATTGAAACGAACGCGCTGATTCAAGCTTTCTGTCTGTCTGATTGAAGATTTGAAGGGTTTGAACTTAAGCAAACGATATTGAGTGTATCGTCTGTAGCTATAAGGTAACCTTAATCAAACCTTGGTGCAGGAGCGTAGCGAGGATTAATTTACACGTGGGCGAAAGTGCATCAGCGAGGCCTTTTCTTTCAATACCAATTTTTTCCCAAGATCAATGGAGTAATTTTGCCGATTATTGTCTGGTATTATAGGCAGTTGCTCCATGTAAAACCCGGGTATTCAGCCGCATCTGATTATCTGACTGGAAGCCGACCCCAAGCTAATTGGAAAAGGCTAGGAGGATGATCAATGTCAACTTGCTATGTTTTACATCCTTTTTTTTTGTATTTTTTGGTTTCGGGGTTTTTATCCACATGAATACGTCAACCCCATCGTACCCTCTTAGTTCTAGTTACACAAACTAAATAATTATGTTGAGTAAAAGAGAATTGTCGGTTATCCTTGCTAAACTACTTAGTTTTTTGCTAACAGTGATTTAGGACTTGCCAAAACTTGTGTGTACTAACCCAACATCTAGAAAATTCAATTTAAACTCTACAATTAATGCTTCTCTTTTATCTTTATTTGTAACACAATCCATCAACAATACATTTTTTTTGTAGTAGTTGGTTACTTACATGAAAATAAACCTCACACTTAAATAGTCTTCGCTCGTCATTGCGAGAGGCCCCTTAAAGTGCAAGACCGTGGGCATGAGGCCACTTCGCCCGCGTCTAGCTACGCCACTAGCTTGGTGAACTGGATTGACAATATAGCGGTCAAGGTCGTGACCCATTGGAGACGAGCTAATGGAACGTGCCAGGCTTACAGATGAGGTGAATCAGTGAAAGGATTAATTGATAAGGGCACTGTTTTGGCTTTATCTTTTATCTATGAATATCTAAGAATGAAAGTGCCTACGTTACTTTCATTAGAATCCTTTTAAAAATATCAGCCATAATGTCTTGTACTGTCCAGCTATTTTTTTTATTAAACTAGTGCTTGAAAGCGATCCCACCTGATGGTAAGCAGTGATGCATTCGTTGATGGTGTGGCGCACTAGTTTATTAGGATCCTCTTCATCGGATAGGAAGACTGCAGCAAGCAAATAGTTCCAGTCCTTCAATGTAGGTACGTGGTTAAATGACAAGGCGAAATGCTTAGTCCGAACCGTATTGGTCTAACGTACTTTCATTAGAGCCCTTTTAAAAACATCAGCCAAAATGTCTTGTACTGTCCAATTATCTTGAACAACTGCATTATACTCCTGAATGGAGTCTTTACCAACAATACTAGACCAAAATGGAACTAGTACAAAGACTGAAAACTGAACGTCAATATCTTCCCACATCCTTACCACAAAGCGTCGTGCCGGGAGCAATCAGGACACATATGGGTCGGCACAGCCTGTTCCGAACGAATATCGGCCGAAAGCATAACACAGAATAGATAGGCGCAGAAGCCTAGCTCTGTATATCGGGGCAAAAACGCACGCACACATGGACACGCGTCACGTACAGTGAGTGCAAGAGACTTGAATCATGGTGTGGGGACTTTGATGAGTGGGTGGAAAGAAGAGACGAAACTGGGGACTTTGATGAGTGGGTGGAAAGACGACACAGCGTCCTCATTTTCCGCATGACGCAGGTCCTCATAAGTTAGGGAGGTTGATTCTTGCGGAAGAAACGCAAGGGTGTAACCATTGTGTGGAGGGCCGGATGATACGGTGGAGGTGTGCCCCACTTGAGTGGGCAGCCCCGATTGGCAGTAGCGACCTCCCGTGCCGGGCTCTGATACAGACCATGGTCCGGAGCGAAGAGGAATTGTAGGCCAAAAAAGCCGGTTTCATTTATTGGATACAGATATATGAATAATATTTTAACGGTTTTCAATACTGTTATTAGAATTTTCTAAATTATGAAAGACAGTACAAATAGACGCACAAGTAGATCGCAAGTTTGCTATTGGTAGTTGAACTATGAGCTTTGCCCTACTTTGTGACACGCCTGCCCCGCCGACAAGGCCATTCGAACCTCTTTCATCTGTTCTGTGATTTATCTCTCTTTCTTACTCGCATTCTTATAACATCATGGTAAGTTAATATGAACCCACCCAACCTTCTGTGTTTTATTTCTTACTAATAGTTTATTATCTCCATTTGTACATATATTTACGAGAATATATAATATATATAGTGCATTTACGTCTCAGGTACGGTTTAATCGTAATTGAAATCTCAATTTAGTGTCTCGAATTTGAATAGGTTATAAATAAGATTATTCAGATTATTATTCATAATTGTCTTGGTTGGGATCTTTGGGATGCGAGTTGGGGAAGTATTTGAATCCTTCAGAATAATGCTGATGACGGTATTACGTCACACGCATGTGTTTTATTACAGCAGTAGCATTTGCTCGCGGCTTCGTTCACGTACTTAAAATATGGCCTATGTCACTAAGGAATATACCAGTTTTCTAACAGTGAACAAATTTTAGCAATCGGACCAGTACTTCCAGAGATTACCTCCTACAAACAAAAAACCAAACTTTACCTATTAATATTAATACTTTAATATTAGTGTAGATATCTGCCGTTTTAATGTTCCCACTGCTGGGACTCAGGCCTCCTTTCTAGGTGAGGGAATGGGCTGTAATCCACCGCGCGGGCCCAGCGAGTTGGTGGATTTTTTTGTTCTTGGAAATGTCTGTTTTCTTACGATGTTTTCCTTCACCGTTTTGAGAGCAGTAGTAATTAAATAGATTACACAAAGTAATGCGCCTGACTAGGTTTGGACCCAAGAGAGACCCCTGTTAGGTCATGGGTCCACACTCCATGAATGCCTAAAGTATTAAGTTCGCATTTCTACTTTGTGTTGCATAAAGTTATAATAAAATAAATAATTAAAATCTTGAATACTATATCGTAAGCTTCATTTTGTTCCCGCCAATGTCCCATGATACATGGGGTCGGCGCAACACGTTTTTTTCTTCCATTTTGTCCTGTCACCCGTCACACTAAGAGAAAAGGCACAACTTCCTTTTTATTTCATACCGCAGAAGACTTGAAACTCAATAGTACAATATGATATAAGTGTGTAATGTTAGTGATTACCGTTGAGGCGATATTTAGACCCGAGCCATGGCGAGGGTCCTAAGAGAGCCGAGAATGGTAATCATTAATTACTCACGTGTATCATACG
The DNA here is from genome assembly GCA_949319445.1 of Mythimna lalbum. Lineage (NCBI taxonomy): Eukaryota > Metazoa > Arthropoda > Insecta > Lepidoptera > Noctuidae > Mythimna > Mythimna lalbum. The sequence goes on along the minus strand of OX439371.1, from coordinate 4,757,897 downwards.
ACGTTTTTCAGTACACTTGTGAATAAAATAACTGTAAAACTAGTAAACTTTCGAGGCGTTAAAAAACTGTTTTCATATGCGCGCCCATTTTGTTTTTCTTTTGTTCGTGGGAGACAACCTGCGCCCATCCTGATACGATAAATGTCATAAAATTATGACGGTGGAGAGGTTGAACAATAAGGTTTTAACCACATTATAGCACTAGTGCGTAATAGTAATCAAAATGTCACAATTTGGTAAAAAGTGCCATTATATACCTAAGTACAGTGCAATAAGAGCCACTTTATGAGCAAGTATATTGAAAAGATACTTTACGATGAAGATATACCAAACCGTTTGCCACAACTTCCCCGCACATATCTATCATATTCTACAGAATCACATCCTCGAATGGAAATCAACACAAACAATTCAAATTACCCACCTAAACCAACAGTTAGTGTAATTATTCAATTTGATATATTCACTACCGTATTCAATGTTATCGACCCACTAAATAATATTCCGGACTAATTGAATATGAAATTGGACCCTATACCGAATCGGTATCAGAACTAATTTCCCCTTACAATCAAGATTTATAATTCACTTATAATAACGCCTGAAATACTGCTAATACATTTCAGTCTAGACAAAACGGGAGGAAAATTGACTAGAAATATAATTTTAGACCTAAATTTTAGATAAAAGCCTGATATTTATTGAGAACAAGCACAGAATAGCACTCCCCTGTTTATTTAAATTTATTATTTTCTTTGGAGCGTCGAATATTAATTTTACTGTTCGAACAAAACAATAAAAGATAATTTCTGTTGCTCGGATATTATATTAATTTCTTGATTAAAAATATTCCTTTGATCTCTTTCAAGGTAAATATTGTATTTACAGGAAGAGACGGCCTGAAATTGTTGGCAGGTTTAAAATTGGCATTGGTGCCAAATGTATTCCATACCATTCGTATTGTTGTAAGTTACATTTTACTCAAAACAGCAAAACAAAAATTAAAACCGAAGATCATACACATGACACTGATTTTTACATACGCGCGGGTAGAAATACCATGACCTGGTCTTGAGGACGACGAGTCATGGGTAACTAGCCGTCCGGCCGTGTGTATTGCTCCACCGCGCCTCAAAGCGATGCCAGCAAAACTGAAGGGGCTAAGTAGGGGCAGATGCCTGCCAGGGCTACGAGAACGTTTGAAAGAGTGACTGTGATCCTAGACGCAAGGGGCAACTGAAAGACACAGGTGGATTTTAGTCAGTTAAAGTTTAACACGTCCTGTCACCTCATCCAGAGTAGGAAAAAATTTTTTCATGATTCCATCTCAAAAACCCGTACAATCAACCTTAAGGGCGGCCCAGCAGGGTCAAAGTCTACTGGGGCCATGGGTGATGCGAAAGACACCCCTGGGGCCCTGGAACAATGGCAAAGAAGGCACAGGAGTGGGTTTTCAGTCAGTAAAAATCTGACAAGCTCTCTCGATCCGCCCAAGGGTGGGAAATGTCGTTTAGTTGATTTTACCACATAAAAAAGGGGGAACAAGTGGCGCTGCTTAGCTTCTTCCTACCACTATGGTAAATGCTGAAAATTTATTTAAACTACCTAGTAGCTATACAACAAACCCTAACATAACGCTATACAAACGACAACACAATCATAACCACACAGACAAAACATCGATAAACGAAACAAAAAAAACAAGACGCACCAATCAAAAACTCGGCAACATACATACTAGAAAACTGCATACACGTACAATAATGGTGGCGTGTAATAAATTGTGAACCCCTCTTAAATCGGTGCTGCAGAACACAAAGTGAGATACAGACGGTCACAGAATAGATTGGTACAGAGGGTTAACTCTTTGCAATTATTGAAAACAGCAGGCACTGCAAGACAACTGATTGAAAAAAACCAGCAAGGCCGAGTTAGGCTCGCACACGGTGTCCCTTGCTATCTATAAAAATCATTTTACCTTCTGGGTATGGTACCCTAAAATAAAGAAAATGATACTTTTCAAAGCCCCAAATTAAGTAATCATTGCACCTGAAAGACGGCTATCCTCCAAGTTTTCTTACGTGATCGGATCAGAAATTAAGATATCCGCAGGGGAACTAGTAACGGACATAGCCCAAATAATTGCCAAACTTAAGTGGCAGTGGGCAAGGAACATTGCTCGCAGAACAGATGGTTTTAGAGTGGCGACCACGTACCACGAACGTTAGAAAGCCTCCCACAAAGTTTACCGACGACCTGGTGAGGGTTGTTGGAATCCAATGAATACAAGATGCACAGCACCGGTCATTATGGCGACTCTTGAAGGAGCCCTATGTCCAGCAGTGGACGTCTTTCGGCTGAAATAATGATGATGGTCACCTAGACGCTTGCACAAGTCAGTTTCATTTATTTGCCGGTTGTAGGCGAAGCGTGTGTATGTGTGCGTGTTTTCGGTCATTCTAGAACTAGCCTTCTGTACTTCTATTAATCTGTGGTGCTACCGTATAGTACTGATTAAAGTTTGTACTGCGCTGTCTGATTGTGCTGCACGCCGATTTCTTTATTTTAAAAGGAAGGAATAGAGAAAAGAAGAATAGAAGTGTTAAAAGGGAAGATTAGGTCAGGTTGGGTGATACAGGCGTGAAATGAGATTTGATTTTACAAGCTTTTATTTTGCTTGCCTGTCCCGATGTTTGTCTGTCATTAAATCTTGTAAATTAAATTTGACCCGCTTCCCGGTTACCGATTGAGTTAAAATTTTGCAAAATTTACAATGCAAAATTATAATGACATGGAGCTGATCTGATGATGGAACCGGAAAGTGGCTACAGGAACTTGGTAGTTAAACGACACAGCCCCATCGAGTTTGGTCTCGTATGACTCGTATTGACGTGTATTAATTATATAGGTACTAGCTTTTGCCCGCACGGCTTCGCTCCCGCTCTTCCCTACTCTACCCTAGACTACTCTACACTACTCTACCCTACTCTACCCTACTGTACCCTACACTACTCTACACTACTCTACTCTACAGTACTCTACACTACTCTACTCAACACTACTCTACCCTACTTTACCCTACTATACCCTACTCTACCCTACCAAACTTCACATAAACCATCTACTAAATAGTCCGAACAAAGCCTAAAAATTTGGTTTGGATAGGTGGGTCCGTTCTTGAGTTATAAATTAACAACGTAAAGTGGCATTGATTTATATATATATATATGGATATGGATATGGATATGGATATGGATGGATTACCGAGCTTTAATAGCTTGTTATGAAAAAAATATTTTCATTAAAAGCTTGTTTATTTATATGATTCTTGTGAAGGACTGAAACAATTTGCCTGCTGCGGTCTTCTTGTCCAATTATAATTTTGATGGCTTCAGGGCCAGAGTGAATAGGCTCTTAATAGTGTGCCTCACCATCAACTGCCTACTTACAATCAGGTGAGATCGCAGTCAAGCACTAGATTAGTATATCATTAAAAAAAAAAGATTAAAGTGGGAACTACATTACTCTGACGCACATGTGTTCCACGTCTGAATTGTATGTACAGTCGTGTCGTGTGGCGTGGATCTAGTGTAGCTCTACAAGTCTAGTTGCCATAAAGAATGTATGGAGACCGACGCGCCTAGATCGGCTTATGTGGCCCTCGTATGCCTAATCTAGTTCTACCATAAATGTTATTCAGTAAGTTTTTTGTTTTAGAAAATGAAAAAAAAAAAAAAAAAAAAAAAATCTGACAAATCTTCTCTCACAGGATATGACACCATTTCAATCTGTACAAAGTTGTCTCCAAATAAATGGAATTAAAAAAATGCACTTTTTTTTCGCGGTGGGAAAATCATCTAATGACATCCCCCGGTCTTGGGCAGAGCGGGAGATAGTGTCAGACTTTTACTGACTAAAAACCCACTCGTGTTTCTTCGAAGCCTTTCACACCGGGGGCTAAGCTACCTTTCGGACTAACCCTGGCCCCAGTAGGCTTCAAACCAGCTGGGTCCCCGAAAGCACTCTCAAATAGGACTTCTAAATATTTTACAACTTGGCAATAAACTGGATTTATTCATCTAAACAACGTCAAATATCTTGTATTTGTGTTTTATGGTCTTAAAATAAAACTACCCTTCTAATTTATTTATTTATTTATTTATTTAAACTTCATGTACAGTAGTGGTACATAGGCGGACTTAATGCAACAAGGCATTCTCTACCAGTCAACCTTTGGGTTAAAAAAAGACAACACTGTGGTAGGTTTGCACAATAAACAAATAACAGATACTACAAACGGAAAAATATAAAATAAGTTATTTATAATAATAAAATACATAAATACGCTATATTAATAAACTAATAAATACTATGAAAATTATCAAATCATTACGATAACTCAATAATAACAATTTCTAATCCTGTTTTCAAAATTCTAGGCATGGATGGAACTTATGAATAGCACGAACGCTTGGTATTACCGTCGCCACGTTCTATGTATGTTAAGATTTTATTGAATTCACTGAAGAAAGCTGTGAATATTTCACTGATTTTAAGGAACACATTTATATTAAAACTAGCTGCTCCCAGCGGCTTCGCCCGCGTGATAGCCGAAAATGATCCCAAGGGAACATACTTCCAGGATAAAAAGTATCCTATGTCCTATTCCAGGACATGGTCTATCCGTGTACCAAGTTTCATCAAAATCGGTTTTGCCACTGAGGCGTGAAGACGTAACAAACAAACAAACTCACTTTCGCTTTTATAATATTAGTAAGGACCAGCGGATACCCGGTATGGAATAGTATAATCGACTTTATAATTTGCCTCCTCTCTAGGAATGGGCCGTAATCCACCACTAAGGTTTCACCTACACCACTCATTAGATTATTTCCCAATTCAAAAAAATATACAATATTAGTTTTATTACCTATATGTGAAACCTGAAACTCGTGTCTAGTGTTTTTATGTAAAGAATCTATGTACATCATAACTGTATCATGAAATATGACAAAGTTATAAGCTTGTTATGTCGGCAAAAATACATAGTCAACGGGCCATCCAGGCGACTGAGGGGTTTTGCACTGGGTTGCTAGCACCTAACACCCGCTATGACCTGCCGTGACCTGTTTTGTACTTAATGCCAGAGGTGTCCAACTTTTGACCTTTTTAAATATTTTTGGGAAAAAATATAACATGGTGTAAAAATTATTGGAATCCATTCAGTTACTGATTTTGAACAAACTATATTCAGGTTTCGCATAAACAAAAAATTATGTTGTTTAGGAATAATTCTTTGCGTGGGCTAACTTTCTTCTTAATAATAAATAATTCCGCGGATCTAAAGACCGCACCCTAAAGCAAACAACGTAATCATTAAATTTTCGAAATAATAGCAAATACCAGGTACAGACTCCATAAATGGAGTAAGTAATAGTTCGATAGAATAATGTCAAAGGATTACATTTATTCATAGTCAGGAACGCTAAACCAACGTTGTTTGATAATTAATTTTATTCATCATAAAAGCTTGCAAGTTACAAAGGATCTTATGAATCTTTATTCATAATCATCGTCAATTTAGTTTAACTCACAATATACGATATTGTATTTAAGACTCTGCAACGCAGAAATTATGACCTTTGTTCATAGTAATAATCTTTGAATAAATATCCATTCACACAATTTCTGCATACATATTTTAATCTTTATTAACACAAATCATAAAATCTTACACAAATCATAACATCTTAAACCTTTAGCTTTAAAAAGGTTTAAGATTTTATTATTTGTGTGAAATGTTTATCAATATGTATTGTAAAGCTGAGATTTTTATTATTTGTTTGGTTAGATACGCTAATCTCAGGAACCACTGATTTGAATAAAAACTCTCTTTTAGTGTTAGTTAGCCCATTTATCGAAGAAGGCTTGGTTATACTGGCTTAACTGGCCTGTTGGTCTAGTGGTTAGTGGCCCTGACTGCTATGCCGGAGGTCGTGGGTTCGATTCCCACCCAAGACAAATGTCTGTGTGATGAGCACGATCATTTGTTCTGTGTCTGGGTGTAATTTATCTATAATATGTATATATTTAGAAATATGTAATTTGTTTATCAGTTGTCTAGTACTCATAACACAAGCTCTGCTCAGCTTGGGACTAGACGGCGCTGTGTGATAGTTGGGGAATATTATTATTATTATATTATATAACATCACACTACTACCAATAGAAGCGGAGCAGTAAGCAAAGATGTGGGTGAAATTGTGGGCAGCCCTTATTGTTTATATTATGCCGTTTTTTCCAATTATTGTTACCTTATATAATTTCTAGTTCAAGACGGTATGTTTTTTTTATATATACCAATATAAGTAAAAGAGTGTTGCGGATGTTGTTACATCTCCTCTGCCCACCCCCTTAGAAAAATGTGGAAGTTTATTTAAGTATGTATGTTTTACCTTCTCCATTAAAACATTAAAGTGAAAGAAAATCTCATTTATTTTTTTCTTTCACAAAGAGTTCTTGAAATCAAAACCTCCAAGGAACTTATTAAAAACCAATGTTAGCTACAGAAACGCTGCAAGGCTATTATTTCTTTAAGAAATTGTCTTTATAAAACTTAAAACAATCCTCTTTATTTACCGTAGTCTCTTCAAGGATAATTTCTTGTATTATTGTATGAAACAAATTATTTTCTGTTTAAGAATGCTTTGTTTAAGATTAAATATATAATTATTAATGTGTAATTACAGGGTTTTGAACACAAACGCAATATTTCGAAATAAATATGATAGTTAAATAATCTGTCACATATTTGCATCTAATGCTAGAAAATTCGTAAGCTATTTTAGTTCGCATGAACATTTAAAATAGAATTTACGTGGAATAAGTCGTTTCTTTACAATAAAAATTGAAGTAACAGTTATCTATAGAATCTATTAGATTCTGAAAAATCTAAATTTAAACTCCCGGTAAAGTGGATGGGAAAAGGCCTCGCGGGCGCAACCCCATACGTTGGTCCGACCAGAGCCGCACCGCTCTTGACTCTACGATGTACAACACGTACGGTCACGGTCACGTCGGTCTCTACGGTGCCTTTCAAACCGCCAGAGACAGGAACAGATAGAGAAATGTCATAAGGGTTAGAGTGATGAAACACGGGTCAACAAACACCCTCAGCATTGAGGGAAACGACGCAAGGAGGAGGAAAGCTAAAATAAAACTTTCTAAACAATCCACTATGCTATAAACCAAAGACAATATAAAAAAAATGATTCGCTTCATCTGCAATCCACCGTTACTAAACGCGTACAAAATAATCGCGCCAAATAGCAGGGCTAGCGCACTTTTATTGCAATTAAGAATGAATATCGATTAGCTACAGTCAGATTACAATTACGGCTGTTAAGCCGGCTGTTATGGTGTGCCATTCAGTTGCTGCAGTTAATCATTGATAACGTTCGTGCGCATACGCTTAGCAAAAATGGGGGAAAGGATTTGAACAAACAGATATGGGATTTGTGGCATAATAAGCCTATAAACTTCCCATTGCTGAGACTCAGGCCTTTATTTGCCGAGGGCTTAATACACAGGCCCAGTGCGGAAGAACAAAAATAATTCGAAAATTCTTCGAATTGGTCCTTAGAGACGAACTGAGTTTTGTGAGAAATATCAAGACTATACGGGACAGTGTTAAAACGTGTACCATGTTGATTTACATCAAGTAATGAAGATGATATAGTAGCTGAATATGTTCCAAATAGTGACAGTGATACTTCTGTGTTCAATATTCCTTCAAGGGTCTGGAGTAAAAGAAAAAGCTTTCAGAGCCTGCAAAGCCTATGGACAATTCATGCTGGAGTGCCACAATATACTGTTTCCTAAATTAAGAGTAAGAGTTCCAGTAGACTTTCTTCTATACCCTCACATGGTCTTAATAGGATTTCGCAGAACACCACAAGACTCACCATCTTGGAAGTGTGGTGGAAGCCTGATCAGCGAAAAATGGGTTCTAACTGCAGCTCATTGTACTGAAGACAGAGACGCTGGACCTGCAAGCATCTTGAGAGTCGGAACAGCTACCTTCGAATTCGATGAGGTAGACGAACTGGTTCAAGAGAGAAAGGTAGCTGAGATTGTACCTCATCCGGAGTATAAACCTCCTTCGAAGTACCATGATATAGCACTAATGAGGGCGACGCCATCATTCATCCTGAACAGGGACATAAGAATAGCTTGCTTGCACCTAGGAGAAGACATCAGCGGTTCCAACCTGACAGTCATAGGCTTTGGAAAGACGGCTTCCAGTGCGACTTATGGAAGCCAGACTTTAATGAAAGTGGACATAGATCCTATAGCAAGTGAAGTCTGCAACCGGTCCATGAAGTTTTTGATCAAGAAGAAGGTCTTAGCTGATGGGATCACGGAGAATCAGATCTGTGCTGGGGATTATGATCATGGAGGGAGAGATACCTGTCAAGGTGATTCTGGAGGTCCAATGCAGATTATGGAAGAACATGTAGATTGCATCCACAATTTTCCCTTGCACAAAATTGTTGGCGTTACTTCTTTTGGAAGGGACTGTGGGAGGAAGATGAGTCCAGGAGTGTATACAAGGGTTTCTGCGTATGTGGACTGGATTGAGAAGATTGTGTGGCCTGGTTTCTAAAGAGATATGAGACTATTGGAGATGGGGTAGTGTTATACAGATAAAAAAATAAAAATCCATTTTTTGAGGTGGTTAATCGACCAAACTTTATTCCCATCCAGGGGTGGAGCGGGGCATTTAGAGTTTTTTCTGACTAAAACCCTCTGTGTCCTTTAGTTGCCCTTTGCGTTCTAGGACCACGGTTTCCATTTAAAAAGTTATCCGTGGTCCTAGCGGGCATCGGCCCTGCTGGGCCCCCTACTGTTTTCTGACATCTCTTTGAGACGCGCGTGGAACACTACGCGCCTTCGACGACTCGGGTTCGGTCCTTACTGGAAAGCTGGACGGTGATCTACCCATTGCTCGTCGTCCACAAGTCCGGACGCCATTTCCCAAGGGACTAAGTAGAAATTATTGAAGGCTTACTTCTACGTAAACATACTCATTCATATAAGTAACGTATGTATGTATATAAAATAAAAAGGAAATTCAGGCCTTAATACATATTTTATGCTATTTGATAAGGTTTATATATAGTGGAAAATAATAATAAGTATTTAAATATAGAACGAGTATCACTGTTTCTTTTTATTGGACTTCTTTTATAACCAATTCTGTCCCAACTTACTTCCCCCTTTAAGGAGTGGTTACAGAGGCGTCACGACGTCTTCTCTTGCCACCTGACGTAGGTCCTCACCAGGTATGGGTGTTTTGGGAGGGTTCCTTCGGTCTTTTTTCGGTTCGCGCTTAACCGCTATGTATTACTTAGGCTTTAAACTATATCGAATACCCCAATAAATACATACATAATATAGATAAATTACACCCAGACACAGAACAAATGATCATGCTCATCACATAAATATTTGTCCTGGGTGGGAATCGAACCCACGATCTCCGGATAGCAGTCAGGGCCACTAACCACTAGACCAACAGGCCAGTTAATTGATTGACTGTTATCACATTCATTGATTATTATGCGAAGTTGGCCGGGTCAGCCAGCTTAAAGTACCCAAAAAAAAAGAAGTCAAAACTTTGAACTCACGACCCGATGACCGCTCAGCTTCACCTTGTACAAAAACGAGGCACAACAAGGAAACATAAAAAAGGCACAAAAAAAAACAAACCATCTCCGGAGATCATTCCGTGTGCTCACGACAGTTTCCTCACCGCTATTATTTACCAAACTCTTCTTTCTTACCTGAAACAAGCAGACAGTTTTCATGAAAAAACCCTTGCGTCAATGTTTTACTCGGTCAGGGGCAGGGGCGCACTTGGCCCACAAATGTAAGGGGCCCAGCGGTTCAAGTGGGGCCCGAGTTGTGATGTGGGCCGCGGTAATGTGTTGCTTATTTCTTATTTGCAAAATCATGTGATAGAATAAAATAAACTTTATTGTACACCAAAAAAGGTTTATTTTAAAAAGCATAGCTCATTTATTAATTAGTTGCTTGCTATACTTACAGTATACGAACTAAAAAAATGTATACAAATATAAATAAATAAAATTATAAATTTATTCATATACTTAAGTCTATGAGTACAATGGCGGTCTTATCGCTAACAGCGATATCTATCAGACCACTTTAGGATAGATTGAATCGACAAAAATAATACAGGGGGTAGTCTGCGGTAAACTGCTAACAAATTAATGAAACACTATAAACGTTATTTAAATAAAATAATGAAGAGATGAAAGTAATAGATTCCAAACCTGTTTTTTTTTATTGACTAGTTTTTGCCCGCGGCGTCGCCCACGTACTTAAAATATAGCCTATGTCACTCAGAAATAAAGCAGCTTTCTGTCGGTGAAAACATTTTAGCAATCGGACCAGTACTTCCAGAGATTCTACACACAAAAATACAAACATTACCTCTTTATTATACATCGCTAAATTTTGATCGTTTTAACCCCGTGGAGGGTGGTGAAGGTGAGGGTGAGAACACTATCGATTTGTAACCATAAAATTAAAAAATTAAATACCTTTTTTTTAAACACGTATTAATTTACGCATGTACGAAATTAATTTCTTTAAGAAAACGTCAGCTGAGCGAGTCCAATGACCTGTAGGTAGTAGTTGGCGTTGCAAAATAGGAAAAAGTGTACTTTTTGTCCCTGGAGGCTGGTTTCCAATCGTGGGCAAAAGACTAGTTACAAATAAATCAGTTTATAAGCCAACAAATAAAACAAAAACACGTTTGTTATTTAGGACATGACCTTGTTTGAAAAATCGCCAAAACTTGTTTGTTGATACATTACTGAATTTCGGCAGGAAAATATGTTAATGTCAGGATGGCGAGTTGTCGAGGGCTCCCAAACTTTGTGGGTGGTCGTGGCATAACGCGAATGTAAAAAGTATTGTTTAAAAAAATACCAGCTGTTTAGAAAAGTTTAGGGTACTGCTCACCACTTAGCGGACTAAGATCTTTGAAGGTTAGAAAGGAAAAGTTTTAGGACACGTTTCAATATTTTAACCCTTGTCTACAATATTCGTTATATCCCTCGACTCTCAAGACGTGACCCATATTTTTTGCGTTAGGCTCCATATTTTTGACGCAAATTATAAGTAGGTACACAAAAGTTTTAAATAAAAAAGGAATGCATGAAAAACAAGCTTTTAATGGAAATATTTTTTTCATAGCAAGCTTTTATAGCTCGGCTATATAATTAATACTCGTCAAGACGAATCATACGAGCCCAAACTCGATGGGGTTGTGTAGTTTAACTACCAAGTTCCTATAGCCTTCCGGTTCCATCATCAGACCAGCTCCATGTCATAATATTTTGCATTGTCATCTGATTTGCACATGCATGTAAAATTTCAGCTCAATCGGTAATCGGAAAGTGGGTCGGAGGCCGACCGCATCAGGCAACGGCGCCCTCGCCGCCGTCGCCGGGATTCCGATCCCGATTTCCGGCCACCGTAGACGCAGGCTCGCGGACGGCGAGCTATGGGTAGCTCGCTGTCCGATCGTCCGGTAATGGACCGAGTCTAAGACGTCGACGGCGCGCACTGTTCCCGCGCGCCTCAAGGAGTTGTCAGCAGCAGGAGGGGCCCAGCTGGGTCGAAGCCTACTGGGGACAGGGTTGTCCGAAAGGGAGCTCGTGCCCCGGTATGAAGGCTAGAAGGAACGGCGCGGGGTTTTTAGTCAGTAAGAGTCTGACACTGTCTCCCGCTCCACCCAAGAGCGGGTTTCGTCAAAGATGATTTTCCCCGTCGACAAAAAAAAAAAAAAAAAAAGCTTTCTATCGGTGAATAAAAAATTTTTGCAATCGGACCAATACTTTCAGAGATTACCTCTTACAAACAAAAAACAAACTGTACCTCTTTATAGTATTACTAGCTTTTGCCGACGGCTTTGCTCGTGTACATAAAATACAGTCTATGTCGCTCAGGAATAAAGCAGTTTTCTATCGGTGAAAAAAATATAGCAATCGGACCAGTATTTCCGGTATTAAACTAGTGCGCTTCACCATCAGAGATTGCATCACTGCTTACCAACAGGTGGGATAGCAGTCAAGCAGTAGGTAGTTTATCTTCTATCTATACTTATAATAAATCTGTAGAGAGGTCAATTCTGTACATGAAATATATTTCCAAAATAACTATCAGGGGGTGATTAGTGATCGATACTGATGCTAAAAATGCAAACAGTAAAATTTTTGTCTATCTGTCTGTCTGTCTGTCTGTCTGTCTGTCTGTCTGTATGTTCTTTATAGAAACAAAAACTGCTCGATGGATTTTAACGAAACTTGGTACAATCATTCTTCATACTCCTGGGCAGGTTATAGTATACTTTTCATCACGCTACGATCAATAAGAGCAGAGCAGTGAAGGGAAATGTTGGGGAAACGGGAGAAATTACTCCATTTTTTAAGCTTCCGTCGCGTTTGCAGCCTTAATGGTTAAAGCTACACAGAAAACATGTATAACGGAAATGTTCTCCTCAAAATTATATAAAAAATGTCCCACGACAGCATACGTCTATCTTTTATGGTTAACTCACAATAACACGTGTAACTCCCGATAGCTTAGCAGTTCTGAGCTTTCTGTTTATTTTTGTCTACTCTTACGTTTATAACACTCTCACTCATCCCTAATTAAAAAAAGTAAGTGGAAGGGAGAGATCTGGAACGTCTCGAATCGTCTCGCGCATCACGTTGTTTTCCAGTGTCCGGGATCTTAGAATTCTACATCAGACGTTTCAGATCTTTGATTTTGACGACCCCGTTGTCGCTGGCATAAGCAACAGAATCCGCGTACGAAGTCGCTGGCAGAAGCTAGTATGAAATAAAACAAAAAAAAATTACCTCCTACAAACAAAAAAATAAAAACAAACTTTACCTCTTTATTATATTATATTAGTGTAGATTATTGTTAGATATAAACCTCTCTCGAGTAGCAAAACGCAAGCGTAAGTCTTCCGCATCCAGAAAAGCTAACTAAACGCAAATTATAAATAGACTCCTCAGCCATAAATTACCGCAGTCAGATTTGAACTCGCGACCTATCGATCGGTATCCTTCCTTGAGTTATAGGTACCGTTCGTTATTTGTTATTTTTAGATGGACTTACTAGTCGGCAGCTAGTTGGAAAGGGAACTCTAATAGTACGTTTTGATATAAGTGCAGAAAGTTTGTCATTGCGATCGAGTCGGAATTCGCATGACCCGTAGGCGAATAGTTATATTCGCCTACGGGTCATCGGGCATATTAATGGAGCCAAAGGCTGCAGTGATTTTGCACGTGTATCAAACGACTTTTTCGTAGGTATTGAAAAGAGTCGTTTGATACACGTGCAAATTACCAGCAAACTTATGAAGAAATAAATAAATGTGGGTTGAGCGGCGACTCGTGGGATTCTTCGCGCGCCCAGATTGATACAATAAATGTAACAACATTGTGGTGGGGAGAGCATGCGCACTTTTCTACACTAGTGCGGAAAATAGTCTATTTCGTGCCAAAATGTGGTGGGATAAGAGCGGGTTTTCGAGTAAGTTAGAAAAAGATTTTGTTTTAGAATTCGTGAACACCAAATGAAAATACGATGGATGGATTTTATGACAAGAGATATAAAAGAAAAGAGAGTTAGTGATAGCGTGACGGGTGACAGGACAGAATGGAAGAAAAAAACGTGTTGCGCCGACCCCAAATAAATAACAATAAGAGAAAAATATTGAATTACTACAGTTATAAATTACCATGGAATTACATAAAGTCACCATGTCAAATTGTCGTTTATGTGTAATAAAATGATTTACCTATTTTTATGGAAACCATTGTAGGTACAGACCTACTTTAGTGATGTAATTGCAATGTTATGCGATTTGAAGTAGATTTCAATATTCAATTCTTGTTAAGTTTATAAACGTGCCTGTGACTTCCCTCATCATCATCATCATTTCAGCCGAAAGACGTCCACTGTCCTCTGTTGGACAAAGTTTTCCCACAAGCGTCACCATAACGAACGGTCCTGACCGTCTCGCATCCATCGGATTCCCGCGACCCTGACCAGGTCATCGGTCTACCTTGAGGCCTTCCAATGCTGCGTCTTCAGACTCGTAATACAGCACAATGCATCACTGCTTACCATCAAGTGGGATCGCAGTCAAGCACTGGTTTATATCAATTAAAAAAATGGCATTTGGACACAATAAAAAAAAATGTTTGTGTAATATTTTTTTTTTTTATGATCGCATATTCTTTTTCGAAAATAAAACTAGCCTATGTTAGTTTTTATAACATCAGCACCATCACCAGTGACCGAGATTAGACGGAATAAAAATACCAACAAACAAACCATTTTAAAGTTAAATTTTTGTAATAGGTATCGAATATACATGTTATGTTTCTGCACCACCCTAAGGTCGACTGGCAGATAATGCCTCAGGCATTAAGTTCGCCTTTGTACAACCCTGTGCATAAAGCTTTAAATAAATAAATAACTATACTTGCATGCTTTTATTTTTATTATGAATAGACTCGCGTTTGACCACTATCTCACGTGATTGAAAGCGATGATATGGCCGACGATAGAGCAACCTATTCACTCTTGACTTAAAGACCCCTAGGTTGTAGCTATCAGGAAACACAGACTCCGGCAAGGAATTCCAATAATTAGTTGTGGCCATAATGAATGTGTTCCCAAAACGCTTTGTACGTATCATCATCATCATCATCGTATCAGCCAAAAGACGTCCCCTGTTGGACATAGGCCTCCCCCAGGCACTGCCACAACGACCGGTCCTGTGCGTATGGGTGGGATGAAACCGATACTTAAATTTTATTATACGTATAAATGTATACATATAGATAATAAGTTACCTACTCACGCAAACAATAGTATCGTCAGTCAAAAGTAATACTGACAGAACTCTCTCTAAAGTTTAAACCATCCCGAGATAACTTACGATCAGGAACCTTACAACTAACAAGTACCACAATCACATAAAAATAAACCGGTATCAGTCACCAATGGCACAGGAGTAGATAATAGACAGAGGCTACACAGAGAACACATCAAGTCAAACACACACGTAGGCAACTTGTAATGTCAGCATCAAATTATTGCTAATACTATTATTATGTTAGCTTTGATTTTGTGTGTTTCCATATAAAAATTATTAAAAATGGATATTAAAATGATTGACTTGACGGATCTGGAAGATTTGAATATTTCAAATACATGGCTTTTGTTTGTTCTCTATCTACACTCGATCTACACTAATATTATAAAGAGGGAAAATTTGTATTTTTGTGTGTATGTTTGTAATTAATAAACTCAAAAACTACAGTGCCGAATTCAAAAATTCTTTCACCATTGGAAAGCTACATTCATCCTGAGTTACATAGGCTATATATTTATTGCCCGTGCGAATCCGGGACGGCCCGCTAGTATTGAAATATAATTTAATAATTGACACAAACAAGACCCTTTGCTAGGTATCCATACATTAGACACGCCACAACTCTTGTACTAAAGCCAGTACTAAGGCATTTTTTTCGTCTTAGTTCAATGGGGTAGGAAACTGATACAACCGGAGACAGATCAGGCGCAGGACCGATAATTCAGGACAGGCCTGTTGGTCTAGTGGTTAGTGGCCCTGACGCTATGCCGGAGGTCGTGGGTTCGATTCCCACCTAGGACAAATGTTTGTGTGATGAGCATAATCATTTGTTCTGTTTCTGGGTGTAATTTATCTATAATATGTATGTATTTAGAAATATATAAGTATGTTTATCAGTTGTCTAGTACTCATAGCACAAGCTCTGCTTAGCTTGAGACTAGACGGTGTTGTGTGATAGTTGTGGAATATGATTATTATTCGAGTTCGTGTGTACGACGAAGTCTGTGCACGATCGCATGAAGTTCGGACTCTGGTCTCTAGTTATTCCGTTCCCGCGTCTCAATGGGTTACAAAATAACTCCTCCACGGTTCAATTGCCATATGACGGTAACCCGTCCGTAACATCTTTGTAAAAAACCGACCATCACAATGCCAGAACCAATCAACGTTAAATACTATGAAATTAAATTTGGCAGCGGTCTGTAGTTATTTTTTAACTGTTACATAAATTAGGAACAGTTACTTTTTGAGCGTTAAAGGATAATAATACTTATATAATTGTATGTTTTGTTCTCATGGTGATTGAAGAATGTCGGTGTTCTTCTCTGTGATTTTGCAATTTTGACGTTTCATGGTAAATTTTCTTTGTGATGTTTTGATTGGAGACTAGATTTTGTCATAGAGTCTAAAATTTTTAAATGTTGAAAGCTATTAATTACTAGATACAATTAAAATTATTTTTTATTTTTTTTCTTTATGGGTTTGCGCTTGGCTTCTATCTCACTTGATAGTAAGCGATGATGTGGTCAGCGATGGTGCACGTTTACCTATAGCTAACCTCTACACTCTTGACAAAGCAGCAAATTACTAACTACACAGTAAAAACGAAAACGTCAAGACCACAGATGAAAAACCCATTTTAAGTAACCACAGCCGCATCCCGGCGTAACATTTAAAGAATAAGCCCCATTTAAGTTGGAATTAAGTTTAAAAGTCATCTTATTATACAGGAACACAATCTACAACTTACATGAAAATTTCTAATATTCATTTAAACTTTTACATCGGCCCGCTTGGGAGACGGATTTTCTTTGGGTACTGTGTTTGTACAGATTTTGGTACTGTCTCCTTTTGAGATGTTATTTTGTAGTGAAATACTGAGTTTTTTTTTAACAGAAGTAATACATATTTAACAAAATGCAAAAATATTATTAATATTAAAATATGGCGTAATCAAAATTAATATTGAAAGGTCCAATATTTTTTCAGCATAGTCTCTTTATTATTTTGAAGATATGCATCTCCCGTAGTGTAGGGGATATAATCACTGCGACCTAAAAGATCTATTGTGACTCGCCACCTTGTGAGAGTAACTTTTTTAGCCCGGAGGCTTCCAGGAAGTCTAGAATACTCCTAGCTTTAAGATTTTTAATCTCCTCCGGGCGAATAATGTGTCGGCCCAGATGGAGCATTGTCTTTTACCATTTTAAAGAAAGTTGATCACGGAAAACATAACAGACACTTCCATTACTCCTTTTTTTGGTTAGAAAATCATGAAATAACTTCTCTCGCTCTAGGTGGAGCAAGAGGAAGCATATTGTTTCTTCAGTTGCCCTTTGCTTTCTAGGACCACGGTAAGTCTTTCGAACAATCCCGCGAAGTATTATAACCCTGTTTATAAAACCTATACCATAATTACATGGTTCAATATATTTATAACTACATACGATTAAGTAAGAAGCAATCGTTCAAGTAATTGCTAAACCATTAGTTAAACCGAACAAACATTCTCTCATTTAACTAATGACAGTTAAGACAAGCAAGGTTATGGTTAAAACTTAGAGCACTACGATCGTTTAGTTAGAAGCAGTGATGTTTTGTAATGGTTTAGTTTTAATGGTTACTGACCACAAAACTAGAATAATGTGTGGGTAATAAGGTACTGTTTGCTAAATAGTTAAAACAGATAATAATTATTATAACTATTTACTAAGTATTCACAAAATATCTGTTCAAAAGTCTAGTAAACAACTTAATTAAAATTCCCATAACTTGTAAATGGTTGAATTGATTAGCAATTTGGCACAAAACTAGGTCTCATAGCACAAATAAACAAGCTGCACTCAAATCGGTTCACGTGTTTAAGAGCTACGATGCCATATACATACAAGCGATTGAACTTATAACTCCCCTTTTTTTGTGTCGGCGAATATAAATGTTATTATTGATATATCCCCAAGCAGTCCTATGGATCGTGCGGAAATGACCGAAGGCGAAGAAGGACCAGGAGTGGATTTTTAGTCAGTAAAAGTTTAACACGCCCTCTCGCTCTGCCCAAGGGCGGGATATGTCATTGAATGATTTTCCCACCTAAAAAAAAAACAAAAGCAGGTAATAAAAAAAATTGTTCTAAAGTAGCTTGACAGATATTTTTTTTAAATTATTTTTTTCTTATATATCTTTATTTTACATTACTTTTACAAAATATAAATAGTAAGATAGCCGATAAACACAGGTGAGCTTAGCCCAAAATTGGGTTTTCTTACAGCAAACCTTAATATACCTACAAGAAATTTTATATTATGAGGAAAACAGAACCAAATTCACAACAAAAAAAAACTAAGTTTGGGTTTGTTAAATTGTTGTTTTCCTTTTTTTTATTTTTCTATTTTATTTAGTTGCGTCTATTTCTCTGGACTGGACATGCCCCTTTAAAAAAATACAGCATAATGAAACGGTAACAACACAATTTAAATCTTCAAACAAAATGGCAGAACATTTACGTTTAATCTAACATACTCCCAAGTTGTACCACCGAAACATATTGTTAATTTCATGCTTGTTTCACACCGAAAGTTTGCTTAAGATGTACGTACACAGTCCCAAGGGACAAACGGTCTTGTCCCCTTTTTATCGAGCACAATTTTGGGGCCATTTTTTATAATTGCCAATCTTGCCCGAACGATATCTTTTGAAATTCGAAGGTCTGAAATGGAACGATTAAGAATTTAGAGAATTCAATTATTTTTGTGTAAAACTTTTTTAGGTTGGTATACGGAGACTGGGAAAATAATGCCAGAAAGTGGGCATTACATTGTAATTGTATTTTTTTTTTATTGTTACTAGAGTCCGTCTACTGAAAGCGTGACCTGAGAAAAGGAGGTTGAAACCCAAAAATTTGAATATGGTATTATTGAAATAGTAGGAGAAAAAAGTTTTGGTAGGTACTTGAGTATTTTTTTATATATGACGATTATACAATAGTTGTATAAGAACTTAAAATTGTGTAGATTTATTTATTGGTAGATGTATGGTAAAGGTTAATAATACACAAAATGTTAGTTATTATTCCAAATTTATTTTATCTGTTCTCTAAAATGCCGTAGGTATATAATATTCTTCATTTACAATTTGGCATTTTGGCCTTCCGACAAGAATACCAAGAGCACAAAACTGCGATAGTCAAATAAAATAGTCATCATCATTCATACCGTAAAAATATCTAGTGGTCAGTCAACAATGATCAAGATTATAGTGTCACACTAACTTAAAAAATCCAAGATCGTGTATAAACATTGTTGTTTTTCTTAGAAAACAACTTCTTTCTCTTCTTGTTATTGTTTAAACTCACTGATGATAGTGTGTAGCAGCTTTCGCACATAACTTTATATTGTTTTACCCATGATAAAGCAGTTATTGTTGATAAATAAATATCTGTTTCAAAAAACTGACAATTGCAATCATAGACTTAGACGTGATTTTGGCGGCAAAATAATGTTACCACTTTAATTTAAAAAAAAAACTCCAGGTTACGCTTTCATTAGACAGACTCTAGATAGTTTATTTAATGTTCTTGCAACATAAAATATAAAGGCGGACTTAATGCCTTAGGGATTCTCTCCCAGTCACAATTTAAGATGGTGTAGGGACAAAATAGTAGGTGCGTAAAAAAAGGAAATTTAATGTATTTTTATTTAAACAAGAGTAAATGTAAGTATACATATTGTCGTAGTAGTAGTTATTTTTTTTAATAATCTGAAAGCACGTCAAGCCATTGCTACCGGTAAAGCGAGAGAAGTTACTTACTTAATGATTTAAGTGTCAGATTTTTACTGATTAAAATCTACCCCTGTTCCTTCAGTTGCCCTATGCGTTCCAAGACCGCAATTATTATTTTAAGTAAACCCGCACTCCTAATATATTTTTTATAGATATCGCAGCATATGCTGAGTTAGGTGCCTTTTTGACCTTGCACAAATTCTTCTGTGTTTATTGTGCCTATTTCTTAATTTATATTTTTAATGTGTGAGGTTCAAATAAACGGTTTTCTTTCTTTCTTTCTTTCTTTGTTTCTTTCTAATAAGCAAAAGGCTTAACAAAAAAAAAATGAAAAAGATTTCACAACACTCAATTATTAGGAAAAAGAAAAATATAATTAAATGTCAAACCAATTTCTTATACAATGAGATTGCTTCTTGCTACTGCAAAAAAAAAAACAAAGTATTACATAAAAATCTAGGTAAAGATATGAAAAAATATATTTGCCCGATATCAAGCTTGCAATTATCGATAGCAAGCTCCAAATTGTTAGATCATCATACTAATTTGAAGGCTGTTTCCCTTCAGGCCTACAAGCGAATGCCTCGCATTATCTTTCAGAACATCATTATTTTATGGAATAAACAAAACAAAACATTGGTCTGTTTTATCCTAAATAATATTTTAAACTAGCTGCTGCCAGTACTTCGCCCGCGTGACAGTAAAAAATGTCGCAAGGGAACATACTTCTAGAAAATATCCTATGTAATACTCTAGGATATGGTCTACCCGTGTGTAAAACTTCATCAAAATCTCTTCGAGCGTTTTTTTTTTTTTTCGACGGGGAAAATCATCTCTGACAAAACCCGCTCTTGGGTGGAGCGGGAGATAGTGTCAGACTCTTACTGACTATAAATCTCACCCTGTTCCTTCTAGCCTTAATATAATAACCCTGGCCCCAGTAGGCTTCGACCCAGCTGGACCCCTCCTGCTGCTGACAACTCCTTGAGGCGCGCGGGAACAGTGCGCGCCGTCGACGTCTTGGACTCGGTCCATTACCGGACGATCGGACAGCGAGCTACCCATGGCTCGCCGTCCGCGAGCCCGCGTCTACGGTGGCCGGAAATCGGGATCGGAATCCCGGCGACGGCGGCGAGGGCGCCGTTGCCTGATGCGGTCGGCTTCCTCCTTTGCAAGCTTTACTGCTTCGCAGAAGGAGACGACCGCCTGCCATTCCTCCTCTCTCCGGACCATGGCCTCGACGAGGGCCCGGCGCGAGAGGTCTCCGCCGCCGATCGCCCCCACGAGGGCACAGCGATGCTCCGCCCAGGCAGGGCACACCTCGACGGTGTGCTCCACCGTGTCCTCCGGGCGTTGCGCACAGTGGCGACACCTGGGCGTCTCTTCCGCTTGAATCCGATGCAGGAACCTCCCGAACTTGCCATGTCCGGTGAGGACCTGCGTCATGCGGAAGGTAAGGACGCCGTGAGGTCTTTCCAGCCACGCCTCAAAGGGGGACTTACCACCAAAATCGTGGCGTGCCCAGCACTGGGTTGCGATAGCCGCCGACGCCATTTCACCATGAGATCCCGCCGGAGCTCTGTCCGCCATGCCTTGACATGTTGCGGCATTGGACTTTCACCCCGGCGTTATCCCTTCGAGCGTAAAGCAGTAACTAACATACACACACACACAAACATTCGCCATTATATATTTATTTACTATTGTCTACGCCTGCAAGAAAATCTAATTTCTACTTTCTCCAGAAACTTATCTATTCAGCCTAAAACGCAACACTTCAAAAAGTAACAACTAAAAAACACAAACCTTCTTGAAACATCTAACCAAAAACAATTTTATAAGCTCCAAAAGTAATCATAATGACATCTCTAGGATTCCCACTCCATCTTTCTAGTAAACAAATTCTTTTCAACTGTTTCCTCAGCATCCACTAAGATCCCAGTCTCAATTAACTTCCATCTTAAGTACTCCGCAGCATCTGATAAAAATCCCTACTAATATTATAAATGCTAAAGTAACTCTGTCTATCTGTTACGCTTTCACGCAAAAACTACTGAACGGATTTAGATCAAATTTGGTAGGTAGGTAGAAGAGACACTGGTATAACACATAGGCTACCTATAATTCCACTGTTGAGCACGGGTCTCTGCCCGCGCGATATAAACTGTAGTCCACGCGGGCGAAGCCGTGGGCGGAAAGCTACTGAGCTTATAAAAATAATGTATTAGGAGTAGCTGACTACCCCTTCAAGCTGCTCAGATAAAAATGGCGATGAAAAGAAAATCGTTATGAAGTCGGGAATGAGACTTAATTATGGTGGTTAGTTTTTATTTTAAGTACAGATTATGCAAAGTGGTAGAAGGCCCTCCTAAAAGGTGGACTGAACCTGTTTTTTGTTTGGTGGGTAAATATCAACCAAATATCAACTCCTGCCCTTAGGCGGAGCGGGAGATAGTATCAGACTCTTACTGACTAAAAAACCCACCCTGTTTCTTCTTGCCTTTCATACCAGGGTTGAGCTACGTTTCGGAGATAACCCTGGCCCCAGTAGGCTACGACCCAGCTGGGTCAGGACAGCCACAATTTAGTCAAAACAAATAGTACTTCATCATCATAATTTCAACCGAATAACGACCATCATAGCATAGCATAGTCGGCCTCATAATGTTACCACTGTTGGGACTCAGGCCTCCTCTCTAGAAGAGGGAATGGGTCGTTATCCACCACGCGGGCCTAGTGCGGGTTTGTGAATGTCACATGTCTTCGAATTTTTAGTTCTAGGACATTCCGGTGTCCTTACAATGTTATCCTTCGTCATTTTACACAAAGTAATGCGCCTGGCTAGGTTTAAACCCGCGACCTACAACTCCTATGTCGAGGCCACTCTGCCACTGCTCTCGAATACCGACGACTACTGCTAATAGGTTATATCCATACAGGCGATAGGCTAAACCCGAAATTCAGCATAAAATATTGGCCAGAAACAATTCAGATTGCCTTAGAAAAAACAGAAAAACTAAGAAAAAATGTCGAGAATTTCCCCAATTTAAAAAGTAAAGATTCTTCCGTGGTGCCTGGGCCCAAATCGCGAATCTTGCGGACAATAGCCAAGCGATTAAAAGCGAGTTATTTCATTAGCACTTGATCTACGGAATTCTATTAGGGCCCTGGCACGGTAATAATATCATACAGTATTCCAACTTCATACAAACGGACGAAACGCGAGCTATACCTACGCAGTAGACGCCTAGACAGTCGCGACCGTCGCAACTGTGCCGAACGGACACGACGGTTTTTTTTAACAATAATCGCACGATTATTGTTAGTTTGTATAGTTCAAAGTAAAGACGTGGTATTTTATTATTAATAATAGTGGTTTATTGTACTATGTGTATGAATAATACTAGAAAAAAGCATTTTATTTAAATCTACCAATCAAAAAACTACACGCATTTTTATTGAACACTTCCTATTCAATCCACAAAGTATTTTGTTTATATAAAAAAGTAAGTATATTTACAATTACAAAAATAAATGGAAACAAACTAGGCAAATGTAATTAGATTGCTGGAGGCGGGCAGCCCTATCGCATGTTTACGTACCGCGCGGCTGTAGGCATTTATTTCAAAGATACGGCCGAGTTACAATACTGTTTGATACGATTACCGTGGCCCTGGTGTCCTCACGATATTTAGGGTCCCGTAGCTATTCAATGGACCGTTTTTGTTTCGCAAAGGATTTAATTTAGTCTCCTAAATTAAGTTAAGGTTTTGTTATTTTAATATGTAGTTTAATAAGGTCCTTCAGTGGGTGTAGATTTAGGGCCTGTGTAAATTTATGTGTCGACGGACAATAGGGTACTTAAGATACCCTAATAGTTTTGGAACCTGGACGTTGTAAAGGTATTACAGCCTTATGGGATAATTCAGTCCGTTTTATGCGCTATAAAATGCTTCTGGGTGGCGCTGTTGACAAATGTGCTTGTAAACCGGTATTAAATGTAAACATTTATAAATAAAGTTGAATATCAAAACGTTCAGATTGGCGACTCCGTACTGGAAGACGCAGCGTTGGAAGGCCTTCTACAAGGAGCACCGATGACGGCGCTCCTTGTGCGGCGCTTGAGTTGCCTTCGCCTGCGATTTGTGTTTTGGAACGAAGTATACCTACTATAATAGTCTATACTTATATCTGGGGCCAAGGGTCTGGTTCCGAAAGGGAAGCTCGGCCCTGGGGCTAAGGATCTAGTTCCGAAAGGGAGGCTCGACTCCGGTATGAAAGGCAACGAACGACCGGGGTGGGTTTTTGAGTTAGTCAAAGTCACTATCTCCCGCTCCGCCCTAGGGGGGGATGTCATCTGGATGATTTTTACCCACCGAAACCAAAAAATTCTATAATTATATTAAATTTATAATTTATGTAAGTATAAATAAAGACTTTAACAAAGAACTTGGAGGAAATGTAGCGAAATTATAAGTAACAATAAGAAACCTTTACAAGGCAACCATGGGCGTCTGTGGAAATATTCCACGAAGGTCACAAGCCAAGGTCGGCCATATTTGGAAGCCCAAGCTGTTGCCTGAAACATTCACATAGCTATACGAGGCTCTTGGTACCAACTGAATTAATTGAAAATAATATCCTAGGAACATTTCGTTTTTACGTAAAAATCTTCGTACTAAAAGCGGAAAATAACGTGAACATAGATGTTTTCAGGGTTCCGTTCCTCATATGGAAAAAACGGGACCCTTATAGGATCCGTCCGTTCGTCTGTCTGTCTATCAAGACCCTTTTATATCGGGAACGCGTTAAGGTATCGAGTTTATATTACGACCACAGAACTGCGGACTCTTAAAGTTGTAAAAAAGTTAAACTTTAAGTTGAGGGGATGCAACTCGACATAGAGTTTCAATGTTGTTCATATAACCGCTCTTACGCGATTATGACGTTGTTAAACATTTTTCATTTGATATTTTGAAAACACAGTATCTTAATTTATAAAACTAATCCACTCCTCGGAAAATCTGCTATTTTGCATGAACCCTTAAAAAAGTATAATATAGAATCCTAGCAAATTTTATCAAAATTCTAAATGACGACAATTTTTCTCAAAAACTTTTAAGAGTTTAAAAATTTAAGTATTTCCTGAACAAGTTTTGTGAAATTTTCTAGTAAATCACAGAATTACCGAATGCTAACAGAGTTTTCAGGCGTTATTTGTATTTTTTCTTGTTACTTTTTCGTCAAACATCGCAACGAAGAAAAAAAGATATTTCGGTTTATGTGGCAAAAAACTTACATTTCGACACTCTCGAGGAAATCAAAATTCATGTGGTATTTAAATTTGATATAAAGCAAGGTCTTAGCACAAGTATACGAATAATCTGAAGCCTTCGAGTGCTTCGACTCTACTGGACATCACGCGAGTAAAGAATCAGCAGCTAATATAAAATAAACGCTTTGATTGATTACCGAAAAGCCCTTGTATAACAAAAGAACACATTTACAAGTTGATTAAAAAGGACCATTGATAACGGTAGCTTTTGTTACCTGTAAAAAGAAAATTGGTCCTTTCACCCTACACTTGGGGTCCCACAAGTATCCACGCTCCTATACACCCACTCATCTGTAGAATGTAGTGAAGTGTCGAATTAAACTTTTTCAATCATCTCCGTGGTTTGCTTCGCCAGACACTTTCGTGGCGCAGAAATTCATTATTTTATGGACTTCGAATACTTTTATATCGCTTTTTTTTATACTTTTGTAGCGAATAAAAGGTTTTCTCTTTGTGAGGACCACCAGACACCTTTGAATGGTTTTTTTTTGTGTGGGAGGACTTGCTAACTGTGTTGTAAAAATGTAAGTTGTATTTTGTTTCAAGATGAGCTGAATAAAATGAGTGGGTGTAAAGAGTTTAGTAGAAGTAGTTTAAATAAGAATAAACGATTAATCAGCTTATGTAAATAACTTTTTCCTTATTATTTATCTTGTGTAAAAATATTCTTTCTTTCAAGTAACATTACTCATATGACAAAAAAGTAGATATACAATCACACTAGCGAATAAGAGTGCATTTTTTTTTTGTTTACTTAAATATTTTTTAGCTTAATCCATGCCACGGATTTTAATGATTTTTTGCATGACATAGTAGACGAGATACACCTCAAAAATTTTGCACTAAGGTAAACGCCACACGTAATAATTGTTAAATTAAAACTATCACAAATGATGTGTATAGTAAATAACATAGCATAATCAGCCTTATGATGTTTCCACTGCTAGGAGGGGAATGGGCTGTAATCCACCACGCGGATCAAAAGCAGATTGGTGTTTGTCACAGACCTTAGAATTTTTGGTTCTAAGACATGTTTCCTCAAGATGTTTTCCTTCACCGTTTTGAGAGCAGTACAATCGCCAACAATACCACCAAGCTTGGCAGATACAAATTTCGCAAAATTAATTTAGTTCCTATAATAATTCTGGTCCTCACGAAATCCACTTAGACTATGAAGTGATTTACTGAGCTAGTGCCGAAAGACCAACAAAACTTGACTATCACCCCAGTGGCTTAAGTGTCAAAAGGTCAACAACCCTAAGACAACAGTGGCTCCTGGGTAAAATATGCAAATTTGACTAAATACTGAAATAGCGTTAGCGATTTGAACATAGGTAGATCAAGTTTCTTAGTACTACGACTACAGACGTACCACAATCCATAGTAAATTTTATTATTTTATTGGGAAAACATCATATTATTATGCGTTCTTCTCAAGGAGGATCGAGAGGGTATGTCAGGCTTTTACTGACTGACACTAACCTTTGCTGTTTCAATTGCCCTTTGCGTTACAAGGCTACGGTCACGGCGACCTACATCTTGCTCGCCGTCCACATTTCTAAAAAAAATATTTTTATATTGAACGAAGCTTTATCGATAAGGCTAAAAGCCATTAGAATGTGTTACATCCACACTCAATGGAAAAAAGTGATTGTATCAAAAATTTAATACCTACTTTCTAAATCAGACACTGCTTTAGTAAGAAAACTTACATAGCCAAAAGAATTATAAAAAGAAAAAATATCTAAATAAAATGACATTTCTTCATCTGTGTCGAAAAGTTTATCTACTATTTCAATTTCTGCAGTCATATTATCACCAGAACTCATCCATCATTCCTTTTAGATATTATATTTATTCAATCTTGATATTCACTCAAGCTTCAAGTGTGATTGGTCTTGACATTTTGCTCCATTACGTCATATCTCTCCAGGGGCATAGCATGGACTAATTTCGACGTGGCCAAAGATGCATCAACGGGGCCTTTTTTATCATAAATTCGAAAATGTGTCAGCGACTGTCACAACCTGTGTTTGACCACATTGTCGTTTTCCATTAGGCGAAATAAAAAAACGCTCTTTAAGCTCCTATTTTAATAAAAACGTGGCAAACACTGCCTGTATTTAAAAGGCTTGTGAAGGATCATTACTTGACACTGATCTTGTCTTCATTTCTTAACTTACTCTCTCTCTTATATATTTTTTGTATATATGTATATGTGAATCTATTTTAGTAGTAAGTATTTAATAAGTTTTGTTTATCTTATATTTGCACCAAGTACAACTTCATTTTGTGTCCAGGCAAGCTCTGTTCATTCAAGGTTGCCTGGAAGAAATCGCCCAGTGCGATAAGGCCACCAATTGTGTGTTTTTTTATTATATGGTTCCTTTTGTAAATTTATAATCTTGATGTGCATTAAAGCATATATAAATAAATAAATATAATTATGAATATAGGTGCTACAATATCTCTATATTGTCACATC
This sequence comes from Mythimna lalbum, assembly GCA_949319445.1. Lineage (NCBI taxonomy): Eukaryota > Metazoa > Arthropoda > Insecta > Lepidoptera > Noctuidae > Mythimna > Mythimna lalbum. Next base: position 4,730,306 of record OX439371.1, on the reverse strand, counting down.
TATAATCATCCTACTCTATGACCGCCATGATAATACGGCCAAAATTATGTAGGCCCTAATATTAGGTTACGATAATATGTTACTAACATAATGGCCCCCCTAGTGAAATGGTCCAGGGCCATCATTTGGCCCAATTATGATAATTTATTGAGTGAATTATTCAACATTAGCTTTCATTGGCTCTGTGGTAATTGAATTGTGTTTTGGAAATGTGACTGGTGGTTAGAGGGCAAGCGTCTGTCGGTAAGGTTCCGATTTGGATGGGTGACTCTTTGTTTTTTTCCGATTTTTTTTTTTTTCATAAAATATTTCTGCCTTTACCGAGCATACGGATAACACAAATAGGATTGAGAAAGGACTTAATTTATCAAGGTAAATACTTCCAAGACAAAGAGACTCCTATGACCAATTCTAGGATATAGTTTACCTGTGTGCCAAATTTCACCCAAATCCGTTCAACTGTTTAAGGAGTTACAAACACACATATCTACATAAAAACCTCTTCTATCTTCATAATATAATGTTGTAATTATGACGTACTCGCAGTTTTTTTTTATTAATTAAATTATTTTTTACGAGTATTAAATTATAATGTAACTATTATCAACATTATTATATCTCAGCGGACTACTAAGCGAAAAAACAAATTTTCCTAAAAAAAATGGTCACCCATCCAAAACCCAACCGCAGCAACATCCGCTTAACCTCACCCATCAAACATCAATCGATTGGCTCTACTAATTAGAACTAAACCTATCGACCTACATACACAAAATTACTAGCATTAAACGCAACAACAATCCAACATCAGAATTTATGGTTTGAATAATTACGTTTAAGCGCGTTTAACACAAATAGCGCATATTCGCGCATGGATGGCATATTCGCATTGTTTAGCATATTCGCGCATGGATATGCGAGAATGGTTAATGTCTATCAAACGGGCTGTGCGTCCACTGAATACAAATACAGGAGAACGGTAAGCCTGTTACGATAGGGTTGTCAAGGAAATATGAGTGTTACAAAAACATTTTTCAATACTCGAAAAAACACTCTTATCCCTACCGCTTTTAGGCACGCAATTTACTGTTTTTCGCACTAGTGCTAAAAAGGGCGCGTGCTCGCACCCGCCTCAATTTTATTAGGCCCGCGTGGTAGATTATGGCCCATTCCCTCTAGGAGAGGAGAGAAAGGAGGTCTGAATCCTAGCAGTGGGAACATTGAAAGGCTGTTTATGTCGTACCAGACTGAGTGCTAAGCGACCTCCACTAGCTGCACGTCAACTCCCGTTAATTTATATATTGGAGAATGTATTGAAAAACGTCGTTTGATACATGTGGAAATTTGTCACTGCAGCCCTCAGATCCATAACGCCCCTGCCTACAACTTAGGTGAATTCCGCCTCGGTGGCAATGACAAACTTTCTGTACTTATATCAAAATATCTATACTTATACTGTTTATTTGACGTGAATACGGCTTTGAGATTGCTTCCATAGGGTGAGGCAATTTAAAAAAAAATGATAATATTTTAGTAGGATGGATTGGGAGAGGGAGGCCAAAGAAAAGATAGATGGATTGTGTGAGAATTAATATGAAAGAAAAGGGAGTTAGTGATAGCGTGACTACTTGACTAGTGACAGGACAGAATCGAAGAAAAAAACGTGTTGTGCTGACCCCAAATAAAACGGGACAAGGGCAGGAAGATGATGATGATTTTAGTAGGAATTATATTACTAAGAGTTTACATTCACAGTTATTTAATCACAAAATAGATAGTACATAAGACAATCTCATGTATGTACTTCACTTTTTATACCTACGCTCAGTGGACGCACACTAATGAGCGTTTGAATCGGAACTGTTCGACGAGCGGGACACAATATCTCGGAGCGTCTTAGCGCTCCGAGATATCGTGTCCGTGAGCGGTGTCTATGTGAGCGTTGCTCGAGCACGCTTTGTATTTAGAATGACTTCTGTACCTTTATATTTTGAGGTTTAATGAATTAAACTAATATGATATTTATATTTACGTTCAACCCTAGCGTCACGCGAAACGCACATCGATAATGGCCAAGCCGAACCGATCACTCGGATACCAATCGCCTCGATTTATACCCGGCGTCGCCCGCGCATACATCATATTTTTATTTCGGCACGTTCATTGAAATATATCTGAAACCAGTTACTCTTTTAAAGCCTAGGATTTTATGTAGATTGCCTGTAACAGTTTGATAGAGACTAGTGAGACCTGACTGTGAATTTAATTTTAGGCTGTATTTAATATTTATTAGCTATTGCTAGCGGCTTCGCTCGTGTGATTAATGTCATCGAAATCCGTTTATGTATCCTTACTATCCTTACTAATTAATATTATAAAAGCGAAAGTGAGTTTGTTTGTTACGTCTTCACGCCTAAATGACAAAACCGATTTTGATGAATTTTGGTACAGAGATAGTTGGGACCCTGGAGACAGAAATAGGCAATTTTTTTTTAAAGTGTGAAAAGTTGGAGAAAGAGTAAAGTACATTAATAAAGGCGGGCGAAGCCGCGGGTAAAAGTTAGTTTTGTTATATATAACTACAAAACTCATTATCATTATCGTTTCAGCCGAAAGACGTCCACTTCTGGACATAGACCGTCCCCAAGTGTTGCCACAACGACCGGTCCTTAGCGTCACGCATTTATCAAATTCCTGTAAGACATTGATCCACCTTATGGAAGGCTTGGCAAAGCTGCCTCCATTCCAGGATTAAAATAAATACACTGTTATAGTAAACGTCAAAATTTGTGAGTGTGTGTGTGTGTGTGTGTGTTTTTCACTTCTTCACGCTCGAACGGTTTTTTAATTATACAAACTAGTACTTGACTGCGATCCCACCTGACGGTAAGCAGTGATGCAATCGTTGATGGTAACTTGCCTACTTCTTGGTAATACAGACGTCAATCTACATACAAAGCGCGCTCGAGCAACGCACACATAGACACCGCTCACGGACACGATATCTCGGTAGCGTCTCGGCCCACTCGTCGAACAGTTCCGGCTCAAACACTCATTAGTGTGCGTCCACCGAGCGTAGGTATAAAAGAGAAGTACATACATGAGATTGATTTCTGTACCTATCTATTTTGTGTTAATATTCTCCATCCATCCACATGTCCACAACAACACCACAAACTACTACGCTAAAAATAAAACCAGAATCTCGAACACAAATATCTGATAACAAATAAAAAGAGAATCAAATAAAAACCAAATTGACCACTTTAAAAAGGATTTGATCACACGAGCGACGACGCGGGGCCGCACTAACAATCATTTAATCCACCAATCTATAAAAGGATTAATGCTATACGTTTTCAATAAAAATAGCTGTTTCAATTCCATTTAAAATCATTGCGAATGCATCACCCAAGGGCTTTCGTAAAGAAGTAATGGATCTTTTGTCCGAAGAAACCTTGATTTTTTTTTTATTACTAGGCTCTTGCATGACCTCTAAGTATCTCACCTGAGGGTAAGCGATCATGTCGAGCCTTTTTAGGAAGAACATCGTAAGCGACAGTGAGCGTTTTTGCAGTACTAGTAGATTTTGCAAAAACGCTCACTTTCGCTTACGATGTTCTTCCTAAAAAGGCTCGATGTGGTCGACCATGGAACACGTTTAGACTTCATCGTCATCATCATTTGAGCCGTAAGATGTCTACTGTTGGACATAGGCGGGAGACCAAGCTTCGCCACAACGACCGATCCTGTGCGTCTCGCATCAATAGGCTTACCTAGAAGTAACTTTTTCACTCTTGACTTAAGGTGGTGCATCATGACTCACATTTTCACTGTTTTTCATACAACCGCTCATAACTGATTATGGCGTTATTATATATTTTTCATTAGATATTTTGGAAACACAGTATCTTGTGGATATTATCTAGGTTTCTAAAGAAACCAATTTCTAAATTTGTGTAAAACTAATCCAGTAAAAACCTCTGAAAATGTTCTATTTTGTATGAACTTTGACACTTCATAATTTGCCTAACAATTAAAAAAGTCAAAAAGTAATCCTCTAGAGACCTTGCAAATTTTATTGAGATTCTAAATGACGACAACTTTTTCCAAAAACTTAGGGGTTTAAAAAAAACAGCTATTTCCAAGTTTTGTGAAATTTTCGAGTAAATCTCGGAATTACCGAATACTGACAGACTTTTCAGGCGTTATCTCTCTTTTTTTGCGTTGCCTTTTCGTCAAACATCGCGTTGGTTTGCATTAAATGAAGTAAAAAGCTTTTAAACCATTTTCGATGTTTACGGTAGTTGAGTGGAGAAGGACCCTCTTAAATAGATTGTTGCTATCAGGAAACACTGACTCTAGTAGGGAATTGCACTCCTTAGCTATACCTACGTGCAATAAATGTGTTCCAAAAATGTTTTGTGCGTATAGGTGGGATGTCCTCAATGAACCAGTAGTACAATTCCGTACGTCTAGTGGTCCGATGATGGAGCGGGTTTGACGAAATTAAATTGTGCAATTCCAATTCACACTCTTCAAAATGTAAACGATAGAAAACCGGCAGGTTAGCAACTTGGTGTCGATGCTAAAGACTTTAGAGTTTTGACTCGAAGAGTGCATCATTGCCGATGATCTTCTTGACTCGCTTCTCAATCAAATCTAGTGCCTCAAGCTGATGTTGAGCAAAACCCTGTCAATGATGAACTCCATACAAGATCTTGTGCTTGATAAAGATTGAGCAGCTGTCTTACCTTAACTAAGATCCCCAACTTTTTGGCAGGCCATTGAACTTTTGCCTCGATGGATTTAGTGGTAGTAAAAATACCGTTTTATATTTTAAGTTTTCTCTTTATCTTGGTAACAAAATATTAATAATTTATCTGGCTTTAGCTTAAAAATCTAGACGCTTTATAATTTTAATCAGTCTGTACATTATCTTAGCAGAAAGAGAGCAGTTATTTCAGCCGTTTGTCTTCATCAGCGATTTAACAAGCCATTGTAACATTATTTCTGTCTAAAAAGTAGGCATTTTTCGCCTCAAAGGACCATTTTTCTCCCTCGCTGATTGCGAATTTTTATTTCGGTACAGAATCTAGGTATTTAGCTTGTCACAAAATATTAAAATTATTCATTCGATTCGGGAGTAGAAACAAACAGACGATATTTGTCGCACCCGTACGAATGAAATGGTTTTTGGATTTAGTCAAAAAAGTTTCTTGATAAGGTTAAGTACGCACTAGGGGTTTTACTTCGGGAAAAATATGCGACTATTTCATTTTTATTACACTTTTGCGTAAATATCTTTCTACGAGCTTTTGGTTCCTTAAGAAACAGATTCAATTCTGATTACATTATTTTTTTAACCGACTTCTAAAAAAGGAGGAGGTTCTCAATTCGGAGGTTTGTATTTTTTTTTATGTTTGTTCGCGCATAACTTCGTCGCTTGCCAACCGATTAAAACATCTTGTTTTGTTGGATAGGGGAAACTTCCCAAATGGTCCCACTTGGTGACTACCAAGTTGGGATCTGATGATGGAATCTTGGCGAAATCGAGGGAACTCCTCAAATTTCAATATATTTTTTTTAGTGAAGTCGGTTATTTTTTTTTATAAAAATGTGTTTTTTTTAATCCACAAATAACTCTTCGCGCTCTGGGTGTAACTAAAAGAAAGTATTAGACATTTTGACTAAAATTTGTCCTCTTTCGATTGCTCTTTGCGTTCTAGGGTTACGGTGACTCTTTTATACACCTTCCTAGATTATAGGTACAGAGTCTAGCTAGCTAAAAATCTCTATATACTTAAACTTATTATCCTTCTCTTGCGCTAATAATTTTTTTTGGAATCCACTTGACTTGTAGGTATTCTTCTTACATACTTCTCTTAGTAGTAATCCATTCTATCTGTATCATCACGCTCAATATTCTCCACCAGAGAAAATCCCAGTATTCAAACTGAAAATTGGCGTGAAAGGTCGCAACAACTCGCAGTATCATCGTCGATTAAGCTCGTATAGGCCGATATAGTCACTTAGCTTTCCACGCCTAGTGCGTCTACAGCCTTATAGTCCCCGACGGCCGATTTATACATGTTAAGGATACAAGGGAACCCACTCAAACGATTACGACCACGTCAAGCGGAGGACGGGCGCGATTTTTTTGTCTTATATTTACGGGATCACTATTCACTTGGCCTAATGTGAAGTATCGTCTTATGGCGTGACATGGAGAATTGTTTTATGGACGAAAATTGTTTCTTTTTTTGTCCTGAACATGGCGGGAAAGTCAAGCAGGGTATTGTGAAAGAGGTTTGTTTATTTATTTTACTATTTATGTACCGTCGCGGTCATTTCTGTCTGATTATATAAAAAAATTCACTTGAATCCTAAGGCGCTGAGAGAGGTGAGCAGTGGTGGCCGAGGGTAACGGCCCCGACTTACAAGTTGCAGGTCGCGGGTTCAAACCCAGCCAGGCGCATTATTTTGTGTAACTTGTTTCATCACCACTGCTCTCAAAACGGTGAAGGAAAACATCGTGAGGAAACCGGCATGTCCTAGAACCCAAAAATTCGAAGACATGTGACATTCACCAACGCGCACTGAACCCGCGTGGTGGATTACGGCCCATTCCCTCTCCTAGAGAGGAGGCCTGAGTCCCAATAGTGGGAACATTATAAGGCCGACTATGCTATGCTATGCTAAGGCGCAGTGCCAAACGAAACCCTTTGAAGTTTTCGTTTCGAGTGCAAGCAAGAATGAACTTAGCGGTGGTCAAACGGAAGTGTAATTCATAGTACACACCAAAATTTTTAAAAGACAGTACAAAACAAAGATTAGGACGAAGGTACTGCTTATTTCCAAAGAAATTTCTTCCAGCAGAGCTGCAAAAGGAAAGATAAAAAGAAATGATGATGAGTGACGTAGTTAGTTTCATTGACTTCAATCCGCTAGGAATTATCCGATAGAATTTCCCAAGTCTGGTCTTTTAATACGACCACTGACAATAATGGTCCTTTAGCCGTAATGTCGGTTTTCAGCTAGACTGAAAGGATTTTAAAGTCTACATAAAAAGTTATAGACCTATATTTAGAAAAACCAACCATTTTGGCCTTATTCCGCAAATCGAATTGGAATCGAGCGGACACGAAATTATATTATAAAAGTACAATCTCGGGATGCATTTTGAGGTTATAAAAATAAAAATCCCGACAAATCCTAGATCTCGGGATTCCGTCGGAGGTAATGCTTCATATTAGTTTCCTCTCAAAACTGAATCCGACGAAAATTGAACGATTCTGAAAGGATTGAGTAAAAAACAGTTGGTATTTTTTTGGTTAGACGTCATTTCTTTGCTGGAAAATTATCTTGGGACAATAGAAATTGATAAATTACACAAAAGAGTTTTAAAATTAATAACGTTAAATTTTAATGCTGGGATATTGTGTGCAAAGTTAGTGCCGTGTTCGTGAAAGGGTGATTATGTTGTCACCTTTTTAAACATGATAGTATTATCTCTCTCATGCATGAAGTTGCGCGTTTAAAACCGGGTAAGTACCAATGTCAATATTTTAATTCATATGTGCTTTTTTAAGTTTACCTAAGTCATAACTAATACCCGACCAGTGTTGAGTCTGGTCTTAGTAACTGCCCGATAACTCTACTTTTTTTTCACATGGACACTAATAAAACTACACGTGGTGCACGGTTCCAAATGATCTTTTTATACTTTTTATACTTCATATAATTTACCAGGTCATCGGTGGACCGGTGCCGGACGAAGCAGGACCGCTACCGGTAGCAAAAATCCGATGGATTGTAGACGCATAGGACCGTTAATTGTGGCGACACTTGGGGGAAGCGTATGTCCAACAGTGGACATCTATCGGTTGAAATGACGATGATGATGGTTCAGATATTAGTAATAATTATTTTTATATATTTAATTTACAATATATATTCTTTTTTGTATTTTTTGTACAAAGAACCGTGATTTAAGATTTGTGTGTAAACATACAAGCCACAGACACAAGAGACAAAACCTCAATTTTTACCAAACATGTTGCTCCAGTAACCTTCCCGAACCAGGCTTACATTATCAGGGCCATAATACAGCCTCGGAACATCGATCAGAGCCAAGCCCGGTCATCAGTGGCACGTGCCCGTGATTTATAGAAGGCACGGGGATACACATGCCGATTTGAATTCTGAGGAAAATGTGGGTAGATGGAAATTTTTGGGGTTGATGTTAGGCATCGCCAATGTTCTTGGCAGTTGAAGAGCAAAATTGAAGGTTTGTTTATGAAGTAGGAATGTTGTTAAGTATAATAAAACAATAACTGACTTGTAATTTGTTGTGGTCTAAGATGAATTAAAAGAAAATACAAACCAATTGAGGATTTATTTTACGTAAAGTAATAGAAAGATGTTGTTACAGTAATTATTATATAAAAGAAAGAGACAACTAACAATGTGTGCCTCACGGTGGCGCCAAATAGGTCCAGTTCAGCAAAAATGCCAGACAACATGGTAGTTGTCTGACGCTGGTTTTCAACTCTGCTATTTGACATTTTTTTGAGACGCAAGTGGAACACTACGCACCGTCGACGACTCGGACTTGGTCTGGATCAGACGGCCAGACGACAAGCTACCCTTTGCTCATGGTCCGCAAACCTGCTATGATGTAGATAAGACAAGCATAACACATTTCAATGAAGACAGCTTCCCACCAAAATGATATTACGAGGAAATTCCATAGAGACTAAGCAAGATGTCACTCCCGAATTGAAATCTTGAGTGCGCAATTGAAGTCTAGACATTTGGCGAAATATTCCATTAGATTTATCTGAAATGGCATTAAATTTTGCTCCGAACAAGATTCTTGTCAGCCGGGTATATCCGTATTTTATAGATCTGATATTGAAATAGGTACTATAGCTACTTAGTATATACGCGCAGTGTCATTAAAATGTTCACTAATATGCAAGCAGTGGCAGGCGGTCGTCTTCTTCTGCGAAGCAGTAATAAGGGGCCTATGTTCAACAGGCTGATCGGCTGATGATCCCCGTTCTTGGACGAAGCGGGAGATAGTATCAGACTTTTACTGGTTAAAAACCAACTCTTATCCCGTGTTTGCCATTGTTTTAGGGCCCCAGGGATCTCTTTCAAATCACCCATGGCCCCAGTAGGTTTACACCCTGCTGGGCTCTACGGTTGCTGACGACTTGGGCTCGGTCTGGACGTTTGCTGGACGGCCGTACGGCGAGCTATCCATTGGAAATGGGGATCGAAATCAGCTAGGGCGCGAAGGCCATTGCCTCATGCGTGCGGCCGCCTACTTTGCTAGTATTACTGCTTCGAGGAAGGAGGCCACCGCATGCCACTACTCCTCGCTCGCTCGCTGCCGCCGAGCACCCCAACGAGGACATGGCGGTGCTCTGCCCAGACGGGGCACACCTCAACCTTATGTACCACCGTTTCGTCTGGGCGGTCAACGTATTGGTGAGACCCGGGCGTTTCTTCCGCACGAATCCGGTGCAAGAATCTCCCGAACTGTCAATGCCCGGTGAGGACCTGCGTCATGCAGAAGGTAAAGACTCTGTATTGTCTTTCCAGCCACTCCTCAAAGAGGGGACTTACCGCCATATGGCGTACCCATCTAGCCTGGAGACTGCCTTGCGGCTCCTTGCGAAGTCTGTAATACTCGTAATTTGTTTATTGCTCGATACATTCGATACCTAGTCATTGCCCTCGAAATATACTCTCTGGAAAGGATTCCAATGTTGATAGGCATCCTGCACCGACATATCTTTTAGAATGGAATAAAACTTTATTGTACACAAAAAAAAAATAACACAACACACGTACCCAACTTCTTTTTGAACAAGATACTTAAACAAGAACATTACACGTGTCTACACATCTATTATTAACGATTACACAAAATATTTTCGTTACCAATCTAAGGAAAATATGGCATCTAAAATGTTTACGGCTAAAATTGGCGAAAGGAAGGTTACAGCAATAAGGTAAAATGATGGAAAAATCTATAAGGAAACAAAGACGATAATCGAATATAGTAAAAATACTCTTCTGTTTAGGAAATACTTCTTTGAATCGCTAAAACTGAAATGTTGTGCAGACACGTGTTCATTTTGAAGAAGACTGAAATATTTCCTGGGCCTGGTGATGGGGACCATCACCGTACACCGCACACTGAAAAAGCACCTCCACACAATAGGCATCACAGACAGTCCCCTGTGCAGAGCATGCTTTTAGGGGGAGGAGACAATTGCACATGTGCTCCTAAACTGCACAGGTGGCACTGAAATACGCACACGAACCTTAGGGTCCTTGAATTCCCTCTTAGATGCCCTGAAAAACCTGAGAGGTAAAGTTTGTCTCGCAATCAGATCGTCACACCACCTTTGCCGCGGTCGACCTACAATAATCTATTAAGAATAAACGCCATATATATCGATATCGCTACGATGCAGAGCTCGTTCAAAGAAAAGAAAAATGGGACTGAATGCAATCGTTCCTCGTTGTATAGATTCCGCCCCTATCTTGGACTAAAATTTAACAAAGATAAATAGTATAACACTACTGAGATAAAACACAAAAGATTAGTAAATAGCTTTGTGGAAGAAGAATTAATGACTTTGATAAAAGAGGAATTTGATAAAGGCGGAATTGTTAACGTTTTAGGTAAGAACAACGTAAATATTTACACTTTTTTTACACTCATCATCATCATCATTATTTCAGCCGAAAGACGTCCTCTGCTGGACATAGGCCTCCCCCAAGCGTCGCCACAACGACCAGTCCTGTGCGTCACGCATCCATCGGATTCCCGCGACCCTGATTCTTATCTACACTAATACAATAAAGAGGTAAAGTTTGTTTTTTTGTTTGTAGGAGGTAATCTCTGAAAGTACTGGTCCGGTTGCTACAGTTTTTCCACTGATAGATAGCTGCTTTATTCCTGAGTGACATAAGCTATGTTTTATATGCGCTGGCGAAGCCGCGGGCAAAAGCTAGTAGTTAATATGCTTTTGGTAATTATGAATTGCTTTGCACGCAAAATACAGTGGCTTTAAAGCAATATGATCTCTCTCATTGAATTTATTATAAATTAAATATACAATTTATTTGTACAAGCACTTAAATCCTTAAACAATGGAAAAAGTATAATGTTTTTGTCTAGGTAAGGTGAGGTGAAATGGAGGAGTGACGATCACGTTCCGGAAGACTCAGCATTAAAAAGCCTTCCACAAGGCGGACCAATGACCTGGTGAGAGTCGCGGTAATCTGATGGATGCGAGACGCAGAAGACCGCGCATTATGGCGTCACTTGAGGAGGCCTATGTCCGATGATGAGGTAAGACAAATCATCAAATCATTTCTTCCACTCCGAGTGCAGCAAGAGAGAATTTTCAAACTTACTGACTAAAATCCACTCGCTCTTTGCTTTCTAGGACCACGGTAACTCTAAAATAATCTTGTACATATATCGCATACTTTTAACATATATTTTGTCACAATCTCCGCTGGTACGCCGAACACTGTGACGAAGTTATGCAAGCTAGAAAGCCTTTGTCGAAATTTACAGAAAAATTCAGAAACAATTTCTTGGCCGTACACTTGGCTTCGATATACGTACATGCTACCGACAGAGCATCCAAAGCTTTTGCCAATTCTCATTGAATCTGTGCACTGTTTGAACGAAGTAGGTTCGAATCAGTGCCAAAATATAATTTGACCGTTTTAGCTCCGTTGATTTTTATCGTCTCCATCGCTTTGTGTTTCGAAATAAACGCGGCATCACTTCGTTACGTTTTTGTTTATGAAGCAAATGGCGATATAAAGTTAAGGATAACTAGTTCAGTATGTTAGAGGAAAATTTTAAAAATATATTTCTAGAAAGAAAAATATTGAATTCTTTCGCTGCAATTCTTGAATTGAGTTACGGAGGTATTGTTTGTGTTTGGGGACATATGACATCCTGTGGCCTGATATTGTAGAGTGCAATTCGACACTTTGTTGCATGTATGTTTGTGTGCAGTGAATGGTGTTTTATGTAGATGCTCATAAACCTCATAGTTCTTGGCTGATATCCCTGCTTATCGTGGCAAGCGCTTCTTCGTCACTTTTACGAGTACTATGCGCAGATCCAAAGTGTAGATCTCCACGTCAGGTTCGATGTTCCCTACCACCTATAACCCATCAGCTTTCAAAGTATTAAATAAAAAATCTTCCGGGATTCCTTCATCATTGTAAATCATCATCATCATTTCAGTCGAAAGACGTCTACTATTGTAAATACCCTAGTATTGCCAGTCCAGTGCATCAGATTCCCGCTATCCTCACCACCAGGTTATCGGTCCACATTGTGGGGGGTCACCATTCATACCATTCTTTAGTTCAAGGTCAGCAGGAGCATAATCCCGAAAAAAAATTATGTCCTAACGAGAGCATGAATTACCAACTAGAAAGGCTATTAATATTTTTATTGTTGTCATTGATACTGCGTCTAAAATTGGCTGAGGTAGCTAATTTTAAAATCAGTAAAAATTAACCTAAATTCCCGGAACACAACTACACTGCTAGATATCAGAACAAGACATATTTCAAAAAAGCTCTGCGCAGTACCGTCAGGACATTATGAAACAATTCCGAAACTCCACATACTCGTATAGTGCGATCATTTGTACAGTTTTTACGTAGTACAGAAGCATTGGATCGCTGGGAGCGAGAAACTCACTCGAATCTATTTGATATTAAAAACTAGGGTCGCGAGGATATGTATGTCGAATTTGTCGTAGAATGACATGTAGACGAGATGGACATTGAATATTGTGATGGACGGGTTTCAATGCGATGTTTCAGTTTGGTTTGGTTTGAATGTGAAGTGATGAAGTTTTGTGGGATCTCTGTGTTTTTTAAACGACTTTGTTTTTATCATCAGTTTTATTATTCTTCTTATGAAAATTACTATTAGAAACCAGATGGATATGCTAAACTACATTGACATGCTTGATTTTTGTGAGAAGTTACCATTATTTTGGCGTCCATCACATAATTTTGGCCAACCCTAACCCACCATCTTGAGAAATTGAATAAAAATAAATCAATTTATCATTTTAAATGTGCTTTACCCGTAAATTTTTTGATTCTTCGAGCCGGATATCAAATTGATATTGTTTGATTCTTACATACTCGCTCGTACAAAAAAAATCCGCAGTTTTAGCCTATTCACCATAAAATGTATGGAAAAAGTTTCCATGGAGTTTCTTGTAACATTCTTCTCCATAGAGACCTACGCTTTGGAATGTGCAATTAGCATATTTTCTTCTGTCTGTTATCATTATTCAAAAGTGCCTAAAAATAATTTATCTACACTTCATATTACAAAGAGGTAAAGTTGTTTTTTTGTTTGTAAGATTACTCTCAAAGTACTGATCCGATTGCAAAAATTTTTTTCACCGATAGAAAGCTGCTTTATTCCAGAGCGACACAGACTATATTTTATATACGCGGACAAGGCCGCGGGCAAAAGCTAGTTTGAAATAAAATGCTTTGTACCTTTGATTACAAGTCCCTTAAGAATTTAGATGGTAAAACCTTCAATAGTCAACGATAGTTAGGCAAACTTGAAATTCAACAAAGAGAGTTCGCAAACTAGTTTGTAGCAGCCCTATTGAAACATTTCTTACGAGTTAGCACTTTTTCCAGCACAGCCGGGCTCTGTCCCAAAGGCTAGCTTAGATTTGTTGTTTTTACTTACTATTCCTACATTTATTGTGCTATGCGACTGTCACAGCGTTGTTTTAAATTCTGCATGTCTACGTAAATTTTCTTACATTTTTATTGTGGGATGGAGAAATGTGGGTCTTGGATTTTTGCAGCATTTTAGAAGTTGAGAGTAATAAATTTGTAGAAACAGATGGCTGTAAATGGAGAGAAGTCTGATACTTCCTCTCGCTCCACTGAAAGTGTGAGTGAGAGATTGACCACAAGGAACAAATATTTACATAGCCCTACAGATAGCATACCGGGAGCATCCTACAGATAGGTGTTAAGGTGAGGGACCACCTTAACACCTATCTGTAGGATGCTCCCGGTGAAAGAGCACCTTTTCGGGTCAGTACCCCTAGCCTAATTGCTAATCTGCAACAGTTAACGCTAGTAGAAAGCTCCAAATTTACGGGAATGACGTCACCTCAACGCTCAGTCACGTGGTCAGAACAAAAAATCGGAGATCAACTCGAAGCGTTCGACGCAAGCGAAACGGTTGTAACTTGGCTATGCTGGGTGTTTTATGTATGTGAGTTTACATGATTATGAACGCACCCACGATACACGAGTAATTTCCTAGTCATCATCTTCCTGCCCTTGTCCCGTTTTATTTGGGGTCGGCGCAACACGTTTTTTTCTTCCATTCTGTCCTGAGTAATTTCCTAGTGTGGAGATTTTTTTAAGCAGAAGGGTAATGAACTAAGCCAGTACTCAATTCAAGCCCTAAACCGGCCAACCTAAACAATACCAATTGTTCACGCGTTCATGCAAAACACAATTCGTATAATGATACCAATTCACGCAAAATAATCCGGTGAACTCAATCAATACATATGTACATACAGATATTTCACATAGAATTTAGGTACGGGGTAACAAATTGCCACGCCATGGATTAACCGAAATCGAAATTAGGCAAATGGGACTAATACCGCAGCAATGAATTAGGCCGTGTGTTACACCGATATATAACGCAGTAAATAAAAAACTGCGCAAGTGCGAGTCGGACTCGCGCACCGAGGGTTCCGTACAATCTACAATTCCCGAATGGAGTCTCGAAGATATTTCCGAATTGCATTTTTTGTTTTGTAACCTAGGTTACTACTAATTTACTGTTTTCAGATTTATTCCTGTACCTATGCTTACCCTAAGAGCTTGCTTTGTGCCAAATTTCAGGATTCTGGGTCAACGGGAAGTACCCAATGAATTTAGATCTTTGAGAGTATCAAAATATAGGTTTTTTGCGATATAAACGGCGGTATTTGTTAACTTAGAAGTTTGATTTTTTCACAGCTTAAATTTACCACAGACCTGAGTACATGGTTTTCATTTCAACTCGATACCTGTACGCGTTTTCAGACTTTCAGACAGACAGACAGACGGATGGACAACAAAGTCATCCTATAAGGCTTCTGTTTTTTCCTTTTGAGGTACGGAACCCTAAAAATACGCTGTTTAACTATATCTGGTTACCTCTGGTAGTCTTATTATTGTGATCCTAGTCTTATGTGCTCACCAGTACTAACAGATTTTCTTTATTTATACGGCTGATCAACGGGATTTTTCGAAAGAGTCGCCCGAGGAGACCCCCGGAAACTTAACACGCTCGCTGCGGAGTCATTTTTAATGGTCTTTCACCCAGTCGTATGAGGTCTTTTAAAGTTAGATTTTTTTGTAGTGCATAGGAGACCTTTTCGGCCTCACAAAGTTTTGTTTCTAAAACCGCCTTCTGGCACCTGCGAGAAGTTATGCATGTGGTTTGTTCGACCTCATAACGCAGTGAACGTGTTAAAGCGCAACCAAGAAACACATTCGGGATTAAGTCAGAAATAGTCTGACATTTATTGTGTTAACATTTTAATAATATTGTGTTTTGATATTGTGATAGTTTATAATTAAATTTTGTTTTTTTTTTTTATTATTATTTGTTGTTGAAGAAATGAAAACGTAGGCAAATTAAATTCATCTAATTTGTTACGGTTCGGTGTAACAGGCACCCAAAACCGGCACACTCGTCACTAGAGAGATTTATTAACCGAGTTGCTTTCTGAATCAAACGCATACAAACAAAGGTAACAAGCTGACGGGTGAATTGATTTGTCTACTAATTAGACATTCCTATTGTTAAGATTTTAGATTATTTTTAGTTTTTTTTTTCCTGCAAATTTGCTCATGGACACAACTATCGTGGTTTGTCAAAAATAAGAAAAAGCATAATCAGCCTATAATGTTCCCACTGCTGGGACTTAAGCCTCCTCTCTAGGAGATGGAATGGGCCGTAATGAACAACGTGAGCCCAGTGCAGGTTGGTGAATGTCACATGTATTCGATTTTTTGGTTCTGTGACATGCCGGTTTCCTCACGATGTTTTACTTCACCGTTTCGACTTTGAGAGCAGTGGTGATGAAATAAATTACACAAAGTAATGCACCTAGCTTTACAACTCGTAAGTTGAGGAAGTTGCCACTGGGCTGCCATTGCTCACCATAAAACAAAATCCTATCTTAGACAAGAGTTCTAAGATAAGATTTTTTTATGGTGGAGATAATAATCCAATGACAACCCCCGCTCTTGGGCGGAACGGGAGATAGTGTCAGACTCTTGCTGACTAAAAACCCACCCCGTTCCTTCTAGCCTTCATACCGGGGCTCGAGCTACTTTTTCGAAACTAACCCTGGCCCCAGTAAGTTTCGACCCAGCTGGGCTCCTCCTGTTGCTGACAACTCCTTGAGGCGCGCGGGAACAGTGCGCGCTGTTGACGTCTTGGGCTCGGTCCGGACAGTTATCAGACGGTCGGACGGCGAGCTACCCATGACTCGCCGTCCGACCGTCCGGTAATATTAGTTTGACTTAATTGAATATTAAAAGTTTGTTTGTTTATAAATATTTCTTTTCATTCACGCGTGCAAAGTCGATGGTAGATGTAGCAGTTGTAACTACATTTATACCTAACTGTATTTCGAGTATTTACCAAAAAGTCCGAACAAGCCGATTCGCAAAGAAACTGAAAGGTCACAATAGTGGCCGTTACCGTAAAAGAGAATTACACACATTCTTGTCAAAAAGATCCTATCCCAAGCCAAATGTCAGTAATACATTGAGCACGACAGAAAAAAGTCCAGATAATGGAAAAATATTTGATCCCCGAACCCACTATTGGACCGATAAGACCAAGCAATAAATATCAGGTAGGCAATCCTTATCTATAACACCCAAACTTATCAGGGAGGACCAAAAAAATATTTTGGTCCTTCTTTACTTAAAACCGCAAAAAAAAGAACTTTTGATCTTGTAAAATATCTACTGAAACTTATCGTGATTAAACCAAAGAAAAAGAGAAAAAAAAACTGTCCCGAAATTCAAAGAAAAACTTTTCTATTGTTGATCAGAATTTGCGATTCATTATTCAAAGTCTTTGAACAATTATAACACCTGCGGAGCTTGATAAGACAATGACTAAATTCAGACTAAATAATATTCGTTGTTTGCGAAAACCTTAATCTTTCATAGTCTCTTTGTAGAGGGATTACAAAAAAACGGTTTTGAAATCTGGGAGCTTATGAACTTAAGGTCAGTGTACACTGTTGGCTATAAATTATATTATAGCTGAAAATAAATTATTATTATTATATCTAGCCCATATTGTCCCACTGCTGGGCAAAGGCCTCCCTCCACTCCTTCCAATGTTCCCGGTTTTGAGCTACTTCTTTCCAATTCCCAAGGAAGACATCCAAGTCGTCCCGCCATCTCCTTCTTGGTCTGCCGCGACCCCGACGTGCGATTTCAGGGCACCAGTTTTGCGTTTTCCTGGCCCACCGCTCGATCGGCATGCGACAGACATGTCCAGCCCAGTCTCACTTAAGCTGGGCAGCCGTCTGAACTACGTCAATGATTTGCGTTTTATAAATTAAGAACTTATTATTCACTAGCTTTCCGCCCGCGGCTTCGCCCGCGTGGACTACAGTTTATATCGCGCGGGCAGAGACCCGTGCTCAGCAGTAGAATTATAGGTAGCCTATGTATTATTCCAGTGTCTCTTCTACCTACCTACCAAATTTGATCTAAATTCGTTCAGTAGTTTTTGCGTGAAAGCGTAATAGACAGACATACAAACAGAGTTACTTTCGCATTTATAATATTAGTAGGGAAGTAGGGATTTACTTAATTAAATTTCTTGCACAAAGAAGGTTTTAATGCTTTAAAATGAAAATGTGAAATCAGTCTTTTTTTATATAGATGGATGCACAGAATGAAATGTGACGTCACCGTCATTAGTTTAGGCGCGTGGAAAAGAGATAGCGAGATGTCTCCTCCACGCGTCCTCTCTTCTCCATAAAAAAATATTGAAGCGGTTTACAAAAAAATAATTGTGGCATTTGTTTTTAATCTACACTAAAATCAAAAAGAGGTAAAGTTTGTTTTTTTTTGTAGCAGGTAAACGCAGAAAGTACCGGTCCGATTGCTAGTTTTTTTTTATCGATAGAAAGCTGCTTTATTCCTAAGTGACATGACATAGGCTAGATGTAGTTTACGCGGGTGAAGATGCGAGTAAAAGCTAGTACAAAATTTTTTAAAAGCTAGTATAAAAAGAAACAGGCAAGTACCCAATTCAATAGTGCCTGTTAATTGTTTTATTGAAACTAATGATTTGTTTTTCTTGAATTAGCTCAAGGTGGTGAAGAAGCAACACGAGCAACTTGACATTCATAGACAGACCTGGTGATGGGGCTGGCTAGGACAGAAGCGTACCAGGGCTACGCAATTATGACTTACCAAAACTGGAATGTAAAGAGTAATGGTATTGGGTAGTTAAAAGACTTTTAGGAGAGAGAGTCAACGGTACTCCCTCTCGCTCTATCCAATGCTAGCGTGTATCGAGTTTCGATAGACTCAAAATTGAATAGTCTTCTAGGAATAAGTGATCAACTGTATCCACGTCAAACGTAGCCAGATACCGATTTGTTCTGAGTATTGTTGTACCTATACGCGTTGCACTGCGGGATTGAATGTCCAAAAGAGTCGACTTCACAAAGGGCTAATGAAAGAACACAGACAAGTTTTAGTCAGAAAAAGAACTTAAAAATTTGACAGTACCTAACCGATACTAATATTTGATGATTTCCCTACTAAAAAAAAATAGGTAAAGTGGTGCTCGAAACGTATAAAATACTAGCTTTCCGCCCGCGGCTTCGCCCGCGTGGACTACAGTTTATATCGCGCGGGCAGAGACCCGTGCTCACTAGTGGAATTATAGGTAACCTATATGTTATTCCAGTGTCTCTTCTACCTACCTACCAAATTTGATCTAAATCCGTTCAGTAGTTTTTGCGTGAAAGCGTAACAGACAGACAGACAGAGTTACTTTCGCATTTATAATATTAGTAGGGATTTACCTAATAATAGAATTCGCTGTGGCAACGCTTGGGGGAGGCCTATGTCCAACAGTGGACGCACATCGGTTAAAATGATGATGATGTTGATGATGAATTAGTAGAATTCGCTACTTTTTTTTAGGTGGAAATTCGTTAGGTACTATTGTATGTGTGAACTAGGCATTAAAACAAAGATTTTTGGAGGGATTTCTAGAGTGAATTTTAGTGGCTGTTTTAGTTATTAGAAAATTGATTATCTATACTTATAATAAATCTGTAGAGAGGTCAATTCTGTACATGAAATATATTTCCAAAATAACTATCAGGGGGTGATTAGTGATCGATACTGATGCCAAAAATGCAAACAGTAAAATTTTTGTCTGTCTGTCTGTCTGTCTGTCTGTCTGTCTGTCTGTATGTTCTTTATAGAAACAAAAACTACTCGATGGATTTTAACGAAACTTGGTACAATCATTCTTCATACTCCTGGGCAGGTTATAGTATACTTTTCATCACGCTACGATCAATAGGAGCAGAGCAGTGGAGGAAAATGTTGGGGAAACGGGAGAAATTACTCCATTTTTTAAGCTTCCGTCGCGTTTGCAGCCTTAATGGTTAAAGCTACCCAGAAATCATGTATAACGGAAATGTTCTCCTTAAAATTATATAAAAAATATCCCACAACAGCATATGTCTATCTTTTATGGTTGACTCACAATAACACGTGTAACTCCTGATAGCTTAGCAGTTCGGAGCTTTCTGTTTATTTTTGTCAACTCTTACGTTTATAATACTCTCACTTATCCCTAATTAAAAAAAGTTTACATTATTATCTATTCAATAAAAAAAGAATCATAGAAATCGGTACAGAAACACCAAAGTTATACATGAAATACGCTAATAAGCCATCGCACTTGAATACTGAATCATGCTATAAGGATTATTTTTGTGTAACTATCGTTGCGCTCGACGCGGCTCGCGGCGGCAATATTTGGCTGTTGATGCAAAAAATGGAAGTTCAGAGTGTTCGACCTTATTGACAGACAATAATTGATTTTAACAAACCGTTATTTTATTAAATAAGTATTAGTTATTTTGGTAGTGTTTAAATATTTCTTAGTATTAGCTTAATATTATAAATTAAACTTTTTTTTTAATTTATTTAGCTGTAATTTTAAATAGGTCCTACCTAGGTATTAAATAGGTTATTTCTTTCTATTAGACGTAGTTTAGGTACCTACTTATACTTATAATAAATTTGTAGAAGTGAAAATTCTGTACATTGAAAATATAAAAAAAAAAACGGCAGGGGGTGTTACTAGACCGACACCGAACTCAAAATTGTGATTAAAAATTTTTTTGTCTGTCTGTCTGTTTGTTCAGGCATCACGCAAAAACTACTGGTACGATTACGATGAAACTTGGTATAATTATTCTTTAATATCCTGGGCACCACACTGGGTACTTTTTATCCGAAAAGTATATATAATAAAAACAAACTTAATTTTGCGGTTCAATCCCTAGACCCGATTACTGTACCAACCGCAAATAATAAGTTGGTCGTAGGTTAGGTCACTCGCTGTGGAGTTCACTAAGGGGCGCTGCACATGGCTAAGATACTATAATATTTGGGTAAATAATATGTAGTTTCCGTTTTCTAAACGTTTCTTAAATGGCGTTGGCGGCGACTTTGATTACGCTATGGGAACACTTTTTGGGAATAAAGAAAGGAGCGCGTTTTCCTATAACCCATTTATTAATTACATCGAACACGGAGACATTGTCACCATGTCTAAGGTCTATGCACACTCACGCGCGTAAGCGGAAGGGAGAGATCTGGAACGTCTCGAATCGTCTCGCACATCACGTTATTTTCCAGTCCCCGGGCTCATAGAATTCGACATCAGACGTTTCAGATCTTTGATTTTGACGACCCCGTTGTCGCTGGCATAAGCAACAGGATCCGCGTACGAAGTCGCTGGCAGAAGCTAGTTAGTGAATATAGTGATGTAAGATTGGTGTAGATTTGTATCTCAAGTGCCTGCGTAACTGGACAATATGTGGAATTATTCAAACAGGTACGATCTCGGTAAAATGTGGCTGAGAATTTTATTGTAGTGTTGACTACCTCAGTGATGCTTGCCGAGAAGATTGACTTGATACATTTGCTACCAAATATTATCTACAAAAACATTAGATATAAACATCCATATTCTAAAGGTACACAAATAAACTATTCATACCTAGACAAGGCTTAAAGGACTTAGTATCCAAGCTAAAAACATTACCTCAAAAAAAAAAGACATTAAAACGCCATGTTTCAGTGATGAAAACTTACAAGCAATCTTTCTGACGGCCTCATCTTTACTATTTAAATTTATAGACGAAATTGGCTATTTGACAGTATGAAAAATAAGTTAGATTATGGGCTTTAAAAGTGTTTTGTACGAATATAATAAATAATAATATCCCACAACTATTACACAACGCCGTCTAGCCCCAAGCTAAGCAGAGCTTGTGTTATATATATAAAAAAAATGGACCATTTATAAAAAAAAATGCGAAATAAACTTTAATTTATTTTACCTAGCGCCATGTTTTTGAAAACGGTCGCTATTGGCTGAATCGAAACGTCACAAGACTGTAAATATGTCTGTCATTAATCAAATATGGCGTTTTGGCGACTTGTTTGATTATTACAACTTTAGAAATGCTATTTTTTATTTCAATTATTACAAGAATTTAAATAAAACACTTATTTAGGACTCTATAAACATGATGATGATGTTTATAGTGTCCTAAATAAGTGTTTTTCATCATCATCTTCCTGCCCTTTTCCCGTTTTATTTGGGGTCGGCGCAACATGTTTTTTTCTTCCATTCTGTCCTGTCACTCGTCACGCTATCACTAACTCCCTTTTCTTTCATATCACTTCTCACACAATCCATCCATCTTTTCTTTGGCCTCCCTCTCCCCCTCCATCCATTATTTAGGACTCTATAAACAATACCTAATAATGTGAAATCGATTCCAAAAATCAATCAACAGCCTATTGTCAAAACTTTTCGGCATTATGCATAGAACGGTCCATATTTTCTCACTCAAACAAAGCATGCTTTCGTGTGAACATTCGAATTTCGAATACCATTTCGCGCTTTTTTTTGACGCGAAGGCAGAGGCACAGATAACACAATAAAGTGTTCAACGGAAAGGTTCTATTTAGTGCACCATTGCGAGCTCAAACATTCGGTACATTCGTTAGGACAAGTTGGTGGCGAAAATCTAATTTCCTCTGATGCAGTGCGGACAGACAGTGTTTTGTTCTGTTTCTTTGTGATGTAGGAATTTCGTTGTCGATTCTATGTTATCGTGAATTATAGTGTTTTGTTTCTGTTTGAAAGTTAGAGAATGTTTCTTTAAATAAATCAACCGAATTTTAATAAGTTTTCTTCAACCGATTGAGCTGAAATGTTGGATATACTGAATGATAATGCTTGGTTAGTTATATTATCTCATACAAAATCCAATATGGCGGACTCTCAAAGATGGCGGACCTTATTTTTTATGCTTCCTTTTTTTTAGGTGTTAATAAAACCCACTCCTATATTCCTCCTTTGCCTTTGTGTCAAGGCTCCAGGTTTTCTTTCGCACAAACCATAGCCCCAGTAGGCTTCAACACTGCTGGGCCCCTACAGTTTTGCTGACATCTCCTTGAGGCGCGTGGAACACTACGTGCATATCGACGATGAAGTGACAAGAACTCCTAAGTGACATTTTTGGGATTTTATTTTTTTTACGTAAATAGACTTTAAATAATCGTTTGCGTGAGCTGGCAAAAGCAGCTAATTTTATATCTTATTTTTTAACGAGTTGACTATAACTGACAATAACTATTAAGCAAGTATGCATCCAATTTGCTGACGAGATCACCTAATGAACTAACACAATAACAAAATTATGTTCTGGTAGATAAAGGTTCTTGTCACTTCATCGTCGATATGGATATTAAAAGAAAGGGTTTTTCTAGAAGAACATAAGAAGCTTGTTTTTATAAAAGTATATTTGATCAACTATATTATATTATATTATAATTAGCCCATATTGTCCCACTGCTGGGCAAAGGCCTCCCTCCACTCCTTCCAACGATCACGGTTCCTCGCCCTCTCATTCCAATTCTTAAGGAAGCCATCCAGGTCGTCACAAGTCATTTAATTAACTATTATTTTAAAAATAAAGAGGTAGGTAACTAGCTTCAAGAGCTCTGGTTTCACCCATGCATCTTATTTACGCTAACAATTGTTCGTCTAAACATCTTCCTGATCGATTGAATCTCCTTGCAGGTAAAATCGCGACAATTTTCCTGCTTTAAGTACTATACTTCTCTTTTCTTCACTTAAAGTTCAATAATAACTTTATCATAAAAAGATGTACGTAAGTCGCTTCTTAATTTCACTTAAAGATTGAAAACATGTATTTTGATACACAAAAATATACACAATGTTTGAACTTAGGACTTAATTCTTCTTGACAAACAAATTCATTTTTAACCAACTTCAACAAAGAAAGTTTTTATTTCGTTGGGATTTTTTGTTTTTTTTTTAGGTCAGGACTTATTTGGAAAAGTTTTTTTTTTTTTTTTTAATGGTATACTTCCCAGGTGTAATGGCCATAAGGTTTGGATCTGATAAATAATGGGCTCCTGGAGAAACTGAGAGACACTTCAGTATACTTGTGATGGTCAGGCTCTTTATGACCTATCTAGCAATGATAACTTGCCCACTATTTTAGTTTAGCACAACCGTTTAGAGTAATAAAAAAATTTACAAAAAAAATATAACCGACTTCAAAAAAAAAAGGCAAACCTACAAAATAACTTCGGAAGTCGGTGTTAAATAACGAAAAAATAAAACAAGAAACACCAATTTTTTCACCACACCGTTTTTTTTTTTTTTTTGTCGACGGGGAAAATCATCTTTGACAAAACCCGCTCTTGGGTGGAGCAGGAGATAGTGTCAGACTCTTACTGACTAAAAACCCCGCGCCGTTCCTTCTAGCCTTCATACCGGGGCACGAGCTCCCTTTCGGACAACCCTGTCCCCAGTAGGCTTCGACCCAGCTGGGCCCCTCCTGCTACTGACAACTCCTTGAGGCGCGCGGGAACAGTGCGCGCCGTCGACGTCTTGGACTCGGTCCATTACCGGACGATCGGACAGCGAGCTACCCATGGCTCGCCGTCCGCGAGCCCGCGTCTACGGTGGCCGGAAATCGGGATCGGAATCCCGGCGACGGCGGCGAGGGCGCCGTTGCCTGATGCGGTCAGCCTCCTCCTTTGCAAGCATTACTGCTTCGCAGAAGGAGGCGACCGCCTGCCATTCCTTCTCGCTCCAGACCATGGCCTCGACCAGGGCCCGGCGCGAGAGGTCTCCGCCGCCGATCGCCCCAACGAGGGCACGGCGATGCTCCGCCCAGGCAGGGCACACCTCGACGGTGTGCTCCACCGTGTCCTCCGGGCGTTGCGCACAGTGGCGACTTCACCACACCGTGCATCGAAGAACTGGAACTGGAACAATTTGCCTGATGTGGTCTTCTCGTCCGATTATAACTTCAGCGTCTTCAAAACTAGAGTGCATAGGTTCTTAATCAACTAGTGCACCTCATCATCAACAATTGCATCACAGCTTCCATCAGGCGGGATCGCAGTCAAGATTATATAATTGAAAAAAAAATCTGTTCTAATATTTCAAAGTAACAAATATACATAAGAGCTAAGTAATGTATTTGTTTACTTTAAACACTTGAAGTTTCAAGTTTTAACTGTAGCAGAACCACTTGAGAGCTGTCCAAGTGTTGAAACTGTTATAAATATATACCAAGTTATTGCTATTGAACATTGACCTGGATTCGATAGTTTTTGAAGTGTAACACTTTTGTAGACGACTGTATTTATGTCAAAGAATTGTATTGATTTGTAGGGGATCCCTTCTTTTTGCATAATATTCTTTGTCCTAATATACTTTGGCATAACGGTTTTGGCATAATTTGTTTTGCCATAATAATACTTTGCCATATTTGTTTTTTGGCATACAGTTTATGTTGGCATAATCATCTTTAAGGCTAATTTGTTTTGGCATACATTTAATTCGCATAACGTTATTAGGCCTAATGACTATTAGCATAGTAATATTTAGGCATACAATTAATATAACATAACATACCACCACATAGGTATAGTTTCTGTAACAATTCAATAATATTGTTGGTTAAAAATTCAATATGTTGTGCTATTTGTTAAAAAGAACACGCATCTATTCAGAAAAGCATCTGAACATCGCTATAAAATGATTAGACAAGAATATAGACATGAACTATGCATTCGGCCATTAAAGACCGCCTTGATGCACAAAAGTATACTTTGCATGGCACCTAAAACATTTAATAAATTACCAAATGGAATTAAAGACCTAAATATCAAAAATAAATTAAGACATCTGTTATTGGAGAAATGCTATTACACTATTGAAGAATTCCTTAATGATAAATTATGAATTATTTGACATTGATATTTAATTTAATTTTGTTATTGTATTATTATTTTCATTGTACCTAGTAAATTATTTGACATTTATTTACCTTTGACATTGTATCATTATTTTTTCGAAGCCGGCCAGCAAGCCGAAGCTGCGGTGGTGAGCGAAAGTCGTCTGCGACGATTAGCACGCGTGGGGCTGCCGGAGCCCTGCAGCGCCGGAGCCGTGACAGAAACCATGCCTGCTGCATGTTGCATGCTCGCTTGAAAGCTGCATGCTTGCTTGCATGCTGCTTGCTTGCATGCTGCTTGCTTGCATGCTGCTTGCTTGCATGCTGCTTGCTTGCATGCTCGCTTGAATGCTCTTTTGCATGCTTCTTACTGTGAAAAAAGCCTACAAAATTGATCATAACAAATATATTATGTATGACCTGCTTCAGGAGAGTTTTTTCCAATCGTCGAAATAAATTGGTATATCCTAAAGTTATGCTTTAGAATGTTATGCTTAGTAAATTTATGCTTTAGAATATTAGGCTTAATAAATTTATGCTTTAGAAAGTTATGTAATGATTAATCATTATTATGGTTAGAAAAAATATGCTTAAAAAAATTATGCGTAAGCTGTTATGCGTAAATAAATTATGCGAAAATATAATTAGGCCAAACAAAAGTATGCCAAGTTATATTAGGTCTAAAAAATTTATGCAAATGGATAGGGAACCGATTTGCAGTGCGGTCACGGACTTTTGTCCAAGTAAAACCGACATGTAAAACGATCAGTAGATATTATAATCAAAAGTATATTTTTCGCGCAGATAAGTGTTTTGAAGTCGTTTTAAAAAACAGCGATTTCATAGGCACAGACCTATTATAATTATTTCTGTTGCTACTGTAACAAAAATTACTAAAAAAACAAAATAAAATAAACATTAAAGGAAAAAATCACGAGTCACAATTTGTTGTATGGGAAATACAAGGGTTAATAAAAAAAAAAATAGTCTAGTGGTTGACTGTGATCCCACCTGATGGTAAGCAGTGATGCAATCGTTGATGATGAAGCGCACGAGTTTATTAAGAACCCTTTTTGTCATAAACGAACGTTTACGCAAACGCGATCGAATACGTTTACAAAACTCGCACAGGATCATGCGGCATCCAGTAGGATATATGAGTATATGGTTATATGGTAACCAAACAAATATCCTCCACCCCTGTCAGTCCCAAACCGCGCCAACCGTAAAGGTGCGCCAACAAACACGTCATTACTCTTCTCCAGCCGTCAGGACGACGTTCGGAAACTTACAAAGATGCATGCCCAGCGGAATTCTTATGTTTACTCCCTGCAAGTTTCTTCGAACAGGTGTCGTTGGGTTTCTGAACGAATATCCTAATTCGAGAGTAGACGGAATACGTGCGGAATTCTATCTAGTTTAGTGGACTTGGAATTTTATGAGATACTAACACAGAAGCTAGTAACAGAGACTTCGCACATCTGAAAGTAGAAGATACGAGTATACGAGTAGAGAGAGAGTAGAGCCTAAGTTTTTTTTTCATTTTAGTTGACTAGCTTTTGCCCGCGGCTTCGCCTGCGTACCTCCATAAATTATAGTCGATGTCACTCACGGATAAAGCAGCTTTCTATCGGTGAAAAAATGTTAGCAATCGGACCAGTGCTTTCAGAGATTACCTCCTACAAACAAAAAAACATAAAAATGTATAGTGTAGATAGGCTTGAGTTTGACCACTATCTCACCTGATGGTAAGCGATGATGTGGTCGACGATGGAGTTCATCAGAATGAAGTGGAGTTTGAAGCAATAATTTGACTATCTCTCTCTCTTTATTCTATCCTTTTGGCATCTCTACGGTCCGGACGAAGCGTTTCGCCTCGACGTTTATATCGCGTACATCGAAGGAGTGGAATTATTTACCCCGTAGCAGGCAGGCAGGACTCCTAATATACTAGTGCGCCTCACCATCAACGATTGCATCACATCTTACCCATCAGGCTTTATTTGTTGAGGTGGGATCACAGTCAAGCACTAGTTTATATCATTAAAAATAGTGTCCACTTACTAAGAATCGGGTCACATCGATTTTGAACTCTCAATAATTGACTAACAAGGCTACAACTATTAAAAGTAGATGATACTGTGATTTTGGTTAGGAAAAAGTTTTCAACGCGTTTAAAGTTTTTCCTTCTATTTAGGTCAGTTTTCTTTTACTAAAATCACTTGGACTTATTTTCTGTACAAAGAGTTTCTTCGCATTATTTTTTTTCATTAAAAATGTCTAAACTTTTGTTGGTTGAATTGGTTATAGGCAATGTTATAGCATAGTCGGCCTTATAATGTTCCCACTGTTGGGCCTCAGGCCTCCTCTCTAGAAGAGGGAATGGGCCGTAATCTACCACGCGGGCCCAGTACAGGTTGGTGGTTGTCATACGTCTTCGAATGGTTCTACGACATGCCGATTTTCTCACGATGTTTTCCTTCACCGTTTTGAGAGCAGTGGTGATGAAATAAATTACACAAAGTAACGCGTCTGGCTGGGTTTGAAATCGCGACCTACCACTCGAAAGTTGGAGCCGTAATCACTCGGCCACCACTGCTCTCCAGCAGTGTTATGATTTCTAGAAAACAAGATACAATGGGACAGCCCTTTATCTATGCTCAAAGTAAAAAAAACTGTAGTCTAGTACCTACTTATAAAGGTTATCGTGAAAAAAAAACAACCTCATAGTAAATCTTTTTACAAACTATAATAACCATATCTATACAACATACGCGCCAAAAAAATTACGCTCCGCGGGAGATTTGAATTTCGAACAAGCATTCTCGAAGGACCGAAAAAACATAGCCGTTCCCACGCAATTTTAAATCCGATACCAAGTCTTTTTGTTCATGAATTTCTAGCAAAATTGATAGGGGGTTGATTTTAAAGGCTTGCAAATACATATTGTATTAATAACTACGGACTATGTGAGCAAAAAATACGAAGGTATAATATTTTTTCAGGCAGCCAGTTTCGAAACCGAAGTTCGTATCGTGAAAGGTAAAAATATCGACTGGCAATCAACGTAGCGATATGTTTGCAATTTTCCGTTCGCCCCGAAGGGGTTGTTGCAGTGAATTTGACCTTCGTTAAAACTTGATGGGTTTCATCCCGCTTCTAGAATAAGCGAAATTTTAAAATTTCGAGAGTGGATGAATAGATAGACCAAAAAGTTTGGAACACAATCATTGTGCGCAGCTAAGAAATGGAATTTCCGTTGCAGGAGTCGTGTGTTTTGTAATAGCTACAACAGAGGGAATAGTTTTTTTCTAGGCATAGTCGGCCTTATAATGTTCCCACTGCTGGGACTCAGGCCTCTTCTCTAGGAGAGGGAATGGGCCGTAATCCGCTACGCAGGCCCAGTGCGGGTTGGTGAATGTCACGTCTTCGAATTTTTGGTCCTAGGACATGCCGGTTTCCTCACGATGTTTTTCTTCACCGTTTTGAGAACACTGGTGATAAAATAAATTACACAAAGTAATGCGTCTAGCCTGGCTTAAGATATCAGGAATCTACCAAAAGTAGCAGTAATATCAGAAACAAGACTTTGTGAATAACGATTCTGAATAAAGATGGAATAACTCGTGATACCAATATTAGATAATATCATTGTGGGCAAACTAAGAGAACGACCACAAAATAGATAGGTACAGAAGTCAATCTCATGTATGTACTTCACTTTCTATACCTACGCTAGGCGATCGGATCGCGCTAGTGTCAGCACGTTGCGCCGAACTGTACGAGTGCAACCGGGCGATTGAGCCGAGATATCGTGTCCGTGAGCGGTGTCTATGTGTGCGTTGCTCGAGCGCGCTTTGAATGTAGATTGACTTCTGTACCTATCTATTTTGTGGAACTACTTACAAATATCAATTCTTAAGTTCCGTTCATGTGACATGAATTTCTTTATTTGTTCGAGTTTTTTGTTTACCGAATGCTTGATTTAGGACTTTCGATTATATTATTTTAGTTTTGCTTATCGATATGAATGCTACTAAATACATACAATATATCTATGTATAAGCTATAAAAAGCAACTGCGCCATATTTTAATTTGATTTTAGTTAGTCGTATTAAGCGTAGGTTTTTTTATTAAGTAGGTATACCTACTATACTTAATATAATTTTTTAAATGTAAATTATGTGTAAAATATTAAATAAAATTTTACGAAGACCACGTGTTTTAATATAAATAGCAATAAAAATATTCAATAGATAGAACATTAGAGGTAGCTCGAGCCCCGGTATGAAGGCACGAAGGAACGGGGTGGGTTTTTAGTCAGTAGGTAATAGTCTGACACTATCTCCCGCTCCACCCAAGAGCGGGGGTTGACATTTTATGATTTTCCCCACCATAAATATAAATAGAACATTTGCCACTTCAGAACCTTTCGGCCCCATCGACCATCTGTTCTGCGAGCATTGTGCTCTGCTCACTGCCACGGTAACTTTGGTTCTTCTGCAGACCCCTTCATTCCTGATTTGACCACGTAAGGAAACTCCGAGCATAGCCCTTTCCATTTACTACTTAGGTACAAGTACCTACCTACTAATTTAGTAATAGGTATCCCAAAGGAAGATATAAAAAATAATATTTTCTAGTATCTTGAAAGACAACAAACGACACTTTTCTGTTAAAACCTAATTTCTAAACTGACCACGGTTCTCCATTAAGATAAGACCCTTCAATAAATATCATTTAGGGTGACAATGCCTTGTCACCAAGACGAGCCTAGCAATAAATCGCAGTATGTTCCACAGTAACATTTGCAAGCAATAAGGGCTCTAACAATATTACCGGAATTCCCTTATATTAGCTTCCTAAACTATCGTTTCCCTATACACATCCATTCGACTTTATATCTCATACCAACACCGTTTCAATTTTCAACAATTCATGAAAAATCTAAAATTCCAACACCCATTACCGCTCCCGTATAGAGGCAAAGAAAACAATCCACTATATAACCAGCAATGCATACCGAACAATAAGGAGATGTCGTTTGAATAGCGCGCCTTCGAAGGATTTCGAGATAGGATTGATTCATGATCACAATTACCTTCGAATGTTGTTGGGAATCTAGTTGGACCAGCCCTATTGACGGCCAGCGAAGATTGACCTGTGATCTCATTGCTTCTGTTAGTACAAAGGGATCAAGTTGTGTTGGATAGTGCAACGAGACGCGTGTAATGTCCAGCGTAAGATGATCTGTTTCGTAGTACAAATTCAAAACTTTTGAAGATCTTTTTGAGTTGGACATGTAAAACTAGACATGCGTCCAGGCTTTGCCGTATCGGGGATTTCTTGGGATCGTTCCTCGTTGGTATCAATTGGCCTTTGTTTGGACTATAAATACATCAAGAGTTTACGTTTAAAGGTTGATGTATGGAAGTTGTTTTATTCTGTCCTGTCAGTGATAGACGGGAACCAGCCGTGGTGGGTAATGGCAGTCGCCATTTTTGATTATAATTTTATGCGCTTTATTATGATGTTTCGCTTATTACCTATTGATATAATTGAAAGGGGAGTTAGTTTTAAAGGAGATTGAAATGGTTTGCCTTGGGCATTTAAGTAGGTATAAATCTATACTAATATTATAAAGAGGTAAAATTTGTATGTTTGTATATAGGGGGTAGTCTCTGAAAGTACTGGTTCGATTTCTAAAATTTTTGCACCAGTAGAAAGCTGCTTTATTCCTGACTGACATAGGCTATATTTTATGTCGGTGGGCGAAGCCGCTGGCAAAAGCTAGTATGGAATACATGGAAAGGTTGCTTATTTTCGATGTTTTTTTGTGTGTGTGTGTTTACTTTATGAAAAACTTCTTATTTACGTTTTTGGGTACATACCTTACATACCCTATAAATGAAACGATCAATATTTTAATAATCTATGCGGACCGCCGCCGGTTCACTTGACATTTAACCGAATGGCGCCGGCGTTCGCTTGAGGTTTGAGAGGAGCATGATTTAGACGCATTTAAAAAAATCTTATTAAGTATATTTAATTACTTAGTTTAATAGTTATTTTTTTAGTGTATAAATCTGTGCTAAATATTTTTTAAATAATAAAAAATAAAAAAGATTTTAGTTCACTTATTCTACGTACGTTAGAAATAGGTACTTAAAGTACTCAGACATATAAATAATACTCTTACTAAAAAAAAAAATAACACAAGCAGTACCAGCCCCACACCAAACAAAAAAACAACTAAACACGAAAACCCAACAAAAAAAATCCACTATCAACTTGAATACAATCCAGCCAAGACAAATAGACACTAAAAACGTACATACGAAACGCAATACATCCCTATACGATTCAATACTGCGACAAACTACAAATAAAATGCCAGAAGAACGTAGCTCCGAGAAAATTAAGTCCTATTGACTGTGCTGTGCAAATACAATCAACAGAGGAAGGATGCCTCCCTACCACTACTTGCACCCACCTAAAACTTACGACCCTTCTTCTAAACTCACCGTCTATTGCGCTGGAAGGACCAAAATTTCTAAAGCATCTTTGAAGAAAAGGAGCAATGGATATCAAAGCCAAGGATATGAAAACGGCTTTAAAAGAAGAATGGTAAGTGAAGGTATAGCCAATGTGTGAGAATTCTAAGTGTAGGTGCAATGTCGTTCGCAGTTTTAAAGCGAACTACGAAGTGGGGTAACAGGATAAATGGTACGTGATTGGCTTTCTTGAAACCTAACTTTGGCTGGAAATGTGAGAGCAGCGGTTTTAGGTGCTGTGTTTGGGTTGGTTATTGTCTAGTAAGTTTATCGACGAAGGTGTTTACTGGTGCAAGTAAGGATGCAACATTATTTATTTATTAAATAAGCTTTATTGCACATCAAGATTATAAATTTACAAAAGAAACCATATGTTTTTAACACACAGACGGCCTTCTCGCACTAGGCGATTCCTTCCAGGCAACCTTGAATGGACAGAGATTGCCACATTCGATTTACACAAAATGGGGTTGCACTTGGTGCAAATATAAAAGTAAACTCTACTAAAATTATCTTTTTTTTTGTTGTTGATAGGTTCGCGCTTGACCGCTATCTCATCTGATGGGAAGCGGCGATGCGGTCGACGATGGAACGCGCTTACCTGGAAGAAATCTATTCATTCTTGACTTAAAAAAAATATGAAAAACTATTAAAATTCCCAAGTCATTTGACTTTTTAGACAAACTGTAATTCCTGGATTTATTTTTACCTTAGAATAAATAAATCGAAGACGTGTGACATCTATCAATTCACATAGGGCCCGCGAAATGGATTACGGCCCATTCACTCTTCCAGAGGGAGGGCTGATACCATTACCGTGGCTTAGTCCCAGCAATGGAAACATTGTAAAGCTGATTATGCGTATATTGCCGTCGCCGGTTAGGACCGAGCCCAACTCGTCAACGGCGCGTAGTTTTCAACTCCCGAGCAAAGCCGAAAGTTTCCGAGAGGCAGCAATTGGCGGCAGCATTGATTGATTGATTAATTAATACAAAACTTCGTGTTACAAGAACTTCTTACTTCCATAATATAAACGGAAAAAAACATACAACACCCAAATCCTACTAATGTATAAACGCGAAAATTTGTTTGCATGTTTATGTGTATGTATGTTTGTTTCTCTTTCTCGTACAAATTACTGAATGCATTTCGATGAAACTAACGTTTTAAAAATCGACCAGGCGCATTACTTTGTGTAATTTATTTCATCACCACTGCTTTTATAACGGTGAAGGAAAACATCGTGAGGAAACCGGTATGTCCTAGAACCAAAAATTCAAAGACATGTGACATCCACCAACCTGCGCCGGGCCGCGTGGTGGATTACGGCCCATTCCCTCTCCTAGAGAGGAGGCCTGAGTCCCAACAGCGGGAACATTATTAGGCCGACTATGCTATGCTAACAGCAGCATAAGCTAAGTTAGGTGCCTTTTTGGCCTCGCACTGATTATATCTTTCCTTTTTCTTTTTCATTATGTATTTTTTAGTTTATATGATTGTGTGAGGCACGAATAAACGTTTTTTCTTTCTTTCTTTCAAACTTGGTGTACAGGTAGAAAATGTCCAGGAATAGTAAAAATAATAATATTAATATTCAACAACTATCACACAACGCCCTCTAGTCTCAATCTAAGCAGAGCTTGTGTTATGGGTACTAGACAACTGATAAACATACTTATATATTTCTAAATACATACATATTATAGATAAATTACATCCAGACACAGAACAAATGGTCATGCTCATCACATAAACATTTGTCCTGGGTGGGAATCGAACCCACGACCTCCGGCATAGCAGTCAGGGCCACTAACCACTAGACCAACAGGCCAGTCAAATAGGCCAGGCCAGTCAATAGTATACATAGGATACTTTTTTATCCCGGAAGTATGTTCCCTTGGAAAATTTTCTACTTTCACGCGGGCAAAGCCGCAGGCATTATCTAGTAAAACAATATGGTATATAAAAAATCTCGCAAAGTATGACTTTCCCTTACAGAAATGATGGCTTATTCCTACAACATGTATCATATATAATAAAACTGTTATGTTTATGGTATATGATTGTTCTTATGACGAAACTTGAATATGTAATCGTGGTCCTTATGGGTATTTCATGGGGTGGACCTGCCATTCAATATTGAACCTTAAGACATTGTTTTAAGATACAGGTTTCCTTGGATTGGCTTGACTAAGATATGGTTTACTACGTGTTAAAAATATGGGATCATTTAAGACTCATATAATATGAGTGAGATAAAAAAATCTTTAGATATAATATTTTTTTTGGATGTTGTAAGACCAAAGCTGTGCTAGGTTAACTTTTTTTTACTGTTGATAGACTCACGCTTAACCACTCTCACCTGATGGAAAGCGATGATGTGGTCGAAGACAGAGCACGCTTTCTTAGAAGTAACCTATTCACTCTTGACTTAAAAATTCCCAGGTTGTAGCTATCAGGAAACGCAGGCTCCGGCTGAGAATTCCACCCCTTCTTCTTCTTAGTCGGGCACTCTTGTCAGAGTGGTCGTGGCTGTTGATGAACAGGCCTGCGGTGTGCCGCCATTGTTTTCCTCCAAGGCTGCGTCATGCCGAGCGATGTCTCTCCATTTCTGGCGGTTGTTGGCATTACGCGCACACTGTACTGCTGTCGACTGCGTAGCCCGGGTGCTGAGATCGATCCATCGAGTTGGAGATCGACCGCGGGCTCTCTTGCCTTCAACGCGACCGTGGACCACAAGTCTTTCCATCGAAGGGGTTTTTTTTTTTCTGTCGACGGGGAAAATCATCATTGACGAAACCCGCTCTTGGGTGGAGCGGGAGACAGTGTCAGAGTCTTACTGACTAAAAACCCCGCGCCGTTCCTTCTAGCCTTCATACCGGGGCTCTAGTTTCCTTTCGGATAACCCCGACCCCGGTAGGCTTCGACCCAGATGGGCCCCTCCTGTTGCTGACAACTTCTTGAGGCGCGCGGGAACAGTGCGCGCCGTCGACGCCTTGGCTCCATCGAAGGGGTGGACCCCTTAGCTGTATGCAAAATACATGTTTTCCCAAAACGTTTTTGCTTATGGGTGAGATGTCCACCATGAGACTTGTGACCAAATATAATGTTCCCACTACTGGGACTCAAGCCTTCTCCCTAGGAGAGAGAATGGACTGCACGGGTTGGTGGATGTCAAATGCCTTCGAATTGACCATAATCTTCAATCGCTCCTGTGATTTAAACTCAGTTATAACCAGAGGAATATCTTAAAAGGAAAAGTGATGAAGCATTAAGGAATACAAAGCAAAGAGGAGACCGATCCCGATTTTCGGCCACCGTAGACGCGGGCTCGCGGACGTTGAGTCATGGGTAGCTCGCTGTCCGACCGTCCGGTAACTGTCCGGACCGAGCCCAAGACGTCGACGGCGCGCACTGTTTCCGCGCGCCTCAAGAATTTGTCAGTAACAGGAGGGGCCCAGCTGGGTCGAAGCCTACTGGGGCCAGGGTTATCCGAAAGGAACTCGAGCCCCGGTATGAAGGCTAGAAGAAACGGGGTGGGTTTTTAGTCAGTAAGAGTCTGATACTATCTCCCGCTCCACCCAAGAGGGGGGGTTGTCATTGGATGATTTTAGCCCACCGTAAAAAAAAGCAAAGAGGAGAAAAACCATCCTCTTTCAACCAGTCTTGCAAAATTTGTTAAAATTACTTACTCAAAAAGACAAGTCACTCTTCATTTTCTTTGAAAATTAATATCTGCCAGCAACTTACCTGTAACAAATACAAAATAATAGTTTAGTAAAATAATAAAATAAATAAGTCAATCCTATAAATAAACAGGGAGCAGTGGTGGCCGAGTCGTAACGGCCCCGACTTACAAGTTGCAGGTCGCGGGTTCAAGCCCAGCCAGACACATTACTTTGTGTAATTTATTTCATCACCACTGCTCTCAAAACGGTGAAGAAAAACATCGTGTGGAAACCGGCATGTCCTAGAACCAAAAATTCGAAAACATGTGACATCCACCAACCCGCACAGAGCCCGCGTGGTGGATTACGGCCCATTCCCTCTTCTAGAGAGGAGGCTTGAGTCCCAGCAGTGGGAACATTATAAGGCCGACAATGAAAAAATAACATCATATAATTTAAAAAAACGTTTAGACTTTGAAGCCATTGAACCTAAGTGCCTCAAACCTTTCATTATTAAATAATGCGAAGATGGTAAAAAATACCTTTAAATCAACACAAAAAAAAAACCAGCCGAGTGCGAGCCAGACTCGCGCACGAAGGGTTCCGCACCATTATTTAAACAACATTAGTTTTTGTATTCATTGTTATAGCGTAAAAAAAAACATCTGAGGTAATATCAACTGTCTAGCTATCACGTAGTATCACGAAGTCTTAGAAATAGGAGTGGCAGGCGGTCGCCTCCTTCTGCGAAGCAGTAATGCTAGCAAAGGAGGAGGCAAACCGCATCAGGCAACGGCGCCCGCGCCGCCGCCGCCGGGATTCCGATCCCGATTTCCGGCCACCGTAGACGCGGGCTCGCGGACGGCGAGCCATGGGTAGCTCGCTGTCCGATCGTCTGGTAACTGTCCGGACCGAGCCAAGGCGTCGACGGCGCGCACTGTTCCCGCGCGCCTCAAGGAGTTGTCAGCAACAGGAGGGGCCCATCTGGGTCGAAGCCTACCGGGGTCGGGGTTATCCGAAAGGAAACTAGAGCCCCGGTATGAAGGCTAGAAGGAACGGCGCGGGGTTTTTAGTCAGTAAGACTCTGACACTGTCTCCCGCTCCACCCAAGAGCGGGTTTCGTCAATGATGATTTTCCCCGTCGACAGAAAAAAAAAAGTCTTAGAAATAGGGTCCCAAAAATGGGACCCTTTGGGTAAAGAGGCCTTATAAGCAAATTTCCTTTTTTCTAATAGCACACGGTATTCCTAGAAATTAAATAAAACAATAAATATAAAAATACTTTTCAACATCAAGAAAGTTCTCCTAAGAAAAATTTCGTCTTCGTAGAAATTATTATTGAAAAAATTATATTGATAACTAGCTTCTGCCAGCGACTTCGTACGCGGATCCTGTTGCTTATGCCAGCGACTTCGTACGCGGATCCTGTTGCTTATGCCAGCGACTTCGTACGCGGATCCTGTTGCTTATGCCAGCGACAACGGAGTCGTCAAAGTCAAAGATCTGAAACGTCTGGTGTCGAATTCTAAGAGCCCGGGGACTGGAAAACAACGTGATGCGCAAGACGATTCGAGACGTTCCAGATCTCTCCCTTCCACTTACGCGCGTGACAGTGTGCACACACCTTGGTGCCATAGACAAAAATAAACAGAAAGCTCCGAACTGCTAAGCTATCGGGAGTTACATGTGTTATTGTGAGTCAACCATAAAAGATTGACATATGATGTCTTGGGATATTTTTTATATAATTTTAAGGAGAACATTTCCGTGATACATAATTTCTGTGTAGCTTTAACCATTAAGGCTGCAAACGCGACGGAAGCTTAAAAAATGGAGTAATTTTTCTCGTTACCCCAACATTTCCCTTCACTGCTCTGCTCCCATTGATCGTAGCGTGATGAAAAGTATACTATAACCTGCCCAGGAGTATGAAGAATGATTGTACCAAGTTTCGTTAAAATCCATCGCGTAGTTTTTGTTTCTATAAAGAACATACAGACAGACAGACAGACAGACAGACAGACAGACAGACAGACAGACAGACAGACAGACAGACAAAAATTTTACTGTTTGCATTTTTGGCATCAGTATCGATCACTAATCACCCCCTGATAGTTATTTTGGAAATATATTTCATGTACAGAATTGACCTCTCTACAGATTTATTATAAGTATAGATAAAACATTGAAAATAATAAAATTACGACTTTCTTCCAACAAAGAAAAATAAAAACAAACCCATCAAAAAGTTATATTTAGTGTTAAAAAAAAAAAAAAACAAGAAAATACAATTCTTGATGAAGTTCCGTCAAAAAATTCCAAATTTTCGAGAGACTTTTTTATCTTTTTCTCTTGAAGTTTTGTAAAAGAACTCGTTTTTTTATTCTTAGGTAAATAACGAAGTTTTCCTTTGATATTCAAACAGAAAAATAGGTAGTGAATATAAATGTTGATTCTTATACAAAGTTGTAGCCTGACCTGTATTTCTATAGAATAACATAATCTTATTTATACAAAGAGGAATTCTTTATTCATCGGCAAAGTATTTTTTGGTCGTAAAACTCAACAGTAGGTTTTACATTTGATCAGCTGGATTGGTGACCGTGATCCAGGAAAGTTGAGGACAACTGATTAAATAGAGGTTTTAGACCCTGAGTAGAGCGAGGGGCAAACCCCCTCGCTGTACTCAGGGTGATGGAATTTAGAAGCCTAAAATAAAAATGTCATTATGCGTATCTTCTTTTTTCGTTAACTCAGAAGTTTGATTTTTTCTTAGCTTCAAGAAACCGCAAACCGGAGTATATAATTTTAATTTCATCTCGATACCTCCACGCGTTCTCGAGATAAAGAGTCTTGACAAACAGAGCGACAGACAGACGGACGGAGAACAAAGTGATCCTATAAGGTTTCTGTTTTTTCCTTTTGAGGTACGGACCTCTAAAAAACCAATAGAAAGAAAGAAAACTTTTTTATTTGGCATTCACATTCGTAGATACAACAACGAACAATAAACCTAGGGTCAAACAAAAGTTGAATACAAAACATGCAACAGTTTGGCCAGTAGTTAAAAATGTACAGGTTTGCATAACGCATGATTGACTCTACAGCGCTTTCGTTTTATCTGTAAATAATTTTCAGCTTGTCCCGGATTTTCACATATTTCAGGACAGTCAAAACTAGGGTTACCAACTTTTTTTTACAAGAAATAAAGTTTTTTTTTTATCTGAAAAGAATATGAAACAGTATTTTTAGAAAAATTCAACTGTATAGGTTTTTAATACATATTTTTAGAGCTTCTCGCACAACGTATTAATTTACTGTTTTTTTTTTTAAAAAACCTTTTTATTATAAATAAAAATAACCGACTTCACTAAAAAATTTAA
The DNA here is from genome assembly GCA_949319445.1 of Mythimna lalbum. Taxonomy (NCBI): domain Eukaryota; kingdom Metazoa; phylum Arthropoda; class Insecta; order Lepidoptera; family Noctuidae; genus Mythimna; species Mythimna lalbum. The sequence continues at coordinate 4,690,997 of OX439371.1, read as the reverse complement.
TTGAATTTGAGGATTTCTCTCGATTACGCCAAGATTCCGTCATCAGATCCCAACTTGGTACATATGGGACCATTTGGGAAGTATACCCTTTCCAACAAAAAAATAATTTTTCAAATCGGTTGGGCAGCGACGAAGTTATGCGCGAACAAATATAAAAAAAAAACCCAAAATGCGAATTGAGAACCTCCTCCTTTTTTAGAAGTCGGTTAAAAAACATACAAACATCCGAATTGAGAACCTCCTCCTTTTTTAGAAGTCGGTTAAAAACTTTATATGCTATACTACAATAAAATCTATACTTATAATAAATCTGTAGAGAGGTCAATTCTGTACATGAAATATATTTCCAAAATAACTATCAGGGGGTGATTAGTGATCGATACTGATGCCAAAAATGCAAACAGTAAAATTTTTGTCTGTCTGTCTGTCTGTCTGTCTGTCTGTCTGTCTATCTGTCTGTCTGTCTGTATGTTCTTTATAGAAACAAAAACTACTCGATGGATTTTAACGAAACTTTGTACAATCATTCTTCATACTCCTGGGCAGGTTATAGTATACTTTTCATCACGCTACGATCAATAGGAGCAGAGCAGTGAAGGGAAATGTTGGGGAAACGGGGGAAATTACTCCATTTTTTAAGCTTCCGTCGCGTTTGCAGCGTTAATGGTTAAAGCTACACAGAAATCATGTATAATGAAAATGTCCTCCTTAAAATTATATAAAAATATCCTACGACAGCATATGTCTATCTTTTATGGTTGACTCACAATAACACGTGAACTCCCGAGAGCTTAGCAGTTCGGAGCTTTCTGTTTATTTTTGTCTACTCTTACGTTTATAACACTCTCACTCATCCCTAATTAAAAAAAGTAAGTGGAAGGAAGAGATCTGGAACGTCTCGAATCGTCTCGCGCATCACGTTGTTTTCCAGTCTCCGGGATCTTAGAATTCTACATCAGACGTTTCAGATCTTTGATTTTGACGACCCCGTTGTCGCTGGCATAAGCAACAGGATCCGCGTACGAAGTCGCTGGCAGAAGCTAGTTATAACTAAAATTAAAATAAATGAGGATCTCATTCGATTCGTCGTGAACTGTTACTGCAATTTGATAAAAAAAAGCAAAACATGTGAGTGTCAAGTCTAACACTAACTGTCTCCGCACACAGGCCTCAAAAAAACGCTAAAACGGCCACAAAAAAAGCTAGAAGCCGCTGCAAAAAACAGCTGAAGCGCGCGACAACTTGTGGTCGGCATAAAGCTTCAAGCGGTTTTTTGAGGCGGCACCGCCGCACACGAGCGACAAAAAAAAGGCCTCCTCAAAATGAAGCTTGAAATGGCGTTTTTTGGAAGCCCGTGTGTGGGGACAATTACGAGTATAGTGTTAAGAATTTTGATGCTGAAAACCGTATTTTGTATACTTTGTTTTTGTTCAACAGTAAAAAGTATAATGTAGTCAAAAACAGTACCTATAATACTGTTTTTAACAGTATAGCTGGCAGCCCTAGTCAAACCCTGGTGTTTGTATACTGGGAATGCACAAAAACCTTCTATGATTATTTACTGTCATGGATGACAAAATGTCCACAAGGATATGCAAAAGCTTAGCCTTACGGAAGACGATGCTTATCAGCAAAATGAATGGGGCCACGTGATTAAGACCTCGCATAACAAGAAGAGGCGAGGGCAAAAAAAATGCCTTTCGGTGGGATGCGTCACTTCTTTTGCTGGTCATCCTACCCAACCATTTCCACCTCTTAGGGTGAACGAGGTAAGGCGGACACAAGCCTCACGCCCGGCCCCTGCCAGAGACGTCCTGGGCATCTTGAGTCGCTGAACAATTCCAAACCACCACAGGCGCGGGCTTGTAGACGGCAAGCAATGGGAAGCTTGCCGTCCAGTCCAGGTCAAGGGCACGTTGCGTTTCATACTGAGAGATTTCAGCATGATGGTATGTGTCTGTTAGGGCCAATGGATGTGTCCGCCAGGTTTGTGCATAGTTGGAAAGAGTTACCGTGGCCTTCGAAAAGAGCTTCTAAAGGAACACTGTGGATTTTTTTTCAGTAAAATACTGGTTTGGCACATCCACTCGCTCTACCCTAGTACGGGATTTGAAGATTTCTTACCTCAAAAATGGACGATGGACTCTCTAGTGTCCATTTGCGTTTTAAACCTATACCTACCTACACAAACAGACATATCTTCATAATAGATTTAGTTAAAACGTCGGTAACTTGTAGAGCTACACTTGATACACGCCACGCGACTTCGTTCTACGTACAAATCAAGTGAGCTACAGAAGTGCGTCGGTCTAATGTAGATATAGCTTCACTCTATCTAGAAGAAGAAGTAAAAATTCACCTTAACGATATGAGGAATGGGAATGGAAATTAAAGAATTAAAGAGAAGAGAGGATTATGAGCGACAAGGGTTAACTCTCGGAACAAAATAATCAAAGCGTTAAACCAAAGATAAACATCCAGTGGACTCTCTATTTATTTATCCTTACTTTATATTATAAAAGCGCAAGTGAGTGTGTTTGTTTATTTGTTACGTCTTCACGCCTAAATGGCAAAACCGATTTGGATGAAACTTGGTATACGGGTAGACCATGTTCTGGAATAAGACATAGGATACTTTTTATCCCGAAAGTATGTTCCCTTGGGATAATTTTCTGCTACCACGCGAGCAAAGCCGCTGGGAGCAGCTAGTTTATTGTATTCTTTATTGTACAATAGGCGGTCTTATCGCACAGGGCAAAATCTTACAGACAACCTTTGGATGAACTGAAAGAAAGGAGATAGAATTATGGTTGTGTCTATTGTTCTTTTAAGTCCTAAACCTGTCCACTAACAGACATATCTTCATAATAGATTTAGCTAAAACAGAAGCCATCACTTTTCCTTCTTGGCTATATTTTCGTTGAACCATCTCGACCAGTTCAGCCGCATTTTACTTGTAAATGTAGGCCATGGTTGGCTGACTTTAATGAAACTGTCACCGTTGGGAGGGAAAAAATTATGCTTCGCTGGCTCACGCAAGTACATGGCCGTGATTGGAGGCTGAAATGGATACGTATCTGAAATTTTGATTTTGGGGACATGGTCTGTGTATAAAAGTAAGTATTGATTGATTTTAGGTGTCAGTAGCTTATTTTTTCTTTGCTTTTTCGATTTTTAGCATATTGTACAAAAGGAAGCTTGGTTATCCGGCTATCTGTCTGTCAAGACCCTTTATCTCGAGAACGCGTGGAGGTTTAAGGGCGTGAAACCCACCTACATGCTCAAAGCGTTTCGGGAACACATTTATTGTGCGTACAGCAAAGGAGTGGAATTCCCTGCCGGAGTCTGTGTTTCCTGATAGCTACAACTTAAGGGTCTTTAATTCAAGAGTGAATAGGTTACTTCTAGGCAAGCGTGCTCCATCGTCGACCACATCATCGCTTACCATTAGGTGAGATGGTGGTCAAACGCTAGCCTATCAAAAATAAAAAATCCTTTCTTAGTGCCGTCATAAATCTTGTGCAAAATTTTCTGCTCCATGTCAATCAGTCAGTTTCTCCTTTAATACATACATACAGAGAAAGCTCGACATTTGAACCCTGACTCATATATCAACACAAAAAAATGGTCAGAAGTTACGACAATTTCAATCAAAACACTCAGTATCAAACTGTCGTTCAAACTTTCAACTACCCACTATCCCCTACGTCAAATCCAGTCTAAAACATGCCTTATCTCCTAGATAAATCAAAATTGAACACCCCAGTTCGACGGTAGCTTGAACAAGAGATCCATCAACACAGTGGCGTAGGTAGTGCTAATGGGGCCCCATCTATACATATAATAAATCTGAAGAAGTTTTTGGTGATTTAACTACTGACCTTTTATCTATAAGAGAAGTTAGGGTTGTGAATAAACATATTACGAACTAGCTTCTGCCAGCGGTTTCGCTCGCGTAAAAGTCGATTTCTTCATACAAACTTCCAACCCCCCTTTTACCACCTTAGAACTCCTTACGAAACTCCACCCAGTTTCGTAAAATCCGTTCTTAGCGAATGTCTGTACACTATATGAGAAACCTACCTGCCTGATTTTAAGTTTGTAGGTGTTATATTGTCTGAGATTTACTAATCACTGAGTGGTATTTCGCTTATATATATATATACTCGTAGCTCTTGGTACATGTCGGGGCCCCTGTAGCTCGGGGGCCCCGTATCGGCGTTAGCTACGCCCCTGCTGATCAACACCCAAACGCGAAACCTCGCGTGCCTTATACAGGGTGATTCATTGCTCGTCCCAGGACGAAGTGCCGACAATAAATACTGCCCACACGCATGGCCAGGTTATTTATTTTCTGGATCAAGCTGTATCTTAAAGTAGAATTATGTCTTGTCTGCAGGTAATATTGCGAAGATTTTGGTTTTGACACGTAAGAGATTTTGGAGTTGTTGCGAATAGAAATAATAATATGTAAAAAATAAATTGTTTTGTCTTAGTAAGTGTTGATATGCATACAGACTATGCAAGAATAGCTGTCAGCGTGAAAAAGAGATGACCTAATCGGTAGTAATCTATCGATCTATAAAGTTCAGTTTCATATTTCAGATCGCCACTTCTGCTTACTTTTTTTGTAACGTGGGTCTCACAGACCCCAGTGATGTTATAGTATTAGTAAATAATTAGGTCATCAACATCATCATCATTTCACTCGAAATACGTCCACTGTTGGATATAAGCCTCCCCAAGTGTCGCCACAAAGAACAGTCCTGTGCGTCTCGCATCCATGAGATTCCTGTGACTCTCACCAGATCATCTGTCCATCTTGTGGGAGGCCATCTTACTTTGCTTCTTCCTGTGCGCGTGCAATAATTAATTGCACGCACATATTTACTATTTACTACCTTCGTCACTTTATATTCTCTCTGTAAACTTCCAGAGAGCTGTCCCTGTATTTACCGAGAACTAATATATGCACGATTTTGGTGAGCAATAAACTTGCGGTCTGAGAGACGTATGTTAGGTAGTTATGTAACTATTTCTGATTGACTGGTTTCTTCGAAGAGTATGGAGGACTTTGTCTTACAGTTTGACATTAAAAACTGTAACAACAATAAAATTATCGTTGTGTAAATATTGAGGAAAAAAATAGCCAGATTGAAGTGGAACTAGATTGGCCGAGTCACACGAATTCACCCAGAGCGATGGTAAAGATTGTCACTCACTGGACATTGGAGATTGACCGTCGCCGTTGAGGTCACCAGTGGTAGGGGTGGTGTCACGCTCTTGCATCTTGTCCGAAAGGATCTTGCGCCTTGTCTTGTCTTGTGAGAAATGGAAAGCTAATTTAGGTGCCTTCAAGGCTAGAGTGAATAGCCTATTCACTCTAGCCTTGAAGCCTAATAAACTAGTAAGCCTAACCATTAATTATTGCATCACTGCTTACCATCAGGTGGGATCGCAGTCAAGGACTAGATTATTAAAAAGAAAGCCTTTTAAAGATGTCAATTGGACTGGGACCAAAAAAAAGTAATTACTGGAACTTGTAACATGTATTTAATATGTAATGTTAGCTCTCAGCTACCGCAAGATCCAAACAACCCTACAAAACGAAATCCTCAAAAAAAAACCTAACAATAATACTTTAAAATCGCAACACATAGCGACAAACCCGCCGATACTTTACGGGCGGGTCCCGGTGCATAAATAAGTCGTTTTGTCGACGCGATCAATTGCGCGTCGTGTTTATGTCGCACACTTGTGAAATGTTTCGGCTTTTGTCGCTGGAGTCGTAGGATTCGTTCACATGAGCGACTTTTTTTGTCTCGAAAGTTTGAAAAGCTGGCTGTTTTAAGTTGGGCTTGTAGTTCCCGAGTCTCTGCCCTACACATTGTTGAAAAATGCCGTACAGCTATTAATTGTTGACTGGTTCCTTTTTACAAGCTTTTATTTAGTTTCACCTGTCCCGATGTTTGTCTGTCATCAAATCTTGTAAATTAAATTTGACCCACTTCCCGGTTACCGATTGAGATAAAATTTTGCAAGCATGTGTAAATCAGATGATAATGCAAAATTATTATGACATGGAACTGATCTGATGATGGAATCGGAAGGTGGCTATAGGAACTCGGTAGTTAAACAACACAACCCCATCGAGATTGGGCTCGTATGATTCATCTTGACGAGTATTAATTGTACAGGTATACCGAGCTATAAAAGCTTGCTATGAAAAACATATTTTCATTAAAAGCTTGTTTATACTTATAGTTTTGATATCAGATCTACGTACATCGAAGGACTGGAACAATTTTCCTGCTGCGGTCTTCCTGCCCGATTATAATTTAAATGTCTTCAAGGCTAGTGTGAATAGGCTCTTAATAAACTAGTGCGCCTCACCATCAACGATAGCATCACTGCTTACCATCAGGTGGGATCGCAGTCAAGCACTGGTTTATACCCTTTAAAAAAAATTTACGGAAATCAGTTTGCGATTTTTGTCTATTAATAATTACCAAAATAATGTTAGGTTAAATATAAATAGGATAAATTGCCCAAAACCCTTAATCTTAGTGGTAACATTCGTATTGTGTGAAAGTGAACTCCTCGATCCTGGAACAAAGGCAAAGAAGGGGGTTGGTTTTAGTCTGTAAAAGTCAGACACGCCCAACGAGTTCAGTGACCTGTAGGTAATAGTCGGCGTTGCGTACTAACTACCTACAGGTCATTGGACTAGCTCAGCTGACGTTTTCTTAAAGAAATTAATTTCGTACATGCGTAAATTAATATGAGTTTAAAAAAAGGTTGTTTAAATCGATAGTGTTCTCTCCACGGGATTAAAACTATCAAAATTTAGCGTTGTATTAAGAGACGTACAGACTAAGGTGGTGGAAGCACGGTCAGTAGCTAGGTAAACCTCATCAGGAAGTCACGGCGCCGCCCCCAGGAAAACACACAAACTGTCTTAAAGCAATATGGCGGCATTGTGCACCGCAGTCGGCAGACCGCTGAGTCAACATGGACTTAATACTTCGCACCTTATTAATTAAGCATGTTTCGTTATCATTACACCACTATCCTACTAATATTATAAATGCGAAAGTTTGTATGTATGGATGTTTGTTACTCTTTCACGCAAAAAACTACTGTACGGATCTCGATGAAACTTGGTACACGAGTAGACCATATCCCAGAATAACACATAGGATACTTTTTATCCTGGGATTATGTACGCGGGTGAAGCCACTGGGAGCAGCTAGTATTATTATAAAAGCTAAAGTTTGTGGGTGTGTTTGTATGTATTGTTACTTCACGCGAACGGCTGAACGCATTTTGATTGATATTTATTTGTAACCGAGATATTTGTTATACGTAATATGATTTGAGAGTCTCCATGGAATTTCTCGCACTTTCTTGTCTATAGGGTGATGTTTGGGTTTTCTTTTATTTTTGTTGCAATTATCATCATTTTTCTGATTGATTGACTACTTGACAATTAAAAAGTGCCTGTATGGTTTATTCTATTTGGTACACGGGTAGACCATCATCAGCCTTTTTTAATGTTTCCACTGCTGGGACTCAGGCCTCCTCTCTAGGAGAGGGAATGGGCCATAATCCACCACGCAGGCCCAGTGCGGGTTGGTGAATGTCACATGTCGTCGAATTTTTGGTTCTAAGACATGCCGGTTTCCTCACGATGTTTTCCTTCACAGTTTTGAGAGCAGTGGTGATGAAATAAATTACACAAAGTAATGCGCCTGGCTGGGTTCGAACCCGCGACCTACAACTCGTAAGTCGGGGCCATTACCACTCGGCCACCACTGCTCTCGGCCACCACTGCTCTCGGCCACCACTGCTCTGCACTGCTGCTGGGTAGACCATGTACCAATTAAATCAAAATCACAACATTAAATAAAATTGAATTATAACGTAATGAATCTTTAACTGATATAATTTTATAATTTGAATCATTTTAATATTGTGTTGTATTGTTTTTACCATTATACTAGTCAATGAATTTAAGTTAAGTAATAAATTGAATTGATAAAGGTGTACATTTACAGACCTTTTATGTTTTTACAATTTTTGGTGTTGTAGCTAAAAAAAAATTTTTTTAAATGCTTGACCACTATCTCACCTGTACCCCTAGCCAAGTTGCTAATCTGCAACAGTTAACGCTAGTAGAAAGCTACAAATGTACGGGAATGACGTCGTCTCAACGCTCAGTCACGTGGTCAGAACAAAAGAATTGGCGGCAAGGGTAACTTGAAGCGTTCGACGCAAGCGAAATGGTTGTAACTTAGCTAGGGGGCCTGGTGGTAAGCGATGATGTCGACAATGGATCACGCATGCTATTCACTTTTGGCTTAAATATTCCCAGGTTGTAGGTTACCAGCAAACACAGACTCCGGCAGGGAGTTCCGCTCCTTGGCTGACTTCATAAAAAAGCGACTCTTTTCTCGAAAAAGTCGACAGTGTGCGCAAGCCCTAAGTGTCAATACACGCTTAATATTTCGCACTATATTCGACCATTCGACCAGTCGCAAGCCGACATTTGCATAGTATTGTCTTGTGGCTTTATTTATCTTTTTTTCCTTTTTTACGCCCTTCTCGGCTTACGTTTTTTAAGTTAAACTGTTTTTATTATTTTTCGGTTTTCTTACTACGTCCTTTTTTGGGCTCGATTTACGACGGTAGAGGAATTTAATACTGTCCAACTTTGGGAGGCTAAATAACATCATACTGTAACTAACTATATTATTTTAACTAGGTATATTATATACTTTTGTTCTCTTGGGTTCTTAGAAATATTTTCTTTTTTTATGCACCTGCCATGTTGTCTCCTTACTACCCTTAGTTGACTGGTAGAGCTGAAATTGATGCCTTAGGTATTAAGTCCGCCTTTGTAGCTTTTTGTTCATTAAATTTAAATAAATACTAATATGATAAATAGGAAATTTTGGGGGTCCGCGTGAATGTCCGTTATTTAGATAGATAGAGATAACAAGTAGCCTATGTCTTTCTTGGGGTTTAAGCTTAGTAGTTTAACAGTTAACACGTAACAGACAGACTGAGTTACTTTTATATTTATTATGGCATAGACAAATATATTGTTTTGATTCATCCTCATCAATGAATATAGGTGGGTTTTAGTCTGTGAAAGTCTGACACGCCCTTTCGCTCTACCCTAGAGCATAATTTATAGGACAATTAAACTACTCAAAAAAAAAAAAACGCTGACCGGACAATGCAGGCGTCGACTGTCGGTCCTATCCCACACATGGTAGATATAGAGCAGGGATGTTACGGAGCTTCGACTCCGGTTCCGTTAAGTCGGAACTTCCGATAATTATTACACCTTCGGATCCGACTTCGGCTCCGACACTTTTAAATCGGAAGTTTTAATCGGAGCTCGAAGCATAACTTAGCGGCGACGGCGGCCTGTGCCGACTGCTATGAACAGGTTCATACATGTCGCGCGCGGAATACCGCCGACCTCCGCTACGTGCACTCAATCGTCAATTATTTTTTTACTTGTTGTTAATTTGTTACGCATACGACACTTCTGACCCTGCCTCCGACTCCGATTCCGATTCCGATAAGTAAATCAAATTTAAAAACTCCGACTCCGACTTCGGTTCCGATAAAACTACCTCCGTTACATCCCTGATATAGAGCATTAACCCATGTCCCAGCAGTGGGAACATCATCCCATCAATAAACAAACGACATTCTTTTGATCCTTACATGCGATTAATGATCCAGAAACATCAAAAACTGCCTCCAATACCGTAATCCCGAGAACTACATCCACGTAATCCGGTACAATTTTCGGGAACATTCGATTACATGAATATACCGGCAATACATAATCCAATAGGGATGATAAATTCTCTATGAAATTCCTTAGAAAAAGGCTCTTAGGCATGATGACCCTACGGGATCCTATCACGATATCTTTCTGCCTATTTGGTACTGGACATCATTTAATTTTCCACGACATTGGTCGATCTCTTTATATTATATTTGTGTTATCAAAGAGGAAAATGTTGGAAAAATTATATGGCAAGCTATAAAGATGTTTTTGGTAGCAACGTATTTAATATTTAGGAAATATTATTTTGGTGTTCAACGAGAAATTGAACTTAATGTACCATAGACGAGTACAAATTTTGTTTTGAGGGTTATATTTAAGCTGTTCCATCGTCGGCCACATCACTGCTTACCATCAGGTGAGACAGTGCAAATGCGCTTGCGTTTAGGCTTCTGCTCATAGCATAAGCATAATCAGTCTTTTAATGTTCCCATTGCTGGGACTCAGGCCTCCTCTCTAAGAGAGGGAATGGGCCGTTATCCGTAAGCCTACAACATTTTTGAAAAAAGTGTACCTATAAGTATAGTATTATCTTCCTACCCTTATCCCGTTTTTTTTTGGGTTTGGCGCAACACGTTATTTTCTTCCATTCTTCGTCACAATATCACTAATGCCTTGATCACACGTACCGAGTAAAAGGGCGAGACAGTATAATATTGCTCGGCCGAGACAGTGGTGTAAGCGACTTGAACAGATAAGCGTTCGGCCAAGCAGTCGGCGCTTTGTTTATACATACCGAATATTCGGCTGAGAGTACTGTCTCGCCCGTTTACTCGGTACGTGTGTTCAAGGCATTACTCCCTTTTCTTTCATATTACTCTTCACACAATCCATCCACTATTCGTTCCCTAGTGTACCTAAGTGAAGCAATTAATTCTTGAAAATCACTATTCTTAAGACAATAGATAAAAATGTCGTCTCAAAGTGATTTCAACCACTAAGAACCATGAAGCAGAAACTTCCTAATATTTTACAAAAGTAGTAGAAAACTACAATAAAGACGGTACTGTCAGCAGCATTTATTCATGCTGAGTCAAGCTAAAACCTCCAGAATGTGAGAACTTACAGCTAATTAAAAACTTCGCGACCAAACCGCTCCGTGTACATTTTTAACGGCATTCCTTGCAGACCGTTTTTAAGCGAGCAACTTGGCGAGTTTACTTTAAGGTTTAAAGTTTGTGTATTCAATCTTAAAAGAAGTTGGACAATATGATTTTTAATTAGTCTAGCTTTTTTTTGTGGTGGGAAAAATCATCCAACACCCCACGCTCTTGGGCGGAGCGGGAGATAGTGTCAGACTCTTACTGACTAAAAACCCACCGCGTTCCTTATAGCCTTCGTACCGGGGCTCGAGCTTCCTTTCAGATATAATTTAATTATACTACGCCTAGTTGCATTAAGTCCACCTATGTACCAATACTGTACATGAAGTTTAAATAAATAAATAAATACTGTTTTAGTATAGCTGGTGTTGGAATAATCCAAAATTTGAGTTTTAATTACCTAAGCGTGCATAGTCGGACTGATCATATAATAAATCTGGTCGCTGTGGCAATGCTTTTATTTTTTTAAGGTGGGAAAATAATTCAATGACATCCCCCGCTCTTCATCTCCCCGCGGAGCGTGAGATAATGTCAAACTTTTACTGACTAAAATCCCACTCCTGTTCCTTCTTCGCCTTTGTTCCATGGCCCCAGGGATCTCTCACCCATGGCTCCAGTGGACTTGGACCCTGCTGGGCCCCTACGGTTGCTGATAACTCCTTGACGCGCGAATGAAATGAATGACAACGACATTATTGACAAAATATTTTATTTGGTCAAAGTTACTACGCGCCGTCATTTCATTGATGTAGGATTCTATGGTAATACGATGCTTGAGGTGGCCTTCATCCAGCAGCTGACGTCTATCAGTTGAAATGATGCTGATGCATTTTGAAAGCAGTAGGGGTAGCCCTGTGGTCGCTACCACAGGTCCTAACTTACGAATCCTCGGTTCAAACCTAGCCGGTGCATTATTTTGTGTAATTATCTTCATCACCACTGCTCTCAAAAAGGTGAAGGAAAACAACGCTAGTTTTCGCGCGATGTTTTCCAATGTCCAGGACCAAAAACTTCCAAGAAAAGTGACTCTAAACGGCACTGGGCCCTGGTGGATTACAGAACTGCTCCTCCTCCAGAGAGGAGGCCTAAATCCCAGCAGTAGGAACATTATATACCTGATTATGCTATACAGTGATCAATGCGCTACCAAGAACCAAGAAACAACTTCTCCAAATACAGAACAGCAGGAAAAATTACAGTTAATTTTTTTACTGTCATAACTTTCATTTCAACTTTATAAAGTTTATTTCTTAGAAGAGAAGCGAAGAATTCTTTCCTACATTTAGGTTTAAATATAAACTGAGTTTTGTCTACCAGGATAAATACAGTGTAACCTGGATAACTGAGATCTCAAGGGGCATTTGTTCCATTTACGCCGTATCGCTTTGAAAACCAATTCGCGTTGAACCTATCGCGGTGACAGGGGCGTGAGGATGTACGTTCCATCTCGAAGCCGTTACTTCATCATCAGCCTTTTTTAATGTTCCCACTGCTGGGACTCAAGCCTCCTCTCTAAGAGAGGGAATGGGCCGTAATCCAGCACGCGGGCCCAGTGCGGTTTGGTGAATGTCACATGTCTTCCAATTTTTGGTTCTAGGACATGCTGGTTCCCTCACGATGTTTTCTTTCACCGTTTTAAGAGCAGGCCGTTTCTTGCGCTAGCGTTACTGCTTTGCCGAAAGATGAGACCGCATCCATTTTGCTCACGCTCCGGACCATGATCTGAACCAACGCCAGGCGAAAGGGGTCCCTACCGCCAATTGCCTTAACAAGGACACGGCAGTGTTTCGCCCAAGCGGGGATTTACATATAGTACTGCAATTTTTTTTGTAAAGATACCTGTCGCAAAGTGTATCCAGACGAATGATAATTATTTTAAATTATTTTCTTAACAAAGAACAGATTATTGAACGAATGGCAGAAGTATACAGAAAAAATAGGTTTGTACGTTATTTATAATAATAATATAATATTCCACAACTATCACACCACGCCGTCTAGTCCCAAGCTAAGCAGAGCTTGTGTTATGAGTACTAGACTACAGATAAACATACTTATATATTTCTATATACATACATAATTATAGATAAATTACACCCAGACACAGATCAAATGATCATGCTCATCACATAAACAGCTGTCCTGGGTGGGAATCGAACCCACGACGTCCGGCATAGCAGTCAGGGCCACTAACCACTAGACCAACAGGCCAGGTATTATAGAAGTTAAGTAGTAGAAGTAGTTATCTAATCAATAGCAGAGGTATCTCAAATGACCAAGACCCAAACCAGGTTACAATCCTTACTAATATTATAAAAGCGAAAGTGAGTTTGTTTGTTTGTTTGTTACGCCTTCACGCCTAAATGGCAAAACCGATGTTGATGAAACTTGTTACACGGATAGACCATGTCCTGGAATAGGATATAGGATACTTTTTATCCCGGAACTATGTTCCCTTGCGATAATTTTCTGCTATCACGCGGGCGAAGCCGCTGGGGGCAGCTAGTGTATTATAACTGGAAGAAAAGGCAACATTTATAACACTATAACACTACGGAAACAGGAAAAATATCTGGTAACAAATAAATCCAATACCAATTAGTTTTCCTTACAAGCTTGTACAGAGGAATTAATTGATACATTGATATTTTCTCATGTTCCAACCACAAAGGAAATTGAGAGAATTGACTACAAGTGGTGTATGTGTGTCGGAGGAGACGGGGATATGAGTGACCTAATTATAGGAGAGATAGTTATGAATTGTTTAGAGGTTGATATTGATTGTTATGGCTTCATACTCGTACATAAGGTTTATGCTAGTATTATAAAAGCGAAAGGGAGTTTGTTTGTTTGTTACGTCTTCACGCCTTAATGGCAAAACCGATTTTAATGAAACTTGGTACACGGATAGACCACGTCTTGGAATAGGATATAGGATACTTTTTATCCCGGAAGCATGTTCCCTTGGGATAATTTTCTGCTATCACGCGAGCGAAGCCGCTGGGAGCAGCTAGTCCTTACTAATATTATAAAAGCGAAAGTGAATTTTTTTGGTTTGTTACGTCTTCACGCTTAAATGTTAAAACCAATTTTGATAAAACTTGGTACACGGATAGACCATGTCCTGGAATAGGATATAGGATACTTTTTATCCCGGAAGTATGTTCCCTTGGGATAATTTTCTGCTATCACGCGAGCGAAGCCGCTGGGAGCAGCTAGTAATCTATATATATAAAAATCAATGCCACTTTTCGTTGTTATTTTATAACTCAAGAACGGGCTCACCTATCCAAACCAAATTTTTAGGCTTTGTTCAGACTATTTTGTAGATGGTTTATGTGAAGTTTGGTAGGGTAGAGTAGGGTAGAGTAGGGTAGAGTAGGGTAGAATAGGGTAGAGTAGGGTAGAGTAGGGTAGAGTAGGGTAGAGTAGGGTAGAGTAGGGTAGAGTAGGGTAGAGTAGGGTAGAGTAGGGTAGAGTAGGGTAGAATAGGGTAGGGTAGGGTAGAGTAGGGTAGAGTAGTAGGGTAGAGTAAGGTAGAGTAGGGTAGAGTAGGGTATAGTAAGGTAGAGTAAGGTAGAGTAGGGTAGAGTAGGGTATAGTAAGGTAGAGTAGGGAAGAGCGGGAGCGAAGCCGAGCGGGCAAAAGCTAGTAATATTATAAAAGCGAAAGTGAGTTTGTTTGTTACGTCTTCACGCCTAAATGGCAAAACCGATTTTGATGATTTTTGGTACAGAGATAGTTGGAACCCTGGGGACGGACATAGGCAATTTTTTTTTTACGGAAAGAAAAGGGGGAGGAATTAAAGTACATATATTGATAAACGCGGGCGAAGCCGCGGGTAAAAGCTACCAAGGTTTATAAAGGAAACTGGGAAGCATTTCACGGTGCTTGAAGCATTTATGTTTAAAGAAACGAGCTACCATCGCGGTAATTTCTGCCTAATCATTTAAAAAAAAATTTGCTTGAATCCTGCGGCGCGGCGCCAAACCCTTTGAAGTTTTCGTTTCGAGTTCAAGCAAAAATTAACTTAGCGGTGGTCAGGCGAAAGTGTCTTTGACGGTACCTACCTTCGGATTTTTGTTCTATATAAAATTCGGATTAGAAAGAAAAAATATTTTATTTGTGCACACATTGCATACTGTTGTGAGAACATTAAGAAACTTAAAAGTTAATGAAGTCGGTAAAAAAGAACACTGACACCATGTGTATCTCACGTATGACAAATGGGTGTCTCACGTATGGCGAATGTGTCTCAAGTATGGCGAATGTGTCTCAAGTATGGCGAATGTGTATCTCACGTATGGCGAATGTGTCTCAAGTATGGCGAATGTGTCTCAAGTATGGTGAATGTGTATCTCACGTATGGCGGACGTCAAGTTTCAGTTCTGATCCTTATAATTAATTCTGAGCTTATACCTACTGGTTATGGACAGTAACTGTAACAAGTTTTTGATGATTAGATTATCAAGCATATTGTAAGTAGGTATATCAGAAAAAAATATGAAGGCTAAAATATATATGCATGTACTTTTGTAGGTATGTATGTATATGTTTGATAACATCACTCACGTTTAAACAGCTGAACGAAATTAGATGAAATTTTACATTAACAAAGCTTAAACATCAGAATAACACATAGGTAGTTCCACACAGGCGAAGCCGTTGACAGAAACTAGTATCTAAAATATAATACAGTGTAATCTGTACCCGGATATTCAAAACTAAATTCGGTCTACCGCACATAAGGACACGAAAGGGAAACAATTTCAAAGGGTCGTCGTTATCGAAATCGGTAAAGGAGGTCTATACAGAGACAAATAAAGACGTAATTGCTTTATAGTAATTAATAAAGTTACGTAAACCTTACGCACATATCGCAGTTAACTAGCTTAACTCGACATCGATTTAACAGACAAGCTTGATAACTAATTTGTACCGACAAAAATCTTAAAACCCTCCCGACATGCCCATATTAGGTTCGAAGGAGATAGCGGGGGCTAGATGGAGTGAGCAATGCTAGGGCCTGAATTATATTAGCTAATGCATCTAATACAACATTTAATGTGTGAACTAGCTAATGCTTAAGCCATTCGAACAATAGAATGACTTAGTGACGATAAAATAATAAAATATTGCCACTATAGGTTCGAAGGTGATGACGGGAGCTAGAGAGAGTGAGCAAAGTTAGACGCTGAATGATATTCAAACTTATGCGACAAATATATACAGGGTTATTTGTAAAACACTGGCAACCTCTCAGGACTATGATACTAACATCATAAAACTTTATCATATTTTAGTTCATCAGATTTTCATACAAAAATAAAAATATTTAAATTGAACGTTCTGTACATTACGAAGCCTATACAAAGTAAGCGATTGTACAATAGCGGGTCAGAGCGGGGATCAAGCAGTGAGGTACTTGATGCGCTTGCGTCGCGTCATACAGACGTACGTAGGTATAGCAAAATACAGAGTTGAAAAGTGTTAGATAGAACAACGAAATCATGAAGGTTTGTTTTGGCAAATGAAATATATTTTGTAAAAAGTCGAAAACAACAACTTTTGTACTATGACTTTTTTTAAGACTGCAATTCTAACATCATTGTTAGTATCGCAGTCTTGCAAGGCTGTTAGTGTTTTACAAATAACCCCGTATATCATTTAAATGTTCTGGCTGATTAATGCAGGGGCAATTCATGAAATAGAGTAACTCTTTGATGAAAAAAACCTATAATATGGCCACATTAGGTTTGAAGAAGATGACGGAGGCCATCGTGAACAGGCAAGCTCTTGTCCACAGTATTCCTACAAAATCAAAGAACAAAGCATTAATCTAAAAATTGGTGCATCAGATAAATCTGTTGGACATTAAAATTAGAGGAATGGCAGCGAAGTCCGTATTCAGTGGTATCCGCTAAAATTTATGCTGAAACTCTTGCATAAATTGCAAGTCGCTGTTAAATGTATCCATTACACGTTGACACTGGTTAAGGGGTGGTTCTTTAAGCGCGATTATTTGGTGAAACAGTTTTGTTTGGTGCTGTTTATTAAGTTTAGGTTTACATCTGTTTAATCTGAGGTTGACAAAGAGTGACCCTTTGAGTTAGTGCACGCTCGGCGCATTCTGTACTTTTATTATATTGTACCGAATAAAAATTTTGTTGTTTTAATTACTTTATTAACATTTACGGAAGGATAAGAGACAAATTGCTTGAATTCGTCTTTATCCTCTGCGTAACCCCTTATCTCCAAACATCACTTCAACCGATGTAGACCTCACGAAATAAAAATCTTCCACTTTACACAAAATCCTAAAACGTTACATCAAACGCTCAGATAAACTTATCAAAATCATATCGCCACACACCATACATTTTCATTTCGAAACTCCGATTTTATAAATCCGAACTTATCACCACAAGCCGTTTAAAAATCGCGTCTCGAGAAAATGGTTCGATCGCGTTTGTGGGAGCGTACTTTTAAATCGTAGCACTTCGTGCCCTGGCTTCGCTCCAAGCCGCGAGTAGCCGCAGATGACGAAGCGTCTACGTCTCGTTATCGCACTTCTGACGAACAGACCAAAGACTTTTTTGTAGTAGTGATAATTAAAAGAGTGGCTCGAGGACTTCTGAAGCAATACGTGCTTAGGGCCTACCATGCCGTGTTGAAATGTCAGGCGTGCAAGCGAGACAGAGGGATGGAGCTGTACCCCTAGCCAAGTTGCTAATCTGCAATAGTTAACGCTTGTAGAAAGCTTCAAATGTACGGGAACGACGTCATCTCAACGCTCAGTCACGTGGTCAGAACAAAAGAATTGGAGGCAAAGTCAACTCGAAACGTTCGACGCAAGCGAAACGATTGTAACTTAGCTAGGGGGACTGTATAGCCTATAGAATAGAATAGCTCTCGCTTGACCTTTCACCTGATGGAAAGCGACGATGTGGTCGACGATTCAGGGCGCCGGCTTAGAAGTATTTTTCACTCTAGAAGTGAAATGTTTATTCACTTTTGTCTAAAAGATTCGCAGATTGTAGTTATCAGAAACAGACTCCGGCAGGGAATTACACGCTGTTGATTCAGGCTATCTTTTGTTTTAAACAGCTATTAATTGTCAGAAGCCAGGGAATCTGTATCCTGTTACCTAGTTACTGAGATGTGGTGATCAGACAGGTAGTCAATCCATGTTGTGGTATTTAGTTAGATTTTTTTTTTTTTTATTATTGATAGGTTTGCGCTTGACCGCTATCTCACCTGATGGAAAGCGACGATGCGGTCGACGATGGAACGCGCTTACCTAGAAGAAACCTATTCACTCTCGACTTAAAGATTCCTGGGTTGTAGCTATCAGGAAACACAGACTCCGGCAAGGAATTCCATTCCTTAGCTGCACGCACAATGAATGTGTTTCCAAAACGTTTTGTGCGTGTAGGCGGGATGTCCACCATGTACCGGTGGCGCATCGCCGTACGTCTGGTAGTCCGATGATGGAACGGGCTAGGCGGAATCAGGTTATGCAATTCCGACGCACACTCCCCGAAATGCAACCGGTAGAAAACCGACAGGCTAGCAACTCGGCGTCGATGCTCAAGACTTTGAAGCTTCGAATCGACGAGTGTATCATCGCCAATTATTCTTCTGGCTCGCCTCTCAATCAATCAAAAATCAAAAATCAAGAATCTGGAATCCGATCTCACCATAGTTAGTAAGTGTCGGCTTGCGGACGACGTGCAATGGGTAGCTCGCTGTCAGGCCGTCCGGTAACCGTCCGAACCGAGTAGTTGATGGAGCGCGTGGAATACTTTGTAATCAGGCCAGATGATCGAAGGGTCCGGAAGGTTTTGAAGTGGCGACAGCGTACCGGAAGACACAGCGTTGGAAGGCCTGCCACAAAGTGCACCGAAGACATGGAGAAGCGACTTTATAAATGGTGACGAAGCTACAAGAAGCAAATGAATTAAATGTCAAAAACTGAAAAATATTAATTTTAATGCTAGTAATAAAATACTTAAGCAATAGCTGACATATATATATTTATACAAACAAAGTTAAAAAGAAAAAAATGTTTGGATTTTCATCAGATAAGAACATTAACCCTTCAGATATCGCCAATTAGAGACACAATAGTAAGACAATAGATGCGCAGCCACCGGTGGTCGCTTGGGGATTCATGAATTAATAGTAATCCGATCACAAAAAATCCTGAATGCAAAATCTCCTCAGTTTCATACGACAAGATAAACATCTCAATTCCATCTACATTATAAAACAGAAAATTCTCCGATTCAAACAAAAAACAACAATTCACACTCCACATAAAATCAATGCCCACAACGAACTCAATAAAACGCAAAATCGTATATGGGAATCAAAATATCAAAAAAAAGACGCAAATCCGACTGGATATGCGACACCGAGCGCACCTGACGTGCAAAATAATTAACATTCCGTGTACATCGCACGACTGTCGTTATTTTTAGAATGGCGCATAATCGTAAAGTCGCAAAACGCGATAAAGTCGCCGGTTTACGCCCCCGGGTACGACGGGCCGACTATGCGACGCATAGCCCTAAATTGTACTGATAATTGCCCCAGCCGAGAACACGGTTTCCTGTGTGCCCTCGTGTGATAATTTGAGCTTATGTAAATAAGGAATAGAAATCTAAGTTAATTGTTATTGGAATTGCTGGGGGAAGATGGGATTTGATAGTTCTTGTGACCATTTCTTAGGTGTAATTCACCTTCGCCTATAAAATGTAAGACTATGATTAGATTACCATCGTTTTTATTAGTTTGTCAGTGAAATTGTACACTGTTATTTCAAATTTACTGACTGGCCTGTTGTTCTAGCGGTTAGTGACCCTGACTGCTATGCCGGAGGTCGTGGGTTCGATTCCCACCCAGGACAAATGTTTGTGTAATGAGCATAATCATTTGTTTCTGGGTGTAATTTATCTATAATATGTATGTATTTAGAAATATATAAGTATGTTTAGCAGTTGTCTAGTACCCATAACAGAAGCTCTGCTTAGCTTGGGACTAGACGGCGTTGTGTGATAGTTGTGGAATATAAATTTCGTTGCTAAGCAAACGTGCTCAATCGTCGACCACATCATCGCTTACCATCAAGTGAGATAGAAGTCAAACGTGAAAAAAAGAACAAAACTCTGGCTTTTGCCGACGACTTCTCCCATAAGTAGAAAATTATCCCAAAGGATCATACTTGTGGAATAAAAAAACCGTAAGTTTAATTCCAAGACATGGTCTACCGGTCTGCCAAATTACATTCAAATCCGATCAGCCGTCTGAGCGTAAAGAAGTAACAAACATACACAAACTTTTGCCTTAACAGTATAAAGTTTAAAGTTTGTGAGTATTTGTTTTGTACTGATTCACGCTGAAACTGCTGAAAGGATTTGGATGATGGGTAGACCTTGCCCTGGAATAGCCCATAAAATCCTTTTTTATCCCGAGAGTAGATCCTTATGAAAGAAAGAAAGAAAGAAAGAAAGAAAAAATATTTATTTGGCGACTCTCACCAGGATCACACAACTTAAATAAAAAACAAAAAAATAAATATGTAAAAAGTAAATAAAAACAATATCATTGTGTGTGCCTCACGGCCGCGCCAAAAAGGTTCATTTCAGCAATGTTGCCAGACAGAAAAATACTGTCTGACGCTGGTCTTCCAATGAACCTTTAGTGATATGTGACGGAGCAAACGGTTTCAAAGATTAGGTACTAGGTATAACAAATAAATATATAAAGAAATAAGCATTTTTGATGAAATAAAGTGTGTTTACAAGTTCAGATAAAAAAATAATAGATATTCTCAGATAAAGTTATAAAATATGGTCCAATATTTGTTTAGCGATAAATACAAGAAAAAAAAGTTGAGGTAGGCTGCAGGGTATTTTATATGATCGACACATTAAGTGTGACCATATCTAGTTTCCGTTCCTGTCTGTCCTGTCTGTCCCCGAGTGCTGCTGTCCTATGTGTCTGTGTAGACAGTTGCTGTGCACAGAACCGGGGCGCGCATTCCCGTCTACTAGTCATCCAACTAAGCTTGTCATACAAATACCTCGGCTTCTTGGACTTAATTATACCAAAAAGAAGGCAGGCAAAGTGTAACTTTCGTCTCGATTTCATTCTTATCTCATCATCATCATCATTACAGCCGAAAGACATCCACTGTAGGACATTGGCCTCCCCCAAGTGTCCCCACAATGAGCGGTCCTGACAGATGGCCGTTGGAGCCGAAAGGCACCACGTACCGGAAGATGTTATGTTGGAAGGCCTACTACAAGGTGGACCGATATAAGGGTTGCCGGAATCCTATCCGAGATCCGAGGTAGAAACTAGTTACATTAAAATCCGATCTGTACCTATTTGTTATATTCTTCATCCTTAAGATTATTTCAATGCCAAATATTTTTGCTTTATGTAACAAAAGTCTAGGCACAAAGTTTCAAACACAGCCTGTCTTTTCCAGTAACAGATCTACATATTTACTTAGGATTCTTACAAAATAACTTTCGACAAAGCGCTCTGTTTTTGAGTTTCCGACTTCTACCAACTTTGAAGATATATTAAAGATGCGTGATGTCAATAACAAATAACTTTCATTTTCACTTCGACTTTATAAACGATTATTATTAAAATATTAACTTTTATTACGGAATGTAAATCTGTCTCTTTTTACTCAAAAACTGAGCAAAAGCAAGTTGGACTCGCGCCCTGTGGGTTCCTTGCAAACTATAGTACCCATGTTCAAAGTTTAATTCCCGAATGGAGTCTCAAAGATTTTTCCGAACGCAACTTTTTTTTTGTTGTGACTTAACAAATTCACAATTTTCAGATTTATTCCTATACCTGCGGTATAAGAGCTTGCTGTATGCCAAATTTCAGGATTCTGGGTCATCGGGAAGTAATTTTGATTCCTTCGAGAGTGTCGAAATTCACGTTTTTGCGACATAAATGGCAGTATCTTTTTTTTTGGTGAACTCAGAAGCTCGATTTTTTTCACAACTTCTAGAGTCCGTAGACCTGAGTATATGATTTTAATTTCAAGTTGATACCAACACGCGTTCCCGAGATAAAGGGTCTTGACAGACAGACAAACAGGTGTGTGAGGAAGTTGTTTTATAAAGATTACGTTTAATCCTTTTGAGCAACGGAACCCTAAAAAAGAACAGTAAGTTTGATGGTATCTTCGCATGCCATAAGGCGACAAACTGCCACTAAGTAGGTACACACTATTACAGACCCATAGTAACTTGAGTGGGTACGAGTGATACAACTGAACGCACCGCTAACTTTTCAATTCAACTTTTTCCATTGTCACCTCCTTGAACACACGTTCAAACTATTATCCATTTGTGAGGAATCATTTCTACTTTAACGTTTCACTTCTAGCTAGATATTTTGCAAATTGTTTTGGAAATATGGTGGTAGATCCATATTTTTTTTAATTACTATCAATAGGCCACCGCTATCTCACCTGATGGTAAGTGATGATATTGTCGACGATGGAGCATGCTTGCCTAAAAGTGATCTATTCATCCTTGATTTAATTCCCCTAGGCTGCAACTATCAGGAAACAGGCTCCGGCAGGGAATTTCACTCTATAGGTGTACAAAAAATGACAATTCATCATGGTTTAGTGTCCTTTTCGCCTGGTGGACATACTCCAACCAGTTTCCCTTCTGGCTTGATGCATTTCGGATACATAGGTCACCCAATCCAAGACAAAAACAGATATAACCAATATTGCCCATGTAAAACTACCAAGCAATAGAGAAACAAGTTTTTAAAATTGCACAAAAAAATAATGCCATAGCCACTGACGATAAAAAAAAACAACAAACGTGCTAAAACAGCTTCGGAATCCAACAGAACATAAACAATAGAAGATTTTCATTAAGTCCCAGAAGACAAGTAATTAAAACATCTAAACGATGCAGACGATGGTGTAATTCACGCTATAAGAGTTAAACTGACACTGCGAACAAAAGGACCAGAGAGCATTTATAAATAACAGTACAAGGACCAACTTGAGCAAATGGAACCGCAAAGTTAAGATACCATCGTTGGACAATAACAGCCTTACATAATTTATTATATCACTGGCAAAAACTGGGGGCGGTTAGAAGTTCAACTTACATGGGGACATACGGTTGGATAAACCACCAACTTATTTGTAAAAGCAAAACTATTATAGTTGGTACAGTACCCGCAATTGACGATGCAAAAGACCATTCTGGGGTCTTTTTTTAATATCGATAGGCTCGCGATTGACCACAATCTCACCTGATGTTAAGCGATGATTTGGTCGACGATGGAGCACGCTTGCCTAGAAGTAACCTATTTACTCTTGGTTTAAAGACCCCTAAGTTGTAGCTATCAGGAAACACAGACACCGGCAGGGCACATTCGGCACATTCCTTACCATGACATGTTAAAATGTCAGATGTGCGAGCGGGAGAGATGAAGTTAGCCCTACACCCATAATAGGGTGTCCAGGGCTCCATCCCTTTAACAGTTCAGTTCAGGTCTTCAAATGGATCGTGTTAAGAACTCGCGACAGAAGACGCCCCGGCAAGACGACAAGCAATGGGTAGCTCGCCGTCCGCTCGTCAATAGACACAACATAGTGAATTTATGTATAGAACGTAAGTGCGGCTCAATAAAGTCTGACACGCCCTCTCACTCCACTCTAGAGCGGAAGTCATAAGACAATTTTCCACCACAAAAAAATACAACTTAAAATAAAAAGAAAGTACGTGCATTGTGAAAAGAAATGTCTACTTCGAAATTCAATGACGGACGACCAAATCTTATTAATTTACATGCAAATTACGGATGAAAATGTTCAAGAAGACATCCAAAGTTGGACAGAACATTGGTCAAACTTCTGGAGCCTGTGTCTCCAGCCAAACTAAGTAACATTTGCCCCTCGTCACGTGTCAGGAGAGAACCGCAAGGCTCAGGATGTTCCCAAAAATTGGTTTTCGGCTCGCCAGCGCGTAAGATTAATTTACTTATATGAGCCAACACTAAGTTAGTTAGTCGAATTGTTCTAGTGTTGGTCCTTTGATTTTATTAGTTGGATCATAAACTCATTACCAGGTTCTTGATGTTCTCGCTCATTATCTGGGTCATTGAAATTCTCTTTAATTAAACCTTGTAATTTGTTGCAATTGCTTGGACTCAGGGCTCCTCTCTAGGAGAGGGAATGGGCCGTGATGGATTGCTGAATGATACATGTCTTCGATTTTTTTTTGTTCTAGGACATACCGGTTTCCTCTCGATGTGTTCCTTCACCATCTTGAGAGCAATAGTGATGAAATATGTATATTACACCAAGTAATGCGCCTGGCTGGGTTTGAACTCGCCACCTACAAGTCGTAAGTCTGTCAAGGGCTGTTATCACTAGGCCACCACTGCTCTATATCAAATATATTTACTTAAGTTTTATTTCTACTGAATGCATATTCTGATATATTAGACACTACAATCACTTTGCAGTGTGTTCGCCATGCATATTTTCATGCATGTACACCGGATGCGAGGAACCGGGAAATTAAATTTTCACAACAATAAATCACTTGTGCAAACAGCAGCAAGGTTTTAATAAAACTGCAAGGAACTTTACAACGCTTGTATCTATAAAAGAACAGGCAGAAACTCACGAACTTAAAAAACAAAGTCACATCAAACGCGGCAGGTGACACAAACGCCAAAAAGTAGGCCACGGGAAATCCGAGCCTCAAAGTTCATAGCCCACGTCACAGCCCACACAGCCCTCCCTTCCGCCACACCCCTACAAAAACTACCAACACTGACAGCCCTAGAAAAGATATAAATTGCTCCCATAGCCCTTGGAGCAAAAACTTAGGAAAACAACAACACAAAACCTAGATAAGCTCTATGATAAATGTTGCCACACACAAAATATCTTAATTTTCATTCAAAATTTCGCACTGGAACTGTGAAACTGGATGGTACAAGAAGTGAATATGGAACCCTATTGTGAAATCGCTAAAAACAACGTAATGTGGGATGTAGAATTTGGATGACTGGAAGCGACAGCAAGCACTCGAGATAAAATAACTTAGCTGTCTTTAGTTGTACCTTTTCCATTTAATTTCAATAAAGATTTAAAAAAATAAAGACGTTTATGTTTTTTGTAAAAAAGATTTTCTTTTTTATCTTTTTTTGATGTTCTCATAAGCAATAATGTAAATAACACAGACTTACAATATGTCATTTGCATTTAGCAATTGAAGAATTTTAGAGTCTATCTCCAAATATCTCAATTAGATTCTAATACACTATAACCTTCCCTGAAAAAGGTGCATATAAATAACGAAAACTCTATCCAAATCGGATCAGTATTTTTTATATTTATAGATCCAATTTATAATACAAAATTTCTTTTTTGCAGTCAACTAAAAACTAGGAAAAAGAACGTAAGGATAAATCAATTCAAGCAGCGACTAATAGGAAACTAGGAACAAATGTTCCTATAGCTAAAAAACCTTCGTCAAATAATTAATCAGTTAACCTAACCAATCGGGTCACTTCTTCCACGAAATTGGAATTTCCAATCGAAGGATTTACCTTTAATCGACCCTACTTATACTTATACCTCATTTTAGACAGTTAAAATAAACCACAGTTAAAAAGTAATTATCTATTTTACAAAACAGTACCAGCTTAAATGGGATATGGAAATGCGACATAAAATGGCGACCATTCGGCATTGTGCCAGTTGTAATACAGCAATGATATTTGGCGATATAACAGTTTACATAAATGAATACAATAATTCGGTGATCGCCAATTTGCCGATATTTAAAATACAGACATATAGACAGAAAGACATAATCCTAGACAAAAATATCTAAAGAAACAAAGTAGATATGAAGCTAGATACACTAAGCCCGAGCTACATCAGAAGATTACTCATGTAGGTAAAAAAACTGATGAATTATGTAGGATACTTCAAATCGAATGTCGACAACGAGAGACCTAAGAACGCTGACAAAATCTTCTTTATTTTTTTTTTCATATTGAAACACCTGATCATTTATGTATGACATTTCCAAGTATAGTCGGCCATGTTTCCACTGCTGGGACTCAGGTCTCCTCTCCAGAAGAAGAAACGGTCCGTAATACACCATGCAGGCCTAGTGCGATTTCATGGATATCTTACGTCTTTGAATTTTTGATTCTAGGATGTTTTCATTTATAGTTTAGAGATTAGTAGTGATGAAAACAAGTTCCACAAAATAAAACGCCTGCCTGAGTTTGAATCCTACTTGTAAGTCAGGGCCAGTACCATTGGGCCACCATTGAATCATAAAGGACGTTCACAGTTGGATATAGGCCTACGCCATACCTACCTGTCTTGTGCGGCTAGCATCCATCGGATTCCCGCGACCCACTAGGTCTTCAGTCCACCTTGTAGGAGGCCTTCTAACGCTACGTCTTCTGGTACATGGTCGCCATTACTCCCTAAAACGACGCTCAAATCATAATCTCCAAGAAAGATTTCTTACCAACGTAATGCAGATCAAATTTCCAAAGGTTGTCCGAAACTTTTACAAAAGAATTCGTTCCATTAAGAATTACTTAAAACGAATTTAAGACTGTGACTCAGATTTCGCACTTTTCCCCCCTAGTTTAAATAGCTTTTTGCGGCTGACTACTTGTTCGGGCTTGATAAAAATAACAATGGAAAAATAATTGAAAGATTTGTAGGTCTCGGATTCAAATTCCTTCAATTTCCTAGCTTGTTTACTGTTTACAGGCGCTTGATCTTACTTTATCCAAGTTTTGACAATCTTTGGTTAAACATTATTCTCGTATAGATGCTTGGTAGTTGGCAAACCTGCCAAAATTTGATTTTGTTTTGATAACATCTCCTAGCCTGGTTTATGACCGATGCTCGACCTGAGTCGACTTAGGTATGACTCTGAAACTTGATCGCTCACAATGGGCTTCATAGGAAGGCTTGAAAGTCACCCAAAGAGTAATAGAGAGGGCTATGCTCGGAGATTCATTGCGTGATTGATCAGGAATGAAGATACCCACACAAGGAGCAAGGTTACCGACATTGCCGGAGGAATTATGAAACTGAGAAGGGTGATTAGCAAATTAGATAGTCAATAAGGGGGGTTAATCAAATAACTTCTCCCGCTTTGGCTGTAGCGGGAGGTAGTGTCAGACTTAATGATTAAATCCCACAGTTTCGTCAGTTCTTGCGAGGGTTACGGTAACTCTTATGAACAATCCGGAGACCTGACAGGCGCCGGCTCTAATTACCCTCGACAATTTTGCTGAGATCTCTTTGAAGCGAGCATGGAAGACAACGCGCCATCGACCTGAGCTTGGTCTTTATCAGACGAGGAACTACCCATTGCTCACCGTCCAGTCCTTGCCTAGGATGGAACTCCTGCCGCTTCCATCATCCTCGATATCCTTGTTACGGACCTTATCCAGCATAGTACGGGAACAACAAATGATATTGTAGAAACACAATAATATTACAAAACTATAAAGAGACTGGAAACTCGCTATGGTTCCGCTTTTGGATTTTAGGATATACAATAAAAGATGGTAGATAATAACGCTAGAAAGTATGTCTTCGGGTATGAAGATTCTGGATTCTGTTTTCTGTTTTCGTTTTGTATTTGGTACACTTATGTTATGAAAAGTAAAGTTTGATCATCATCATCATTATTTCAGCCGAAAGACGTCCACTGCTGGACATAGGCCTCCCCAAGCATCACCACATCGACCGATCTTGTACGTCTCGCGTCCACCGCATTCCCGCGATTCTCACCAGGTCGTCGGTCTACCTAGTGGGAGGCCTTCCAACGCTACGTTTTTCGGTGTGGTTACGGTTTTTAATTAAATGTGTGAGTGAAGTCGTGGGTAAAAAGCAGTGGTACATTCATAATGCAAAGTATAGATGAATGCTAATATTGTTCGAAGCTTCGACACTTAGGACCAAAATTCATAAATCTAATAACAAATTTTGGTCCTGGGATACAAAGCTGGAATTCAATAAATATCTCAGAGGCAATAAATGTTCAGTTCAGAAAACAATTTGGACTATAATATCTCACGAATAAAATTAAACCCTAACACTTATTGTAGGAGTGAGGAAAAAGGTAATTTTGCTTTAGTACGAAAATAATTGTCCTTTTAAACGCAAAATCTGTATTTGACAACCAAAACAAAATCAAACGTTTTATTTTATTATGGATATACCTGATGTTAAGCAATGATGTGGCCGACGATGGAACACGCTTGCCTAGAAGCAATCTATTCACTCTTGACTTAAGACCCCAAGGTTATAGCTACCAGGAAATACAGACTCGTTAGCTGTACGCATAATGAATGTGTTGCCAAAACGCTTTGTATGTATTACTACCATGGTGGCGCAACGCCGTTCGTCTTGTGGTCCGATGAATAAAACCTACAAATTAATAAACTGAAAAAGAAAATCGACCAAAGATCTTACCATGAGCTCTTAACGCGATCCATTTTCTGACCTACACTGAGCTGAAAGGGATGGAGCTGAATAGGGTGTATAGCTCCATAACTCTTTCATGCTCACACTAACATTTTACCAAGGGTTCCAGGGATCAAAAACATTTAATCTACAAACCGACTTTCGCAAACTTATTTAGACTGCTAATCAATAACACTATTAATAACACCTAGTCCATAAATCTTCCATATCTTTTAGTACAGCGATCACAAAGTTAAGTTCTCAGCAAATTTTTTTTGCACCTAAAATCAAGACTAGAACTATCATTTTTCATTCAGGTTTAGACCTGAATATGATTTATTACGATTATGCGCCGGTAAATATTGAACACGTCAGAACCTAGCCACATTCATCAATCAATCATAAGTAAGCACAGTTTTCAGGCTAACTCAGTGAAATTCGGTGATATTTCAGTTAGAAGTACCTCAGCTGTCTTTGGAGTCAAATATGTGCGAACTTCAAGTTTGTTGGAGTTGAAGTATCGATCAATCATTTTAGTATTTGTGTATCAATGCTGGACCTGTTTATTTTTAAACTTATTGAGTCTAAAATTAGGATAGGTAAAAGGAGGTCTTTGCTAAAATAATAGCAACGCCAAACTTAAGTGGCAATGGGCAGGGCACATTGCTCGCAGAACAGATGGCCGTTGGGGCCGAAAGGTTTTGGAGTGGCGACCTCGTACTGGAAGACGCAGCGTCGGAAGGCCTCCTACAAGGTTGCGGGAATCCGATGGATGCGAGACGCACAGGATCGATCATTGTGGCGACACTTAGGGGAGGCCTATATCCAACAGTGGACGTCTGTCGGCTGAAATGATGAAGCAACGCGATGGAAAAGGTTATGCTCGGAGTTTCCTTGCGTCGTCGGCAACGCCTCCGATTCCTTTGTTCTGACCATGTGACTGAGCGTTGAGATGCCGTCATTCCCATACATTCGAAGTTTTCTACAAGCGTTGGCGATTGTAGATTATCAACTTGGCTAAGCCCTCAGAATTGAAGATATCCGCAGGAGAATCAAAGTTATTGGCATAGCACAGAGAATCGCCAAACTTAAGTGGAAGTGTGCAGAGTACATTGCTCGATTACATCGGTTGATAGATGGTCGATAGGGACGAAAGGTTTTAGAGCGGCGACCACGTACCATAACTGCTGCTCTCGCAGCATAACTCATCCCAATAAAAAAAAAAAAAAAAAAAAAAACATAAATCCAATGTGCGACAAAATAATCGCAGCGACAAATCAGCCATAACCCAGCAACTTAGAACTGTACAGTCGCAACAAGAACACTCATTTAGCTTTCTGTTTTACGCTTCTTTCTGCTGAAAAATTTTAATGAGATATTTTTCTCTTTCCAATTTAATAAATGACTGTAATGAAAAACTATTGAGTGCTTCGCGAACAGATCCGGTTTAAAGAGTATTGAAACATAAACGAAAATATTGGCGATCTGCGAATGAAAGAGTTATTTTAAAATGGAGGAAAATATTTTATTTTATGTGAAACAAGCATTGATAAGATTCATTATTCGTCGAGTATTGAATCCTACAGTCCGAAGGTTTTCTGTCCCAATTTTTTCAAGTTTTTCTTTACTTAATATTATTGATAGGCTCGCATTTGCATGTGAAGAGGAGGGATGAAACGCATGTTTTTCTTTAATCTGATATAAACTAGTCCGGACCGAGCCCAAGTCGTCAACGCCGCGTACTGTTCTAGGCGCGCCAAAAGATGTCAGCAAACCGTAAGGCCAGAGCAGGGTCGAAGCCTACTGGAGCCAAGGGTCTGCTTCTGAAAAGAAGACTCAGCTCTGGTATGAAAGGCAACCAAGAAACTGGAGAGGGTTTTTAGTCAGTAAAAGTCTCACATGGCCCTCTCGCTCCGCCCAAGAGCGTGGGAGGTGTCATGATCTTCCCACCTAAAAAAAAAGACGATGTTGTGTGAAAGTTATTAGGTTATTTTTATACCTTAGATAGTCTAAGTGATGGTCATATAACCACATTATAAAAAGTAATACTCGTCCTATTTTCAGAATGATCCAATTATGGACCATCCAAGCTCTCAAATAAAAAGGGTACTATAATATTAATATGGCCTCAAAGCTGTCCCGATACCAAAATATTAACCGCATCGAAATCCGTCGCTAAAATAATCCTAAAGCGACCAATAACCGACGGATTGTCAGTAAATTAAAAATCAATTCTCTAATACGGGCCCGGTAGGCAATAATAGCCCCTGTTAAAACGGGCAGGCAACGCCGGGGCAATTACGAGCTATTTAATAGACACCAAATAAAACACTAGGTGAAACGATTCTAATCGGATGTCTGTTACACCGTAGTGTAACGTGTTAAGTTTTGACTGGGCCGACTAGGCGACTAGTCAGTGCTCAAACGACTGACTAATTTTAATATGATATAAACCAGTGCTTGACTGCGATCCCACCTGATGTTAAGCAGTGATGCAATCGTTGATGGTGGGGCGCACTAGTATATTAAGAGCCTATTCACTCTAGCCTTGAAAACACCTAAATTATAATCGGCGGAGAAGACCGCAACAGGCAAATTGTTCCAGTCCTTCAATGTAGGCGATAGCCTGACAAATTGTAGCGACATCTATGATGTAACA
This sequence comes from Mythimna lalbum, assembly GCA_949319445.1. Classification (NCBI taxonomy): domain Eukaryota; kingdom Metazoa; phylum Arthropoda; class Insecta; order Lepidoptera; family Noctuidae; genus Mythimna; species Mythimna lalbum. The sequence continues at coordinate 4,659,837 of OX439371.1, read as the reverse complement.
TAGTTCTTTGCGCGATTAGTACATATACAGCAGCCCGAAATCAACTTACAGGCAGTTGCCCGAACCAGACAGAAGATTCGTCAGGTCGGAGGATCCTCTCTTTCATAGTAACTTTGCGGGACTTTACACTCTGTTCCTTTCTGATGACTTCTCCGTACATATCTTGAGAATGTCGAAGTTCCTTTTGAGGTTCTCAAAAATTTACCAAGCCGTAATGGACTAGTCATCTCATGCATGAGATTACGTGTTCGAAACTGGGTTTAACTGGTTTAATAAGTTTATCTAGGACATTACTGACAGTCTGGTCCTCAGAAAGCACGTAAAGCTGAAGCGACTAAGACTGTCATTGATCTAAGAATGATAACCGGGCGTTGGTCCCGGTCTCTATGACAGTCGTTACAGGTCAGGCATCAGAAAGTCTGACCATCAGTCTATCCAAAGAGTATCATGTTGCCCAGTTACTGGGTAGTGAAGGTCTGACAGGCAGTTCCTCTAAGTAAAACGCAGTATTCAGCAGCATCCGGTAAGACTGCAAGCCGACCCCAAACTAGTTGAGAAAAGGCTAGGGAGATGATGATGAACCGAGTGTTATATTCGAACTTACCGCAAAATTAGTTAATTCATTCATTGTTACACTACGGTGTAACCGCAGTCCACATTAAAACGTTTTCCCATTAACCTGTGAAGGAATTAACTCGTCCATGTGTGTGTTTGTCCTTTATATAGCTTCGCTTTGTTTTATGTGTCCCATGGTACATAAGGACATGCCATGGATTTGTTAATGCGACGCAGTTTGATGTTGAAAATTAAGCAACAATATTTTCCGGGGTTTTTTATTCTGATGGAGAACTTTTTCGTTGAAAAAAAACGGGTTTTTAAATGAGTTTTTCTGAAGGAGATTAGATTATGTGATCATCACTTTTTACTTCAATCAGCTAAGGAGTGGAATTCCCTGCCCGAGTCTGTGTTTTCTGATAGCTACAACCTAGGGTAGAGTGCCCCTAAGTCTCTTTAAGTCAAGAGTGAATAGATTACTTCTAGGCAAGCGTGCTCCATCGTCGACCACATCATCGCTTGCCATCAGGTGAGATGGTGGTCAAACGTGAGCCTATCCATAACAAAAAAACCGAGCAAGTGCAATTCAAAATCGCGGACTGAGGGTTCTGTACAAACTTATCTATGAAAATAGTTCAATTCCCGTATTGAGTTACGAAGATTTTTTCACATCACAAAAGAAAAATTGTGACGTAACTAAAAACTTTACTTTTCAAATTTTTTCTTATACTTCTGCTATTAGACCTTGCTGGAAGAACCCTATGAATTTGGATTTCAATTAGAAGTTAAATTTTTTCACAGCTTCAAGGGACCGCAGACTTGAGTATTATTATGGTTTTAATTTCAACTCCATACCTCCACGCGTTCCCAAGATAAAGAGTACACACATATACAGACACACAGACGGACTGACAACAAAGTGATAATATAAGGGTTCCGTTTTTCCTATTGAGGTATGAAACCCTAAAAAAAATCTCCATATATGAAAATCAAGCTAATTTAATCAAAATCGAATCTCTAATACAGGAAAATCACTCAAAACGAGACTCCAAGGACCAGTCATAACACCATGATGAATAAACCATGAAAATATTATCAATTCCCATCGTACGGGGCACGGGTTCCCATGGAAATTCCCTCTCAGGCAATTTGGTCAAATCTCCTGTAAATTACGAGCAGGTCGGGCTAAAGGTGACAATTTGTAACCTTGTCACAGTGAAACCTTAATTCAGTTTATGTACTATAACTGAATAAGTATCTCAGTCTGGTTTACGACGTGTAGTGAGAGGATTTGAGCGATTTCAGTCTGAGTGAAAAACCAAATTATCATAGAATAACACAAACAGGTTTTTAAGGCATTGTATTTTTTACGGTACCGTACCCAAAGGGTAAAAAAAAACGCAGCGTACGGAGACCTCTTACAAGGTGGACCGATTACTTGGTGAGGGTTGCGGGAATCCGATGGATGCGGGACGCAAAGGATCGTTTATTGTGGCGATATCTAGGGAACGCCTATGTCCAACAGTGGACGTCTATCGGCTGAAATGATGACCCAAAGGGTAAAATCTCTACTACTAAGTTCGTCAGTCTGTTAAACAGGTTTTATGACACGAAATGTGACAGCTAGACAGTTGAAATTTTCACAGATGATGTATTTCTGTTATCACTATAAAAACAAATACCAAAAACAGGACAAAATAACAGCTCATCGTAACTGGCATGGTTGATGGCAAACGACCAAGAAACCGCAGCTCAATAAGATGGGCAAATCAGGTTCGCTCCACACTGGACACCCAATTGCACGTCGCACTTCATGACGCTAAGAACCATCACAGATGGCGAGACACCATCAATAAGAAGCTAATCCAGCGGGAACTTCACGACCTTCAGTATATAAGGAACACGACTCGAGGTGGTGGAGAAAGGGCTCGCGGACGGCGAGCCATGGGTAGCTCGCTGTCCGATCGTCCGGTAATGGACCGAGTCCAAGACGTCGACGGCGCGCACTGTTCCCACGCGCCTCAAGAAGTTGTCAGCAGCAGGAGGGGCCCAGCTGGGTCGAAGCCTACTGGGGACAGGGTTGTCCGAAAGGGAACTCGTGCCCCGGTATGAAGGCTAGAAAGAACGGCGCAGGGTTTTTAGTCAGTAAGAGTCTGACACTGTCTCCCGCTCCACCCAAAAGCGGGTTTCATCAAAGATGATTTTCCCCGTCGACAAAAAAAAAAAGGAGGTGGAGAATAAAATAAATTGTGTAAAAAGTTGTATCTATAAATAATGGTACGGAACCTTTCGTCCGACTCGAACTTGACCGATTTTTAACTCTATCATCATTTACGCCCAAAGTCACAACTAAACCTACATTGTAGGTCATCACATAGAGCCTAAAGTTATGTTACTAAACACATACACAAGCTGGTATGTACGGAATTAAGCGTATGTAAGCATCCGTCTAAGATATGAGGCGGTGGACTGCGTGATTGCTTCCACGCTGCATCGCGATGCATTGTGTTCCAAATAGTATGTTACCCTTCGTTCCTTTATGCTATTTTGGTAATATATGTTCTGTTTTTCACAGGTTAAAATATCACGCACTCACATCAGATATCAGTCATCAAATTTTGTCAAAATTTTGGTATACAAAACTAGTTTTTGCCCGCAGCTTCGCCCGCGTACATAAAATATGGCGTAAACCTTTGTCACTAGGAGTGGCAGGCGGTCGCCTCCTTCTGCGAAGCAGTAATGCTAGCAAAGGAGGAGGCAGACCGCATCAGGCAACGGCGCCCCCTCCGCCGCCGCCGGGATTCCGATCTCGATTTCCGGCCACCGTCGACGCGGGCTCGCGGACGGCGAGCCATGGGTAGCTCGCTGTCCGATCGTCCGGTAACTGTCCGGACCGAGCCAAGGTGTCGACGGCGCGCACTGTTCCCGCGCGCCTCAAGGAGTTGTCAGCAACAGGAGGGGCCCATCTGGGTCGAAGCCTACCGGGGTCGGGGTTATCCGAAAGGAAACTAGAGCCCCGGTATGAAGGCTAGAAGGAACGGCGCGGGGTTTTTAGTCAGTAAGACTCTGACACTGTCTCCCGCTCCACTCAAGAGCGGGTTTCGTCAATGATGATTTTTGATTGATGAAAAAAAAAAAACAAACCTTTGTCACTCACGAATAAGGCAGCTTTTTATCAGTGATAAAATCTTACCAATCGGACCAGTACTTTCAGAGATTACCTCCCACAAACATAAAAACAGTGTAGTATTAGTAGGTATTAGGGATTTTGAGTAATTTTCCTGTACATAAAGATTCCATTTAGATTAGGTTGACTTGATTTGTCCATAGGGATTTTTGAAGAGCACATAACAAGCATAGCTTAGAAACGAGTACCATGAAGACTGGGTTGAGACAGCGCAGGAGAAGAATGTTTAGAAGGTTTTGGGTCTCGCCCAAGTCCTTTCTTTCCTTAGCAGTGGAGCAGTAACGCCTAGGAAAAAAAAATTGGGCACACCAACGTATAGCATAAGCATAATCAGCCTTTTAATATATCTTTGGAGGTAAGTGGGACAGAGTGTAAAGTCCCACATACCTCCTTTTGAAAAGGGAGGATCCTCCGACCAGACCGGGTGTTATAGTCTGGTGGGCGTCTGCCCGATAGTTGATGTCGGGCTGTCGTATATGTTCAAATCGCGCGGAGAACTCTGATTGCGCGATGCAGGATTTCGTGTTTTCTTCGTAGTTCTTATGTGGCGTCATAGATGTCGCTACATCACTCCCCTCCGGAGATCGGAGATCGATGGTTCTTGATGCTTCTTGATGTGTGCCAGGCCAGCGGTAGGTTGGTTCCAGTGAGTCGGAACCGATGCCGCATAGTTCTCGGTGAGTCGGAACTGTCTGCGGTGATGCCCCAGTGAGTCGGGGTGTTGCTATCCCAGTGAGTCGGGATAATGCCCCAGTGAGTCGGGGTGATGATGTCCCAGTGAGTCGGGATGATGCCCCAGTGAGTCGGGGTGGTGCTGTCCCAGTGAGTCGGGATGATGCTGCAGGCTCCAGTGAGTCGGAGTATTGCTGCTGGCTCCAGTGAGTCGGAGCAGTGCTTGTGCGACGTTGGGCTTGATTGCTGGCGTCGACCAGGAGAGGTTCTTCATGGCTCTTCATATTACTGGCCGAAGGTGCGGTGTGCTAAGCCAAGGTCGCTGATGCGGCTGAGGTGATGACCAGGTATGCCCAGGTAGGCATATTGGTGGTCAGGATACCCTTAGCCGTGGGTGCTGGCTGTATGGCTCGTTGCTCGAAAGCTTGAGGAAATGATGATGACGTCACGAAGTAGTAGCTGCATGAAGGCTGCGCTGACGTTCTTTGCCGAGGGTCACCAGTTTGGAGGTATGCGGAGCAGAGAGTAAAGTCCCACAAACCTCCATTGAAAAGGGAGGATCCTCCGACCAGACCGGGTGTTATAGTCTGGTGGGCGACTGCCCGATAGTTGTTGTCGGGCGGTCGTATATGTTCAAATCGCGCGGAGAACTCTGATTGCGCGATGCAGGATTTCGTGTTTTCTTCGTAGTTCTTATGTGGCGTCATAGATGTCGCTACATATCCACTGCTGGGACTCAGACCTAGGAGACTCTAGGAGAAGGAATGGGCCTTATTCCACCTAGCGGACCCAGTGCAGGTTGGTGATTGTCACATGTGTAGCGACATCTATGAGGCCACATAAGAACTACGAAGAAAATACGAAATCCTGCATCGCGCAATCAAAGTTCTCCGCGCGATTTGAACATATACGACAGCCCGACATCAACTATCGGGCAGTCGCCCACCAGACTATAACACCCGGTCTGGACGGAGGATCCTCCCTTTTCAATGGAGGTATGTGGGGCTTTACTCTCTGTTCCGCATACCCTCCAAACTGGTGACCCAGGGGTGGGAGTGCAGTGGTGATGAAATAATTATACAACGTAATGGGCTCGGCTGGGTTTGAACCTGCGAACGACAGGTCATAAGTCGGGGCCATTACTACTCGGCCACCACTTATAAGGATAATGAAGAAGAAGAGATTATTTATACGTACATTTTGCTGTTTTTACATTACATAAATAGGTAGCTGAATTAATATTAAAATCAAGTAAGTACCCAGTAGAAGAATTCTGATCGCTTACCTGAAACAATAAAAAAAGTTAATTAGTATTTTTATTTATAGGTTATAGGTTAAAGACTATGTCGAAGACACGCTTGTTTGGCAATGACTACCTCTGCACATGTGGCTCCCTGGTAACTCACCAATATTGTGTCTGTTAACTGCTCCACCTCTGTTTTAATATATATACATTTTTTATTTGTATTTTTTTTTTCTATTGGACATTGCTTTTGCAATAAGTACTTTTTTTTTAAATTTTTGAGACTTCAACTACCTTAAACTCGTTGATAATTTATTTTGTTAACAATTTATTGATAGTTGCAATTATCTATATTTCTATTGCTTTTTTTTTTATATAGCCTCTTTTTCGTTTTGTAATGTGAATGTGAGAACACTGTATACCTTACAAACCTTTAGATTACTTCCTATTTAAATTACTTTTTTATTTGAATTACTTTTTTTTTTTTTTGCTTTTGTGTACAGTATTGATATACACTGTTCTTACATACCTACTATCATATTGTAACACCTACCACTTTTTTTAAAAAGAGTAACCATGGAGTTTCTTGCCGGTTCTTCTCCATAGGAAACGACCAATTTGGAACCGTGCACTAGCTTCTGACGTTTTATAAGTGCCCATGTAGGCCTATGTGAAATAAAATATTTTGACTTTGACTTTGATTTTTGACCCCACACAATGCACGCAGAGGCCCAGCTGGGTCGTAGCCTACCGGGACCAGGGTTATCCGAGAGGAAGCTCAAGCCTTGGTTTGAAGGCTAGAAGGAACGGGGTGGGTTTTTAGTCAGTAAGAGTCTGACACTATCTCCCGCTCCACCCAAGGGCGGGGGTTGTCATAAGATGATTTATGCCAACCGTAAAAAAAACCCACACAATGTATTTAACGTATCAAGCTAGGCGCTTAGCAACTGCAACGAATCGCTGTTAAACCCACTTTAAATTATTTATTCTTAAGTGTATTGAAAAACGTCGTTTGTACCAAAATATTAAAATCCACCACGGTCACAATGACATACTTAATAAACTTTATTGTTATTGAACTGATTTATATAAGCGATTTTTTTTTGTTAATATCATTTTAAGTATTGCCTTGTCAAACTTCAATTATATATTTTGAATAATGGATGTCTGACAATAGAAGTTCAGGCTGAATTCGCGCAAATAATGGATCCATCATGAAACAATGTTGTTCTGAGAAGTATAACAGCGGAGATTATAATGTTACTAGCTTTCCGCCCGCGGCTTCGCCCGCGTGGACTACAGTTTATATCGCGCGGGCAGAGACCCGTGCTCAGCAGTGGAATTATAGGTAGCCTATGTGTTATTCCAGTGTCTCTTCTACCTACCTACCAAATTTGATCTAAATCCGTTCAGTAGTTTTTGCGTGAAAGCGTAACAGACAGACAGACAGATTTACTTTCGCATTTATAATATTAGTAGGGATTTGTGTTATTGAGTGCCTTGTTAAATAAGTTCAGTATCTTACGGTGGATTACGGCCCATCCCCTCTTTTAGAGAGGAGGCCTGAGTTCAAGTTGTGGGAAAATTAAAATGCTGATTATACTTTTTGCTTGACGTCATGGCCACAAAGCAACATGGCGCCTAGTATTTTCGTCAAATTACGGCCGGTTTTTTTATGGCATGTTAGCATTGTCATTGTCAGAATCGTTCGTTGTGGCGACACTTGGGGGAGGCTTATGTCCAACAGTGCGCGTATATCGGCTGAAGACGTTATTCAATGCAATTGAAAATAAATAATCTAACAGGGGCTGACCGACGACTCGGTGGAGTTGCTTAGCGCTATACGCTTATAATAAACTAGCTGCTCCCAGCGGCTTCGCCCGCGTGATAGCAGAAAATTATCCCAAGGGAACATACTTCCGGGATAAAAAGTATACTATGGCCTATTCCAGGACATGGTCTATTTGTGTAGCAAGTTTCATCAAAATAGATTCTGTTATTTAGGCGTGAAGACGTAACAAACAAACAAACTCACTTTCGCTTTTATAATATTAGTAAGGATTGTAGCGAAGGCAAGCTCGCGAAAATTCCAGCACTAGTGCGAAAAACAGTAAATTGCAGACCTGCAAGCGGTAGCGGATGACTGATTGAGAAAAAAATGGTAGTATATTAGACAATTTGAGACACTTTTCAAAAATAGGTATCTCTATACCTTATTGGAACAAGATATTTATTGAACTCATATTCCATTCACTCCCAAAACAGCCTCGTAACACAATACATTTCTTCGCAGAATATACAGGGCGTCCTACATAGGAACCTTCAGTTTCAAAGGAGCTCCAAATCTTAATTTCCTTGAACGCTCAAGGGCCTATTCCCGCGAAGGTTTGTGGGCCAAAGGTATTTGTGACAACGAACACCTCCGGGCGACAAAGCTATATAGTTTTATAGGCGCCCTGTAAACTATACGGTGGGTTTAATTAAATAAGGTACACCTGAGGTGCGAAGGAAGGATAGATATGCTATGGTTTGTTGGAAAATATATTGTATTTTTTTTTGTATTGTAGACTAATAATGACTAATTAGACGTTAGTTAATTTTAATATTTTAAATAATGTATTTCAATTATTTATCTATTACTAAACTTTTGTTCACGGCTTTGTCCATGTACATAAAATATAGCCTATGTCACTTAGGAATAAAGCAGCTTTCTATCAGTTATTTTTTTGTTTTGCAATCGGACTAGTTCTTTCAGAAATACCTCCTACAAACAAAAAATCAACTTTACCTCTTTATTATAATAGTGTAATCGTGTAACAATTTAATATAATTTAATATGTTTTTACGAGTATGGTTTAATTTAAAATAAATATGTATGTGTTTTAGTTTTAAGTTTTTCCATTTGTATGTGTAACGGTGTACAATAAAGTATATAATAAATAAATAAATAAAAGTTGATATTTTTTTTTAGTTAAAAATGTTAAGTATCAGTTTCTACTAGGAATTGTATCGTATTTTATGTACACCGCCAATAACCTATAGGATATTTTTAACTTTTTTTTCTTTTCTTTTTATCTTTTTCCCTCCTTATTGTCCTATAGGACAATTTTCTATGCGACATACGATGCAATTTTGTATATTTTGAGCATACACAAACGACAGACACAACCTACACACATAACCAGCCAGTTACACCATAGAGTTAGGAACTTCAGTTATTTACGGCTCCCCAAATTGTGTAATCATTTTACTGTTTTTGACGTAGTTCAGATGTTTATGTTGTTAAGTACTCGCAATTATGTTTGTACGGAAATAGTTACCTGAATGCCGGCGGGATTGATGTTTGTTTTGATGTTGATTAAGTTAAAATTAACGAGAATCGCTGTTAACTAAACTGCTACACAGCGATAGTTTGAGGAATACGGAAATACACTTTGAACGCGCTTTCGCTAATTAAAATATTTTTGTTGAAACTTAAGTTTGTACTGTCTCTATTTATTTTAAACATAAAATATTTATAACATTGATGTTCAATCGCCGATGTTGCACAAAGTCATATTAAGTAGGGACTTAATAAATTAACCGACTTGGTATTACATGGATCTCACAATTTTTTACGGTAGAAAAACTGAAGAAACCAAGGCCTTGCAGCCTTGGTTTTTGTACAAGTTATGTATTTGATAGCACACGCTATCAATTCAATTCAATTCAATTCTTTATTGCTATATCACATGTGTTACAAGATCTTAAAAATTCAAACAAGTGCACATGGACCCTGTCGGGCACAGCAATTATATAGACATAAGTAGGTAGTTACTTTTTTTTTTTTTTAAATTAAAACTTCGAGAAAAATTAATTGAAAACAAACAACGGATATACAAATCAAATCAAATAAAAAGTCAATAACACAGTCAATGTATGCAAAAAGTCAATAAATAAGTTTAGCTATCTCCTGCTCCGCCCAAGCGCATCCCCCGCTCTGTGTCTGAGTCATTAGATGATTGTCCTAACGCGAAAAATAAACACGATATTCTGGAGTTCGAAAAAAAAACTTTACAGTTACATAGAGAATAATATTTAAGGCTTTAAATTGTCTTTCAAAATCAGATAAGTAAGAATAGAATTAACTTTATTGTACACCAAAATAGTAACAATTTCACAGAAACTTAAATCTCATTACAAAAATTACGTTAACTTAAGCAATCAACAAAAAGGCGCCAGTGACTGAAAAGTTAAAAGGAAATCGGTTATCTTGGTATGGTCATGTGAAGAGGAGGGATGGGAGTTCTGAGTATACATGTAGACGGATGGAGAGGGAGAGGAAGGCCCAAGAAAAGATGGATGGATTGTGTGAGTAGTGATATGAAAGAAGAGAGAGTTAGTGATAGTTTGGAACAGGAGAGAATGGAAAAAAACGTGCTGCGCCAACCCTAAGTAATAAAGGATAAGGGTAGGAAGAAGATAAAGCAGTCAAGAGACAAGTTTTTAATGAAAATCGTTTTTTCATAGCAAGCTTTTATAATTAATACTCTTCAATACGAATTATACGAGCCCAAACTAGATGGGGTTGTGTCGTTTAACAACCAACTTCCTATAGCCACCTTCCGGTTACATCATCAGATCAACTCCATGTCATAATAATTTTGTATGGTCATCTGATTTACACATGCATGCAAAATTTCAGCTCAATCGGTAACCGGGAAGTGGGTCAAATTTAATTCACAAGATTTGATGACAGACAAACATCGAGACAGGTGAAACTAAATAAAAGCTTGTAATAAAAACACTAATCGATTCAGTTCACTCCAAACAGTAATTCGTGTTGCCATTATAATAAACAACAGTCATGGAACTTTATCAGATAATAGCGATCAAGTTGCCAATAAAACCGATCCCTAATTCGAGCGAAAAAATATTATATCATCTCAGGAGACAGATCAGAAAATTACATGGAATCAAAATGGTGGGCACATGACATCGATAGGATTTCATATAACTTGATATAACAGTGATATCGTATAAATTTGTGGGCAGTAAATTAAGATATTCTTGTGATAGTGTATTTCTTATAGATTTGATTGTAAGTCACATGTACTTATCTCTGTGTATCTGCAATAAAACGGATTTTCTTTTTGAAGATTTTTACACAACTTAAAAAAACTGGTTAAGTGCGAGTCGGACTACAAACGATACTGCAATATTAAAATCGAGCCAACAAAAAATTAAAAATGAAACCCCCCCCTTTTTTTGTCGACGTGGAAAATCATCTTTGACAAAACCCGCTCTTGGGTGGAGCGGGAGATAGCGTCAGACTCTTACTGACTAAAACCCCGCGCCGTTCCTTCTAGCCTTCATACTAATTTTTAACTTTATTTTAAATTTATAATTTGTAGCTATATCGGCAATACAAATACAACTTCTGTGAAAATTATCGTCTCTCTACATATTACGGTTTATGAGATACAGCACGCTGACGGACGGACAGACAGACGAACAGAAGGATGCTCTCATTCATGCCAGCAGAGACTGAGTAATAGGGTATCGTTGGCACCTTTCGGGTACCTACGGAACTCTTTACGACGCAATTGAACCTATCTATGTTTATTGTATTTATTGATAAGATTTTTATAATGATATTTAACAATTTTCACTATGCTTGTTGGTAGGTGGCAAAATGACAATTTAATCAATAAGTGTTGATTATTAAGTTGTTATTGTAAGCTTGTTTTGTTTTAGGTTACGATAAAACATAAGGAGAAAAAAAACTCAAATAACCTCTAATACTAAAATAGGTAATCTAAAAAAAAACCTGCATTTTATTTTTAATCTCAAAAAATATAGCTACTCGTACATAACACGAAAACTGTTCATTTTGTTGGGTGTTTCTGTGCAGTTTTTTTTTAATTTATTTCAATATCAAATTTCCACAGAAATCCCGCATATGACTCAATTTCTAGCATAGCTATTCCTGCAATTCAGAAACACTGAGTGCTGGAATCAAAAGACGGTATTGAAAAAAAAAAACCGTGATACAAAATGTAATAACCCAATTCTTTATATAGGCCAGTTAATATTTGTTTTCGTATGACAGAAACGAAAAATACAGGCTTTTTAATATTTAGGAATTGAGATGTTAAAAATGTCGGTATTTTCATGGATTATATTCGCTAAAAACTAAAATAACAAATACCGAAATGAAGTTTGCCTGACAGAATAAAAAAGTAAAAAGTTTAAAATGTTATATTAAAAAAAAAAAAAAAATGGTATAAACTAGGTAGTGCTTGACTGCGATCCCACCTGATATCAATCACACTAACATTATATAGACGAAAGTTTGTGAATGTGTGTGCATGTCTGTTACTTCTTCACGCTCGAACAGCTGAACGGATTTGGATGAAATTTGGCATACGAGTAGTCATGTCCTGTAATAGCACGTAGAATACTTTTTTATGCACCTGCCATGTGGTTTTTCTACCACCCTTGGTTGACTGATTGACAGTATGCTTAAGGCATCAAGTCTTTGTAGCTTTGTGTTGCATGAACTTACAAGTCCAAACGCAACCAGGCGCATTATTTTGTGTAATTTATTTCATCACCACTGCTCTCAAAACGGTGAAGGAAAACACCGTGAGGAAACCAGCATGTCCTAGAACCAAAAATTAAAAGGAATGTGACATTCAACAACCCGCACCGGGCCCGCATGGTGGATTACGACCCATTCCCTCTTCTAGAGAAGAGGCCTGAGTCCCAGCAGTGGGAACAGCTATTTGCATGAAGTTTTGAATAAAAAGATACTTTTTATCCCGGGACTATGTTTCCTTGGGATTACTTTTTACTTTGACGCGGGCGAAGCCACAGACAGCAGCTAGTATATACTAAAAATAAAAAATATTATACTTATTGATTTTATTAATAAAAATTAATAAGTTTTTCCCCTACTACCACAAACGACCAGAAAAGATAACAATCATTATATTTCAGTAAAAAAGATAAAACTAATATAGCTTGAGGCGAAAACTGCTGTAGAGGTAAACGTATTTCGTTAAAATTATTCTTTTAGCTCGCAGACTAGATTAAAAACCTTTAAAACATCTCTATTATTTCTCTAATTAAACCAATTTAGGAATATGGATAAAAACCGCTTCATTAGTCTTGGCACTGGGCACTGCGGTAGTGTGGGTCACCATTGGTAAAGATACGCTAGGGTATGTCTGACAGGTTTGCCGGCACAGTTGTTCCTGTCAGGTAAGCTTGTGTACGGCGCGCCTCACGGAGCTGTCAGCAACAGGAGGGGCCAAGCTGGGTCGAAGCCTACTGGGGCCAAGGTTATCCGAATGGAACTCGAGCCCCGGTAAAAAAGCTACTAGGAACGGGGTGGGTTTTTAGTCAGTAAGAGTCTGACACTATCTCCCGTTCCGCCCAAGTTGTATGGAAACCTTCACAGGTGTGCAACATACACGCTCCGGACAAGCGAATGGCGAGCTACCCCTAGCTCGTCGTCCGCAAGACCACATTTACGGTGGCTGGAGACACAAAAATCCTCTACATGAATAGGGTAGGTACAAGCAAAAACAAACATGTAAGTGAAGTACACTCCAACAACCAATTTCCTTCAATGGCACGTATGAAAATAATCAATTTTATTCTCTAGGGCTCTTTGAATCACATACTGAGACTCTTTGAAGATGTTTATTTTTATGTTACAAGTTGGTAAAAAACCGTCCAAGTACAAGACGTGTATGAAGGGATCCGTACTGCCCGTAGCAAAAAACGGCAAAAAAACACGTTTGTTTTATGGGAGTCACACTTGTATGGAGTAACCATGTATTTTGAGTGTGCGTGGGAATTGCATGACTTGATTCCACCATCTACTTTCTACCATTAGACAAACCGTCGTCGTACGTCGAGTATCCATATTTACCCCCTTAGTGCGCATCCGGGCCCTGGTCGAGGCCATGGTCCGGAGTGAGGAGGAATGGCAGGCGGTCGCCTCCTTCTGCGAAGCAGTAATGCTTGCAAAGGAGGAGGCCGACCGCATCAGGCAACGGCGCCCTCCCCGCCGTCGCCGGGATTCCGATCCCGATTTCCGGCCACCGTAGACGCGGGCTCGCGGACGGCGAGCCATGGGTAGCTCACTGTCCGATCGTCCGGTAATGGACCGAGTCCAAGACGTCGACGGCGCGCACTGTTCCCGCGCGCCTCAAGGAGTTGTCAGCAGCAGGAGGGGCCCAGCTGGGTCGAAGCCTACTGGGGACAGGGTTGTCCGAAAGGGAGCTCGTGCCCCGGTGTGAAGGCTAGAAGGAACGGCGCGGGGTTTTTAGTCAGTAAGAGTCTGACACTGTCTCCCGCTCCACCCAAGAGCGCGTTTCGTCAAAGATGATTTTCCCCGTCGAGAAAAAAAAAAAAAAAAAAAAAAAAACCCTTAGTGCGCATCACCATGAACGATTAGGTGAGATCGCAGTCAAACACTAGTTGCGGGCTTACGGACGGACAGTAAGGGGTAGGTTGCCGTCTGACCGTCTGATAACCGGCTGGACCGAGCCCAAGAAGACGACGGCGCGTATTGTTCCACTCATGCCTCAAGGAATGCAGCAAACCGTAGGGGCCCAGCAGAGTCGAAGCCTACTAGGTCCAAAGATCTGCTTCTGAAAAGGAAGATTCAGCCCTGGTATGAAAGGCAACGAAGGAACAGGAGTTGAGTATTCAGCCAGTAAAAGTCTGACACTATCTCCCAACCGCCCAAGAGCAGGGGATATCATTGGATGATTTTCCGACCAAAAAAAAAGTGCATAACTGCGATCCCACCTGATGGTAACCAGGGACAGAATAGTTGATGATTTATAAGAGCTTGGTGAGAGACGGACAGCAGAGCGATAGCAATAGGGATTTTTCTTTGGAGTTCGGAACCCTAAAACGCCATATAAGTACCAGCCTATCGTAAATTGGTTACCTACCTCTAGAGACATGTGTAAAAGTACGAATTCGCTGAAAGTTGGTACCTTTAAGAATATGCAATATCTGTATTTCTTAGAATAAACTTTATTGTACACCAAAATAGTAACATAACTTTCACACAAGTAAATCTACGATTACAATGGCGGTCTTATCGCTGGCAGCGATATCTACCAGACCACCTTTCATAATCATCATTTCAGCCGATGTACGTCTACTGTTGGACATAGGCCTCACCAAGTGTCGGCACAATGAACGATCCTGTGCGTCTCGCATTCATCGGTTTCCTGCAACCTCCACCAAGGCATCGGACAACCTTTGGATGGGCTGTAACTTATGATAAAAAGGAGGATAGTCAGCAGTGTCACGGTAATAGTATCATACAGTATTGTAACTCGGCGGTATCTTTGAAATAAATGCCTACAGCCGCGCGGTACGTAAACATGCGATAGGGCTGCCCGCCTCCAGCATTCTAATTACATTTGCCTAGTTTGTGTTTCCATTTAGTTTTGTGATTGTAAATATACTTACTTTTTTATATAAACAAAATACTTTGTGGATTGAATAGGAAGTGTTCAATAAAAATGCGTGTTGTTTTTTGATTGGTAGATTTAAATAAAATGCTTTTTCTAGTATTATTCATACACATAATAGTACAATAACCCACTATTATTAATATGTAATAAAATACCACGTCTTTACTTTGAATTATACAAACTAACAATAATCGCGCGATTATTGTTAAAAAAACCGTCGTGTCCGTTCGTCACTGCGGCACAGTTGCGACGGTCGCGACTGTCTACATGCCGAGCCCATGCTACAACCGAGGCGCGTAAGTATAGCTCGCGTTTCGTCCGTTTGTATGAAATTGGAATACTGTATGATATTATTACCGTGGCAGTGTACTGTTTATAAATTAATCAACCGATAAATTTTAGTAACTAGTGGATAGCCGGCAAAAAGAGAAACACTTTGTTTATAATTAAAAAAAAATGGTTTTGAGGTAGGAAATCATCCAGACTTCTCCGGCTCTATGGTAGAGCGAGAAAGCGAGTCAGACTTTTACTGACTAAAACCTACTCCTATGATCCTTCTTTGCCTTGTGTTCCAGAACCCCGAGTGTTTCTTTCAGAAACGAACCCAGAACCTGCTGGGTCTAGGGTTTTGCTGACATCTTCTTGAGGCAAGCATAGAAAACTACGGGTCCGGACGGTTAACGGACGGTCGGACAGCGAGCTACCCATTCCGAAAAAACAAAATTAAGCAACCACGAGACGTACGGCGTTATACCGCCGTTACATGGTGGACATCCAACCCATGAGTATGTACAAAATGTTTTGGCAACATATTCATTGTACGTACGGCTATAGAGTCTGGAGTCTGTTTCCTTATAGCTACGACCAGGTCTTTAAGTCAAGAGTGAATAGGTTACTTCTAGGCCAGAACGCTCCATCGATGACCACATCGTTTACCATCAGTTGAGATGTAGTCCAAACGGGAGCCTTCGATCAATTTTGAAAACAAAAAGGCCTACGAGTATGCGAGTACATGCCATACAACAAAACACATAAAAATCTCCCGTAAACTTTTCCAAAGAAAGAAAGAAAGAATGAAAAAAATCCATATTCTTAATCCAGCTTAACACAAACACCTGCAGCGTACTCAACATAAGTATGCGAAGTGCTAGGGGTGTACAGTTCGCCACATAATTGGATACGTGGATAAAATGAGCCAACTGGGCCGCACTCTGATTGTTCTGGGCTTTTTTAATAACAACCTCACTCGTAGTGGCTGGGACTTAGATCGACTGGATGTGGCTTCAAAGTAATTATCAGACTTTGATGCCCAAATGAAAAATCTCCATGATCAGACATCGAACAGAGTCGATGCTAGCTAGCTAGTGGATTTTCAGAAAGATAAACCATAGTCCTAGAATGCTAAGGGTAACTGAAAGACACAGGTGTGGTTTTAGTCAGCAAAATTGTGACACGCCTTCCCCTGCTGGGTTTAAAAAGCGGAAAAACGTATAGAATCTGCGCAAAATCAGTATCTTTTGATTTTTAGCCCGAACATTGAAGCGAAAAATAATCTAATTCTTCGAACAGAATCCTTGCCTACTGGTAATTGTTTCTTAAACTCTTCTAAATCCTTCTCTCTGCTCTGATCATAATGCTAAGCGCTGGCTATGTTTTAGCGGCTAAAACCCTCCTGTATTCCGTCATTGTGTTCCAGGGCCACAATAATTCTTCGAACAAAATCCTTATCAACTAGTAACTGGTCCTTAAACTCTTCTGTCTACCATTTTTGAGAGGATGACGTATATAGTAGTAGTAGTAGTATTCCACAACTATCACACAACGCCGTTTAGTCCCAAGCTAAGCAGAGCTTGTGTTATGAGTACTAGACAACGATAAACATAGTTATTAAATATATTTCTAAATACATACATGTTATAGATAACTTACACCCAGACACAGAAGAAATGATCATGCTCATCACATAAACATTTGTCCTGGGTGGGAATCGAACCCACGACCTCCAGCATAGCAGTCATGGCCACTAACCACTAGACCAACAGGTCAGTCCATATTACCCCTAATTGTGTCCCTCTTTTTTCCTTTCTGTTTCAGTTTTTCATATTTAGCGCTAATAAACTCTTTCTCCTTCTTACCCAGCTAACTACGCTCAAGGCTCTTCCAGTTTGCATCTAGTTCTCGGTTCTCAGCGCGGCCCACCATAGCCCTTTATTGGCCACAAGCGCCTATAGTCCGCCTTTCTTGTTTACCACTTTGTATCTGTTATTATATTTTAGTTCATCCAGTACTTATGTTTCATCTCCGTTTATTGTCTGGAGTATTGTTTACCTAACTTAGTGTTCGCGGAATGAAAGGAAATTTTGTAACGTATTTATTATTGTGTGGGTTCATTTCTTTGTAGGATTATTTTGATCCAGTTTTGTTGTTTGTCTCTTTATTAATTGTATCGCTTGTTTGAGGTACTTGTGTTAAAGTATTAAAAACTAGAATTGTGGATTTTTAAGGTTTATCCTTAGACCCCCTACGCCTACGATGAATTAGTAAAAAAAATAATAATAACCACCAACTATCACACTACACCGTCTAGTCTCAAGGTAAGCAGAGCTTGTGTTATGACAACTGATAAACATACAATTATATATTTCTAAATACATAGGTACATATCTATATATATAAAAATCAATGCCACTTTTCGTTGTTATATTATAACTCAAGAACGGGCTCACCTATCCAAACCAAATTTTTAGGCTTTGTTCGGACTATTTAGTAGATGGTTTATGTGAAGTTTGGTAGGGTAGAGTCGGGTATAGTAGGGTAGAGTAGGGTAGAGTAGGGTAGAGTAGTGTAGAGTAGAGTAGTGTAGGGTAGAGTAGGGTAAAGTACGGTAGAGTAGGGTAGAATAGGGTAGAGTAGGGTAGAGTAGGGTAGAGTAGGGTAGAGTAGGGTAGAGTAGGGTAGAGTAGGGTAGAGTAGGGTAGAGTAGGGTAGAGTGGGGTAGAGTAGGGTATAATAGGGTAGAGTAGGGAAGAGCGGGAGCGAAGCCGTGCGGGTAAAAGCTAGCCAGACACAGAACGTGAACATGCTCATCACATAAACATTTGTGGGAATTAAACCCACGACCTCCGGCATAGCAGTCAGGGCCACTAACCACTAGACCAACAGGCCTGTCAAAATTGTAGCGATGCTGTCGAGCGTTTCATAAGCGCGCGACAGCATCGCCACTAACGCGCGTTAGTCGCATTTGCAAGCGAAAAAATGCCAACGCGCTACAGCATCGCGACTGTATCGATGCGAACGCGCTACAGAATCGCGACTGTATCGATGCGAACGCGCTACAGAATCGCGACTGTATCGATGCGAACGCGCTACAGCATCGCGACTGTATCGATGCGAACGAGCTACAGCATCGCGACTGTATCGATGCGAACGCGCTACAGCATCGCGACTGCATCGATGCGAACGCGCTACAGCATCGCTACGAAAAGACGCTGTGGGCAAGGGCCCTTAGATACACTAGGGGACAAACTAAAAGTAGAACTACATTGTGCCCACGTGGGCCACGTACGTCGGTCTCCACACATTTGTATGTGACAACTAGCCTTCTTAAGTTCTTAGAGTTCCAATTGTAATTTTATTATAGGTGTACCTACAATAACGCTCCTCGCCCACGTCAAACTTTTTGTAGGACAGATAACCGGGCCGATTTTGTGTATTTGTGACGTTGTTCTGTATTTCTGACCGACTTTTTGTAGGACGTATGCGTTGCACTATTACTATCAGTGTGTGTTCTATTTTACTCCTACAAAAAATCGCTCTCCGATTATCGGACGGAGGCGAGCAACCTTAAGAAAAGCAGTGATGGCCGAGTAAGCAGTGGTGGCCGAGTGGTAACGGTCCTGATTTACAAGTTACAGAGTGGGTTTTTAGTCATTTCCTCTACTTACGAGTTACAAGGTCGCGGATTCAAAACCAGCCAGGCGCATTACTTTGTGTGATTTATTTCATCACCACTGCTCTCAAAACGGTGAAGGAAAACATCGTGAGGAAACCGGCATGTCCTAGAAACAAAAGTTCGAAGACATGTGACATCCACCAACCCGCACTGGGACCGCGTGGTGGATTACGGCCCATTCTCTTTCTTAGAGAGGAGGCATGAGTCCCAGCAGTGGCACCATTAAAAGGCCCATTATGCTATGCTTATGCTAGGCAAGTTAGTTTGTTTCAAAACGTACAAAAGAGTTTGTCATCTGTTTTGCGAATGTCTTCGCTCTTCGCGATTTTGATACAGAATGCACGGAAAATTAAGGAAAGTAGCAATTTCTTCTGATTTACTTCGGGACATTATTCTGCTATATTGCTTCCATATCAGCAGCTTTATTGCTGCTGTTACAAAAATAGTGTGATTTAATAAGACTTAGTGCATTTCATTGCTATACTTGGGTTTCCTACCAAGTAGTATGTACCTATGACCGATGTCCTGGTGAAGGTTGCGGGAACCCGATGAGGGATACTTAGGGGAAGCCTATGTCCAACAGTGGAAGTCTATGAATTGAAATGTTTTTTTTTTTCGGTGGGTAAAAATCATCTCATGACAACCCCCGCTCTTGGGCGGAGCGGGAGATAGTGTCAAACTCTTACTGACTAAAAACCCACCCCGTTTCTTCTAGCCTTCATACTGGTGTTCGAGCTCCCTTTCGGATAACCCTGGCCCCAGTAAACTTCGAACCAGCTGGCCCCCTGCTGATGCTGACAACTCCTTGAGGCGCGCTGCAACAGTGCGCGCCGTCGACGTCTTGGGCTCGGTCCAAACAGTTACCGGACAGACTTAGTGCATTTCGTTGCTATTTTTAGGTTTCCTACCATGTAGTATGTATGTATCATCAAAGACACTTCCGATAGAAAGCTGCTTTATTCTTAAGTGACTTAGCTATATTTGTGCACGGGCAAAGCCGCTGAAAGAAGCGAGTATTGGATAAAACTACAAACCACTCTTCAAGTGCCAATTCAATTCAACCAAAACACTGACAACGAACTTCTATGCTATACAAAAATCAAAACCGCCTGAATATCGGCAATGTCCCCCGAACAATACTGTGACATGGTTTAGCGATTTTTAAAAGCGTAACTTTTTGGAACCTATATCGTTGACGGTAGAAAATGTAAACAAGTGACTCTGACGGCCGGATTTTTTTGTTGACGGTACTTTTTGAAGTTTAAAAATATCGACGTGTTGCCTGTGTGATTTTAGGTTTAAAAGGTAGCAATAAAGCTGTGTTTGTTTGCCCTTTTTTAGGAAGGAAATAATACCTGACGCTCTGGGTGGGGCCAGAGAGAGTGTCGACTTTTACTGACTAAAATCCACTTGTGTTCATTTAGATGCTCTTTGCGGAACAATGCTGTGATAGCTCTTTCAAATCCCTGCAGCTTTTAAACAAAACCAAATCTACACTGTTTTTTTTTTATATTTAACCCTTCAGATACCGTCAATTAGAAACACAATAGTAAGACAATAGATGCGCGGCCACCGGGTGTCGCTTGGGGATTCATGAATTAAAGAGGTAAAGTTTATTTTTTTGTTTGTAGGAGGTAATCTCTGAAAGTAATGATCCGATTGCTAAATTTTTTTCTCCGATAGAAAGCTGTTTTATTCCTGAGTGCCTATATGGCTATATTTTATGCAAGTGAGCGAAGCCGCGGACAAAAGCTAGGTAGGTATAAGATATAGTGATTGACTAAGCGGCAGCTAAACTTTATAATTTTGTAACTTTGAGTAATTTAATGTTCTGTGTGTACTATAATTGTAAAACCATTTTATTTTAAAACTTTTTTATAGGCGGCGGCGATCTCTCGCGCCGGGTCATCAGCCAAGTCCTCGACGGCGCGCACTGTTCCCGCGCGCCTCAAGGAGCTGTCAGCAACTGCAGGCGGATCGAAGCCTACTGGGGCTAAGGTTATCCGAAAGAAAAGCTCGGTCCTGGTACGAAAGGCAGGAGTGGGTTTTTAGTCACTAAAAGTCTGACACTATCTCTTGCTCCGCCCAAGAGCAAGGGACTTAATTGGATGATTTTTTCATCGCGAAAAAAAAAACTATTTTATTATTTAAGCTAGCTAACTTAGATTTAGAAAACTGCTTTCTATGATACTTAAGATCAATAAAATTATGACGCACCACAGAACCATGAATGTACAAAAGACCATAAAATTCAACGTACATGACATAAAACAGTAGGAAATGATAAGAAACACGAGGGTGCAATATCACAACACTCTTATGTTGAGATAACGCTGCAATGCCGTCTCTAGTACTGTTTATATCACATTCTTACACATACAGGATGATGCGACAATGGGGTTGCTTTCTGAAAGTTTCTTTACGAAAGGGCGGTATGCACACTTAAAAACTTAAAAATGAAAAAAACAAATACAGAGCTCAAAGGTACTGCATATTTGTTGACTAAATTTGTGAGAACTAATTTTTCATTTATTGTCTGAAAGTTTGCGGAGTTACAATATTTATTTATTTATGTTATGTGCACACTCAAAAATGAAAAGAACAAATACAGATATATGAGCACAAAAGTACCTACTGCTTATTTAATATTTTTGTTGATTACATCTGTAAAATCTAATTTTTCATTTCCCTTTAAAATTTTCCACTTGTCTATGTGTATTTTGAACACAAAAAGTTTGCGGAACACTGGCGTAACACTGAGCAGCTATATATTGCCACTGAGCAACATATAGTTGCTCAGTATCTATCTTGTGTTATATGAGTCTCCCGTGAGCGGGTCCACGGTACAGGATAATTCTTAGAGTGGGGCAAAATATCTGCTC
Source organism: Mythimna lalbum (assembly GCA_949319445.1). Taxonomy (NCBI): domain Eukaryota; kingdom Metazoa; phylum Arthropoda; class Insecta; order Lepidoptera; family Noctuidae; genus Mythimna; species Mythimna lalbum. The sequence goes on along the minus strand of OX439371.1, from coordinate 4,637,858 downwards.
TTTAAAAAAATATCAAATATTAAATTTTTTTTGCGAGAATGAATTTCAGACTTCTACTGACTAAAATCGACAAAACCTTTGACGTTCCAGGACCATAGTGACCCTTTCAAACAACCCTGCAGCCAAACTCATGCATGAATGCTGGCTACTGAAATTACAAGTACCGTGCTCAGAACAATTTGGCATCTGGCTACTCTTGATGCGGGTAATTGGGTAATGCTGAAACCCCATTTCTAGACGTCTATTCAGTTTTGAAACTATCGAAACCCGATACACGCAAGCAATTTCAATATTCGGTACTCATAAAGTATTCACATGTATGAAACTAGTAACAGTTTACATGGAAAAATGAATAAAAGCATATTACTTCAAAATCTTTGAGGCCCTTGCTCTTGACTTTCTGAAGCCTACTCGTCGGTAACAGGTTTGAAAAAAAAATTATTATAGACTAGCTTTTGCCTGCGGCTTCGCCCGTATACACATATAGCCTATGTCACTCAGGAATAAAGCAGCTTTTTATCGGTGAAAAAATTTTCGCAATCGGACCAGTACTTAATACTTACTTAATTTACAGGATATATATATATATATATAATAATGATGACAAGTTAGCCTTCGTCCTCTCTCCTAGCTTTGCTGTGCCCGACAGGGTCCATATTAATTCTTTTTTTTTTATATATACCATCATATACACATATGGAATGCAATAAAGTATTGAGTACTTTTTGAGATTACCTCCTACAAAAAAAAAAAAACAAAAAAATACCTTTTTATATTATTTAGTGTAACATTGCGTTGACTTAGAAGTTTGATTTTTCACTGCAGCTTGAATTACCTGACTTGAGTATTTGATATTAATTTCAACTTCATACCTCTAGGCGTTCCTGAGTAAAAAGGTTTTGATAGACAGACAGACTGACAACCGCACAACAAAGTCATCCTATAAGTATCGTTGTTGTCGTCGTAACGTTGTTTAGTGTGTATAATTATTAAATAAGTTTTGTTGTTATGATATAATATATATTAGTTTATTATTTCATGAGATTATTTTATGTACTTTTTCTATGGGCCTCCGATGCCTGAAAATAAATGGTTATTATTATAAGAATTCCGTTTTCGTCTTAGATACGGCCGCAAAAAAATGTAGCTACCTATCAATAAGTCACAAAAAAAAAAACGGAAATAATCAACTAGAGAGCAGCCTGTACATACGTTACAGTCCTTGGGCATGTTCGCTTACATTAGTAGGACATTAAGGGCATCTCCTCGGTATTCAGGTAATATCTTACAGGCACAATCCTCCACCAGGTTACTTAGACCCCTCTGAGGAGAGACCTCCGTGGAAATTTATAGGTGAAGAGTGAAGCGAGAGGCCTCGGTATGGTGGACGTGTGGATAGATTGAGGTTCTTGGAAAAATACGGTGATGGGTTTGGTTTGTAGACGTTATGTCTGTTTTAAAGTTATTAGATACTAGTTTTTGTCAGCGGCTTTACCTGTGTATAGGTCAGCAATTATTATCCTTTTGAGGAACACTTTTATTTTTTCGGTGGGCAAAAATCATTTTATGACAACCCCCGCTCTTGGGTGGAGCGGGAGATAGTGTCAGACTCTTACTGACTAAATACCCACCCCCTCCTCCCTCCTTCTAGCCTCTTCATACAGGGGCTCGAGTTTCCTTTCGGATAACCCTGGCCACAGTAGGCTTCGACCCAGCTGGATACTGTTGCTGACAACTCCTTGAGGCGCGCGGGAACAGAGCGCACCGTTACCGGATGGTCGGACAGCGAGCTACCCATGGCTCGCCGTCCGCGAGCCCGTGTCTACGGTAACCGGAAATCGGGATCGGAATCCTTTTGAGGTACGGAACCCTGAAAATGTGGTCGTGAATTCGATCCCCATCAACCACAGACAGAGTCAGGCTGCCATGATGAGAATGTTTCGAAATCAACAATTAATTTAAGTTTCAACGCTCAAACACGATCGACATAATTTACTTACAATCGTGTCGATGAATCTGTCCAATTGGAAGTTCGTGAACACGAAATGGATGTAACAAAATTATTTCTGGACCATTCGGTGTGCAATTGATATCTTTGTTTTGGTGGGGTGGTCTTGGATCTATGACAGTCTTGAGGTCAAGAAATTGATTGTTTTTATGTAGACTTGTATTCTGTTTCCAATATTAATAAAATAATAATCATCATCATCAGCCTTTTTAATGTTCCCACTGCTGGGACTCAGGCCTCCTCTCTAGGAGAGGGCATTGGCCTTAAGGTGCATCATGACTCACATTTTCACTGTTTTTCATACAACCGCTCATAACTGATTATGACGTTATTACACATTTTTCATTAGATATTTTGGAAACACAGTATCTTGTGGATATTATCTAGGTTTCTAAAGAAACCAATTTCTAAATTTGTGTAAAACTAATCCAGTAAAAACCTCTGAAAGTGTCCTATTTTGTATGAACTTTGACACTTCATAATATGCCTAAAAATGAAAAAAGTCAAAAAAGTAATCCTCTAGGGACCTTGCAAATGTTATTTAGATTCTAAATGACGACAACATTTTCCAAAATTTTTAAGGGTTTAAAGAAAACAGCTATTTCCTGGAGCAAGTTTTGTGAAATTTTCGAGTAAATCTCGGAATTAACGAAAACTGACAGACTATTCAGGCGTTATCTCTCTTTTTTTGCGTTGCCTTTTCGTCAAACATCGCGTTGGATTGCATTAAATGAAGTAACAAGCTTTTAAACCATTTTCGATGTTTACGATAGTCGAGTGGAGAAGGACCCTCTTAAACCACGCGGGCCCAGTGCGGGTTAGTGAATGTCACCTGTCTTCGAATTTTTAGTTCTAGGACATGGAGGTTTCCTCACGATGTTTTCCTTCACCGTTTTGAGAGCAGTGGTGGTGAAATAAATTACACAAAGTAATGCGCCTGGGTGGGTTTGAACCCGCGACCTACAACTCGTAAGTCGGGCTAATTACCATTCGGCCACCACTGCTCAAAATAATAATAATCCTTACTATAACATTATAAAAGCGTAAGTTTATTTGTTTGTTTGTTACGTCTTCACGCCTAAATGGCAAAACCGATTTTGCTGAATTTTGGTACAGAGATAGTTGGGACCTTGGAGACGGACATAGGCTATTTTTTTTTTTAAAGTGAGAAAAGGGGGAGAGAGGGAAGAAAAGCTAGTATTCCATAATCATCACACAACGCAGTTCAGTCCCAAACTAAGTAGAGCTTGTGTTATGAGTACTGGACCACTGATAAACATAAATACTTATATATTTCTAAATATATTCATATTATAGACTAGCTTTTGCTCGCAGCTTCGCCCGCGTACATAAAATATAGCCTATGTCACTCAGGAATAAAGCAGCTTTCTATCGGTGAAATAATTTTAGCAATCGGACCGGTACTTCTTACTACAAACAAAAAATCAAACTTTACTTTTTTATTATATTAGTGTAGATAAATTACACCCAGACACAGAACAAATGATCGTGCTCATCACATAAACATATGTCCTGGTTGGGAATCGAACCCGACCCGTACGACCTCCGGCTTAATAATCAGGGCCACTAACCACTGAACCAACAGGCCAGTACTAGTATTATATTTCCCGATCCCGAACTTGGCGTGTCTGTGTTAAAAATTTCAAAATAATCCCGATATTTATACATACCTATAGGATAGAATACCACCCACCAATGACATAATTTATATCTAGTTTTTTTTTTTTTTAATATCGCTAATGAATTATTTTATAACTAGCTTTTACCCGCGGCTTCACCCGCGTACATAATACTAGGATAAAAAGTATCCTATGTGTTATTCTGGGATATGGTCTACTCGTGTACCAAGTTTCATCAAAATCGGTTTTGCCATTTAGGCGTGAAGACGTAACAAACAAACAAACAAACTCACTTTCGCTTTTATAATATTAGTAAGGATTTTGTAAAACCATTCCCTACTGACCGTAGGAACCGCATATTGGGTAACGGCTCTGTATATCCTGGTGTCAGCTTTCACAACATCCTGCCAACTTGTACCAACCTTTATGAGGCTTCCCACTGGATCTGGTTCCCATACTGCTTCTACTGTACCTATTTTTTATAGAGCTATAATACTTTTAAAAGTTTCATTAAAGTTTTAGAAAAGGTAGATATTATTATCATATCACTACCTACTTCCTACTATCGAAGATAATTATTGTGGATACAATGGCTGTCTTATGGCAGGTAAACCTGTACCACAAATTATATAGTTACAGAAGTCAATCTACATACAAAGCGCGCTCGAGCAACGCACACATAGACACCGCTCACGGACACGATATCTCGGTAGCGTCTCGGCCCACTCGTCGATCAGTTCCGGCATCCACCGAGCGTAGGTATAAAAAGTGAAGTACATACATGAGATTGTCTTCTATACCTATCTATTTTCTGCCTGCACTATCGAGATCAATGATTCCTCTAATTACCTACGTAAGATTATCAAGCGAATTATAATTTGACAGATTTTTTTAAGACCATATCCCATTTCCTAACGTTAACATCCCAAACACACCATCGTATGTTTCCAATCCCACCTCATTTTGCAACCTGTCCATCCTACCTTGACATTTAGCATTTTGATATCTCACTTTAATGAGTCTCTGCTAAGTTATTTAAAGGACACAAGATAATAACTTGGCAAGACACTCCAATGTCTATTAGGCTCATAATCTTGTCACTTTTGTGATTATTTATCTTCTTGGCGTATTTCTCTAAATATCTTATTGGCTACGGTATAATTGTTATGTTTTAAATATTTTAATTTAATTAAAAGTAACGGCAAACGTCTAGCTTTTTTTTAGGGAGTGCGTCAGTTAGTTGGTGTGTCTATTATTATCATTCATATGACTTTGCATAAAAAGCTGGTCAATTGTTTCGGTATTAATAGGTACCTATTCGTATATTATCAAAATGATTTCTGCTAAAATAGTCTGAACCATATTATTTAACAAGATACTGAACAGTAATAAATTATTCAAATGTAAATTAATACGTGCGATCCTTTAATCAATGATGCAATAAGCCTAGACACGCCAATAATATAGTGCACAGTTACATCACTTTGAAATCATCCCTTTGAAAAAATTGTCCACTGAACTGTTTCATACACGTCCAAACCCTGACTCCATTAAGAAACCCCTCATACCTCACACGACATTTCAAAAGACATGTTTACGCTTTAAAAATCAAGGACTCCATAGCTTCAGGACATCGTAGTATAGTGCCTTGGGGTACCCCGTTTCCAGTTGATTTAACAGTAGCGTTTAGCACAGTCACTCACTAATGGACATCTGACGGAGGGATGCGAGTAGACGTGACCGTTTTAAAAGTGATCTGAAGGTTTAAAAAAAGTGCCAAATCAGATCTGATAGGACCGGATTTCGTTGGAAACTAGGCCAGATTTTTAGAAAAGATGTCTACCGTTGTAGATTAGTTTGGGAATTAGATTTTTTCTGAGTCTTTAATTATACGGAGCAGTTAACTTTTTTTGAGGGTGGATATCATCAACTTGCTTCTTCAGGTAGAAGTGTTCCTTTATGCCATGCTCATTCAAAATGGGCAGTCGACTTCAACATCATTATCGTCTTCCTGCCCTTTTTTTCGGTGGGCAAAAATCATCTATGACAACCCCCACTCTTGGGTGGAGCGGGAGATAGTGTCAGACTCTTACTGACAAAAAACCCGTGTTCTGAGACACTTAGATAGTCGTGGAAGTATCTTGTGTATGTAAGTTGACATGATTTTGAATGAATCCACGATACCGGCGTAATTCTTAATGTGGGGCATTAAAAGAAACTTGTTCCCAAGTCAGCGAGTCTGAACATTGAACTGACACTGATCTAAAAAAACTTTTTACAAAAAAATTAAACCGACTTCAAAAAGTACAAAATAACTTTAATTTCGGAAGTCGGTGTTTCAATAGATACCTAATCTTGTCTCTTCGTTATTTAGACTACACGTATAAATAAAGCAACTTTACTTGTTACGACAATTCTGCTATGATTCTATGAGGAGTTCTGTTCCATATCTTCGAAGTTCATGATCAGATCATAACAATATTTCTATGGGACCAACCTTTCAATCAAAAAAAAAATTTTCAAAATTGATCCACAACTGACCCAAATATCGGTGAACATACATACAAAAAAAAAAAAAAAAAAACATACATTCAGCCGAACATAGAACCTCCTCCTTTTCGAAGTCGGTTAAAAATAATAAAATTTTCATTTCACAGACATATGCCGCTTTTACCTAAACGTCAAATAGACTTAGCTTCTAGCTCTACATCAAAATAAACACGAAAGTGGGTAGGGATAGATAGACATACTTATTATTTTCTATATTTAGACTCTTCTTATTACACTGTAAGCTGACCGTAGCCGACCCTCTCGGGAATATTACAGAATAATTATTTTTGTTCGTAAACATGGCTTGATTACATACCTAAATTCGTTGTTTAAGTCGACTGCCCATTAGTGCTAGCATGACGGGTGACAGGATACGCGGGCTTGCGGACGGCGAGCCATGTGTAGCTCGCTGTCCGACCGTCCGGTAACTGTCCGAACCGAGCCCAAGTCGTAGACGGCGCGCACTGTTCCCGTGCGCCTCAAGGAGTTGTCAGCAACAGCAGGGGCCCAGCCGGGTCAAAGCCTACTGTGGCCAGAGTTAGCTCCGAAAGCCCAGCCCCGATATGCAGGCACGAACGAACGGAGTGATTTTTAGTCAGTAAAAGTCTGACACTATCTCCCGCTCCGGCCAGAGCAAGGGATGTCATTGGATGATTTTACTACCAGAAAAAAAAAGTTGATGGAACCTAGTTATCCAGTGTTTAAACAAAAGGAGTTTATAAACCTTCAGTAATTAAAGCTAAAAAACAAATAAGATAACTTTAGAGCAGTTTTCATTCTACTAAGAACCAACCTTTTTAGCTAGTATACTTGTTTGTTTAACAAAGCGGGTGCAAAGAAGAAAGTTTAAGAAAACTTCCAACCCCTTGGTAGGTCTGGATGAAATTACAAAGGTGTTACTAGCAGTAAAAAATGGAAGAAAATCAGTGTAACGGACGGTTATAAGGTTTTTACTTGTTTGAGATGAGTTTAACTTGTATCTGAGGTAGCTTTATATTGTTTACTTGTGGAGCGAGAGGGTCGAGCAGTGGTGGCCGAATGGTACTGGCCCCGACTTACGAGTTGTAGGTCGCGGGTTCAAACTCAGCTAGGCGCATTACTTTGTGTAATTTATATCATCACCACTGCTCTCAAAACGGTGAAGGACAACATCCTCCATTTCTTTTCAGGAAACCGGCATGTTCTAGAACCAAAAATTCGACGACACGTGACATTCACTAACCCGCACTGGGCCCGCGTGGCCATTACGGCCCATTCCCTCTCCTAGAGAGGAGGCCTGAGTCCCAGCAGTGGGAACATTAAGAAGGCTGATGATGATGATGATGATGAGTGGGCGTGTCAGACTTTTACTGATTCTCCGTATTCTTTAGTTACCCATTTCATTCTAATAAAATATCGTTGGAAGGCCTCCAACAAGGTGGACTGATGACCTGGTCAGGGTCGCGGGAATTCGATGGATGCGTGACGCACAGGACCGGTCGTTGTGGCGACGCTTGGGGAGGCCTATTTTTATTGTTGATAGGTTTGCGCTTGACCGCTATCTCACCTGATGGAAAGCGACGATACGGTCGACGATGGAACGCGCTTACCTAGAAGAAACCTATTCAGTCTCGACTTAAAGATTCCCGGGTTGTAGCTATCAGGAAACACAGACTCCGGCAAGGAATTCCACTCCTTAGCTGCACGCACAATGAATGTGTTTCCAAAACGTTTTGTGCGTGTAGGTGGGATGTCAACCATGTACGGGTGCGCTTCGCCGTACGTCTGGTGGTCCGATGATGACCGATGTCCAACAGTTGACGTCTTTCGGCTGACATGATGATGATTATAAAAATCTCTTTGAGGCGCGCCTTGGCCCGGGTTTAGTCTTTATCGGACGGCGATCTACGAGGAAATCATTGAAAATATTGTTTCTACAAAATACTCCTCTGTGACGCCATTGAATATTTATTACAATAATTATTACCAACACAGTCCGAATTACATTTAATACTAACCATATTTACAGTGTGTCATAAAAACTTTGTTGCTTCAATAGTAACACTTGTAAACTCAACCTTATTTCTCAAGTTATAAGGTTCAAAATTGCATAGCATATTACATAAAATATATCAACTGTCAACAAAGTTATGGTACACTTTATGTGACACTTATTTCATAAAACATAGGGTTGGGTTTTGATTGTGTTGTTATGTTGAAGTTTTGTATGGATTAATAGGATAAGTTGCGAAGTCAAATCACGTAGTAATAATGATCGTGGGATTGTCTAACACTATTGCGCTGGAATGCTTATTATTTGTTGTGGTAACACTAGAACTAAAAATGGCTAAATTACCTAGTTATATCGTAAAACAAATTTAAAAAAAAATCGTTTCCCTTTCTTTTCGGTGCGGCAATTGGGCAATTTTTATTTTTGTTTTAATTTTCCTTTTTTTTACTATAGTATCTACTAGGTGTTGCCAGCGGTTTCGCTCACGTAAAAAAGAAAATATTATAGCCTATGTCACTCAGTGATAAATTAGCATTCTACTGTTAAAAGAATTTTTAAAATCAGTCCAGTAGTTTTTGAGTTTCATTCAATACAAAAATCCTTTTTTTTTCTTCATATTATTACTATAGAAGTACAACTCGCAATCACAAACTACCTAAGTCAGAAACTACAAAAAAATCGTAAAAACAAAAAGCTAGAAAGCGCGATCTGAAGCGAGAAAGCAATAAAAATATAATAAAACCGGTATACATAATGAATGCCGAGGTGAATCAGACCCAAATGTATTCTTTTGATATTTAAATGTCCGACTAATGAAATGATCCCCCGGGATTGGTCCGATCTCTCGAACGCAGTACATTCGATTTTCGAACTTTTGAAAAGTAAGTTTCTGTGGTTGTGGCAGTTTTGTTCTGCGGACGTGATTAATGCGGTATGGGTTTTTAGCGTTCCGTAAATCCGTAGCAAGTTCAGCTTTATTTTTTGTTACATAACATTTTTTGGTACAAAAAAGTTATAGTTTAGATAAAATCCTGTAACTTCAAGCTATTTTTTTCTATTCATCTTCGACTGTATTAATTTACTATCTTTAGTCTAAAATAAAAAATATACATGACGTAATAGAATATCTAAATATCCTATGACAATGTGTACTACTGGTGCAAAGATTTTTAAAATCGGTCGAATAGTTTTTAAAATTATTTATTACAAACATAATATAAAAATACAAATCTTTCCTCTTTTATATATTATTGTTATATAGAAGTATAGACAAGTAGGTAAGTAGCAATACACAAACACACAAATGAGTTGTAAAAAAACTTTATATTTGTCTTTTCAGCTCAGTTTTATTGAAAGACTTCCTGAATTTCATAACAAACAAAAACAAAATCTGAAGGTTTCCATATTATTCTTACAGGAAAAAGCCTCCGTCCTTGAACAACACAGGTACCTAACTTTTTTCTCTTCATACACCTGCCATAAATAACTAATTCATATTAGACAATATTGGTAAATAACAACCCAAGTTCTTCCTCAGGGACTCATTATAATATTTTGTGGTACTTGTTATATTTAACGAGTATCGTACGCACGCTGTTTGGTAAATACTTTCTATTTAAATAAAAAAATTGCATGTAGCGGAGATGAGAATGTTGAGATGGATGTGTGGTGTGACGAGAATGGATAAAGTGAGAAATGAGTATATTAGAGGAAGTTTGAAAGTACCGCCAGTGACTGAAAAGTTGAAAGGTAATCGGTACTATGAAGAGCATATTACTAAAAGAGTTCTAAGTATACATGTAGATGGATGGAGAGGGAGAGGAAGGCTGAAGAAAAGATGGATAGATTAGGTGAGGAGTGAAATGAAAGAAAAGAGAGTTAGTGATAGTTTGACGGGTGACAGGATAGAATGGAAGAAAAAAACGTGTTGCACCGACCCCAAGTAATAACATATTTAGTCAGTCAGTTTCCCTGTAGTTCCGCGCACAGCCGAACTACAGGAAAACTGACAGGGTAGAAACGTGAAATTTTGAACAAGTTTTTTTTTTCATTATGACGCAGGCTAGCACTAAGAAAGATTTTCCCTACTAAAGTGATGAAACGAGGGTCCAAAGTTCCTGTGCAGAAACATACTTTTACGAGGGTGAAGCCGCTGCCAGAAGATAGCTATTTGTAATTTTAGACCTACTTTCATTATTCGATAGATTTTCGCTTCATTGCAATTGACAGTTATATTAATTAGACTCTGAAAGTTTTGGTGTTAATTACCTACTTCCTTTCATGACTAAATAAAAATTCAACAAATATTTAAAGTATTACGAAAGGAACCAGATTGTGTGTAGGTACGTGGTGTAAATATGTACTAGTTTGTTACTTTTCGTTTATTTCTACACCAGTTTGTCCTGCGGTTTACGCTTGTGGCCTGATTCGCAAGAACCGTTACGTTTTTTCCAGGTTAGAAAATGGTTTCAGGCACATACTCGTAGTGGTAGACTAATTTTCTGTCAGTAAAAAAAAATGTCGGCATAAATATAATGGTTCCGAAGTGAAAAAGGGATAGCGTTATTCGTCAAGTATAACTCTGTCTCTCTCTCTCTGAAACAATGATGTCATAGTAAAGTTCCATATCCGTGCTTCCAGAGATAACCTTTTAGATAGAAACAATTTTACATTTTCGTGATATAAATCATACAAAGTAGTGAGAGAACGTGAATGTGAAACCCATTTCCAGTAAGAACACGGCCTATTAAAAAAACAACGATACAGAGGAATTCTTCCGAATCCTGCAAAATTGCGAACAATGAAATAAAAATACGTTGTACTTTTTTATATTATCTCTTTGTTTTTGTTTATGTACACAGAATTATTTTATTGTTACTATTTTAACTCAACTGAAAATCACCTAAAAACTGCCTTTTATCAACTCCTCTCTCTGCACTACACGAAGACAAATCGTTTTGTAGCTGATCTTTTCCAGTACCAACTCAAACCAGCCCTTACGATACGCATCTATGTCGCTATGCCACCTCTTCCTTAGCCCATTTTTTATGTTACTCTTTTAATAACAAAAACCTAAGAATAAGTAGCATCATCATAATATATCGATACCATGGATACCTAACCAACAAGCAGAGATACCAGTTTTTTTAGGTTACTCCAATTGCTTTTCTGGCTGTTTTTGACAGTGACAGCTGTCAAAGTCTCTACTGTCCATTTCGTTTAACTTATTCAAAGTTTTTTTTTTTTACTTTTTAATAGTTTTTTTTTTTTATCGTAGTAGTGTCTGTAAACAGTAATAAAAGGAATCTTTATTTTTACTTTCTATGAGCAGAAACACGTTTTCCAATTAAAAACGATTTGAAGTTCAATTTTGTTTCTTTCGTGCAGGCTCTAGTTATGAAATTAATGTTATTATTTGTTCTGTTCCGACTTCTTGACATTAAAAAAGATTTTTACATTCGTGGAAATAATTGATATTGCTTATTGTTTGTACAGAAAATGATAAAAGCACTCTTGGCGAATGTCTGAATATTTTTCTTAAAAGGAAATGAGTTTCCATTTCTAGGTCAATGATTACACCTCTTTAATAAGGCAAGAGGCCTACCATACAAAATTCCAATTTTTGTTCGGTAATATATAATCATTCTACATAGCCTTAGAACTATAAAACGGATATACAAATGTTTGTTACATGTGGGAATCGAACCCGGGACACGCAGCGCAGCAGCACATAGCTCAACCACAGCACCAACCAGTATACTGTCTTCTGTATTCTAGCATTGAGAGAAAGCTACACTAACTCATGAGTGGCACAGACTACTTTTATCTGTGCTAAAAACACAGTTCCATTTTTTCACACTTGCCAGACTTTTACTGGCTAAAATCCACTTCGAACCATCCGGCAGCCTTGGCAGGCATTGTCCCCAGTGGACCCCGTGTGTATGCTGACATCACTTTGAGTTGCGCGTTGAACACGGCACGAGGTGCGCCTCAAAGCGTGGAAAATAATACAGTACCTGTGATATGGAGTAGTGTTCCGCAAAGTGTATGCCATAGCACCCTGGTGTACAGATGTTGAGCCTCGGAAAATATGCTGTTATCTTTTTCCATTGGTATAAACTAGTGCTGGACTGCAATCCCATCTTGGTAAGCAGTGATGCAATCGTCGACGGTGAGGCGCACTAGTTTATTACGAGCCTATTCACTCTAGCCTTGAAGACACCCAAATTATAATCGGACGGAAAGACCGCAATTGGCCAACTTAAACCCACTCCTATTTCCTTCGTTGCCTTGAATGTCGGGAACGGGTTTTCCTTTCAGAAGCGAACCCATGGCCCTAGTAGGCTTCGACCCTGCTGGTCCCTACGTTTCATAGATGTACCTTGAACACAAAAAAGTCGTCCTTAGGCGGAGAGGGAGGGCGTATCAGACTTTTACTGACTAAAAACCTACTCTTGTTCCTTCTTTGCCAGTTTTCTACGGTCCCGGGGATATTTTTCATATCATCACCCATGGTCCCAGTAGGCTTCAACCTTGCTGGACCCCTACGGTGGCTAACAACTCCTTGAGACGCGCGGGGAACACTACGCGATTTAGGCTCGGTCCGGACGGCGAGCTACCTATTGCTCTATCCTATTATCGTTCTTGCGGAATACTTGTAGAGAGCACTGAAGCGCAGTCGCGAGTAAAAGCTTATACTTACATCAAGTTTACATAGTAGATAAATACGACTTATACACGTTTTCATTGAAGGCCTTACCTGTAACAAACAAAAGAGCATGTTAGCCTTAATTAAATACAAACAAATAAAGTGCTTGTTATTTTATAATTAAAAAGAAAACTTTTCGTTTTATTTTTTGTAATTTTTTAACAAACGTAGTCGAACCTTAAAACTGTAAAATGTAGAACATCTGTCTAAAAAGTCAAACGACATGGATAATAATTATTAGGGTAAAATGAAATCTCTCTAAATACCACGGTTCATGAGATACGACCTGGTGACAGATGGACGGACAGCCGAGTCTTAGTAATAGGGTCCCGTTTTACTCTTTAGGTCTTCTTCTTCTTCCTTCCCTTATCCCATATTACTTGGCGTCGGCGCAACACGTTTTTTTCTTCCATTCTGTTCTGTCACCCGTCAAACTATAACTAACTCCCTTTTCTTTCTTATCACTCCTCTCACAATCTGTCCATCTTCGGCCTTCCTCTTCCTCTCTATCCATCTACATGTATACTCAGAACCCTTTTAGTAATATGCGCTTAATCCCTCCTCTTCGCATGACCATACCAAGACAACCGATTACCTTTCAACTTTTCAGTCACTGGCGCTACTTTCAAACTTCCTCTAATATACTCATTTCTCTATTTATCTATTCTCGCCACACCACACATCCATCTCAACATTCTCATCTCCGCTACATGCAATCTTTTTTCATCCTTTAGGTACAGAATCCTTAAAATTACTTGAAACAAAACCTGTACATTAATTTTCTACACCCACTAGTGTAGAAAAAATGGCCATTTTGCACTACCCAGCACAATTTCACACACAAAACATTACCCGTAATGCCCCAGTAAATCTTTTCATAAAGGAGATAAAATTGAATACGACATCACGTTGGAACTGAAAATTTATGAAAAAATATGTAACCAGGCTACAGCGAACTTGTCACATGCAAATATGAGATGTTATACCATATTAACAGCTTTTTTTTTTGTCGACGGGGAAAATCGTCTTTGACGAAACCCGCTCTTGGGTGGAGCGGGAGACAGTGTCAGACTCTTACTGACTAAAAACCCCGCGCCGTTCCTTCTAGCCTTCATACCGGGGCACGAGCTCCCTTTCGGACAACCCTGTCCCCAGTAGGCTTCGACCCAGCTGGGCCCCTCCTGCTGCTGACAACTCCTTGAGGCGCGCGGGAACAGTGCGCGCCGTCGACGTCTTGGACTCGGTCCATTACTGGACGATATTCACAGCTGGGGTCAGCTGGGGGCGGTCATATTAACAGCTGGGGTTGGAATAAAGAGGTGTTATGTAAACCAGCATATGTATTATACAAGGTTTTCGTAGGAAGCGGTGGTGGCCGAGTGGTAACGGCCCCGACTTACAAGTTGTAGAACGCGGGTACAAAACCAGCCAAGCGCATTCGTGAAGAAACCGGTATGTCCTGGAAACTTCGAAGACATGTGACATTCACCAACCCACACCGGGCCTGCGTAGTGGATTACGGCCCATTTCTTCTCTTAATTCCAACTGCTGGGCAGTTGGAACATTGCAAGACTGATTATGTTTTTCTTTTTATCAAATTTTTCAAGGTATTGGAGTGAGGGATAAAAAAGGAGGGGGCCTATTGGAGGGGGTAATTTTTGTCTATACCGTATAACATAATCAGCTTGATAATACCGCCTGCCGTTTCCTCACGATGTTTCTCTTCACCGTTTTGAGAGCAGTGGTGATGAAATAAATTATACAAAATAAAAAACTTATCTAGGTTCGAACAGAATTAGAATAAAAATATCTGCATAAAGCAATAGTCAAAATAATGAAGTAACTAGAATGATTATCAAAGTTTTTCAGTAACTTTGACTGGCCTGTGGGTCTAGTGGTTAGTGGCCCTGAATGCTATGCCGAAGGCTGTGGGTTCTATTCCCACCCAGGATAAATGTTTGTGTCGTGCGCACGATCATTTGTTCTGTGTCTGGGTGTAATTTATCTATATTATGTATCATCATCATCATCATCAGCCTTTTTAATGTTCCCACTGCTGGGACTCAGGCCTCCTCTCTAGGAGAGGGAATGGGCCATAATCCATATTATGTATGTATTTAGAAATATATAAGTATGTTTATCAGTTGTCTAGTACTAATAACACAAGCTCGGCTTAAATTGAGACTAGACAGCGTTGTGTGATAGTTGTGGAGTATTATATTATATTAACTATGGTTATTTTTAAGAAGATGGCGGGAGAACTTGGACTTGAGAATTGAAAAGAAGTGGCTCAATACCGGGAACATTGGAAGGAGTGGAGGTAGGCCTTTGCCCAGCAGCGGGGCTAGATATAATAACAATATAATTTCCATGAACGTTACAATTTCCTTCAAAACATCAGATGGGCACTATCAGTGGCGAAGCGTGAAATATTGAGAGAGGTAAGCCGGAGCAAAAAAAATGCTTGCCTACTCCGAGCGCGGGCACGCAGTCTTGAGTCCTTACCGAAAATCTGTGATTGGCATCCTGGCTTTAGTCTTGTATTGGCAGATGTATCTTCAGTCCACTTTTATTATACGTGTAAGCACTGAGATATTGAAACAGTGTCTTGCAAGTAGGGTTGCCAGGTCCTGGAACTGAAAAGCCGGAAAATCTATCCTATTTTAGCCGGATGTTTGGTCAAAAAGGCCGACATTTTTTTTTTTAGGCTAATAAAATTCATGAAATCTTTTTAAATTCTAATGAAAATACCATAAGATTAAGTGATATTATTGCTACACTATTCCATATCCACTCTGCTTGTAGCACAAGCAGCGATACAAGGTAAGGCAAAACTCTAATGACAATTCTAAACAAAATGGTCTTTAAAAAGCCTAACAAAAGCCAAAAATGCTCAAATTTGGCCCGACACGCCACTTAAAAGCCTGACTATGTCCGGCTTTATCCGGACGCCTGGCAACGCTACTTACAAGCATAATAGAAGTGGCTTTGATAAAAGCCGTTTGTGGTGAAATGATGATATGATGTAAATTAAACAAAACTTAATCGACTAAGTACTAATAATACTACTTATACTCTAAAGCTATTCGTCTATTCTTTCTTACAAAGTGCGCTAAGACATTATCATTAAAGCCGGGAAGATTCTTAATTTTTAGTAAAGAACGTTTTTCTATAGAAAGAATGACTAGATCAGATAATCGTTCTTGTTTTTGAGCATTGCGCATGTTGATATTTATTGTAAAGGCATATATTAAAATGTTTAAAAAAACCAGCTCTGAGAAGAACTTTTGCGTAGGTGTAGTTTTATGAACGAAATCTAAAAAAAATCGCACGAAAATTATTAGACTTCGCGCACGACCTTTCTCATAGATATAAACTCCTCCCGCACGCGCACTCCCGGGCCCCGCCTTGGTGACGCTTGGGTCGTGCAGCATAAATCGTAATATTTTAATTTCGCCATAACTTCAAAACCAAACGTCCAATTTTAATCATTCAAATACCAAATATTATCTACATAAACTGTACTTAGTGATGAAATAATTTATTTTGATAAGGGTTAATAGCATGAGTAAAATAAATGCGTTTAAATGTAGTCCAAAAAAAAATCAAGATTATTAGATAAAAAAATGGTTGTTGTGCCTCACTCGACATAGATAGGTATACTGTTACGCGGACTTTTTTGTAGATATTTATAAGATCTACAATTAATTAGAACATTTTACGGTTCTATCTTTAAGAGTTTAGAAAGCGTACGCAAAATAAGTAACGTTTCTGGTTGATTTTTTACACCTTGTGTCCGAAAAACCCAAATATGTTACGGAACCCTATTTTTTTCCAAAATAAAATTTAGCCTATGTTACTCGTGGATAATGTAGCTTTCGAGTGGTGAAAGAATTTTTAAAAACAGTCTAGTAGTTTTTAAGCCTATTCAATAAAACTCTATCAAATAACTCGAAAAAAAACCGGCTTGCCGGAGCGCTATAATCGCGGGCAGGTTATGTGACGTCATGACGTATTCTTGTATAGAAATTTAAACGCTAAAAAGCCGATTGCGCCTGCGGGTTACCTTATAGTGCTACATGTTGTGCGTGTGTTGATTTAATGTCCATAGTGTATTTAGTGTAGGCGTTTTGTAATGTTAGCTTTGTAGTTTTATAATTACTGATTGAGCCATTTCTCAATTACGGTAGAGAGTGGTTGTGTTCTAAACTTCTGAAGGGAAGCCGGTGGGAATCGAGTTATATGGAACCTTCGTCACTGGGCACTATATAACATTACCAATAAGTGTCCACATTGCAAACTGCACCTCACAATATCAGAACCGAAGATAACTCCAACCATTACGACAAAATCGCTCGTTTGGACCGGGCAGACACCTGGGTGGCGGCGAAGTGTTGAAACTTTTGCTAGAAAGAGACGTGGCTCTACATGGCGTATATTGTCGTCTCGCTCTGGCAATAAAACAATAATTGGTCCATCGTTATAGATGTTATGTATGTGAATATTATCGTTTTCTGTCTAGCATTAAAACTTTCTTCTTTAGTATCGTCGTATTGTCTAGATTTCTGAAGCTGTGTGAAGATTTCGAGCAGCGGTGGTCGAGTGGTAACGGCCCTGGTTTACGAGTTGTAGGTAACAGGTTCATAAGCAGCTAGCTCTGCCACTGCTCTCAAAACGGTGAAGGAAAACATCGTGAGGAAACCGGCATGTCCTAGAAGCAAAAATTCGAAGACATGTGACATCAACCCGCACTATGCCCGTGTGGTGGGTTACGGGGCCCATTCCCTCTCCTAGAGAGGAGGCCCGAGTCTCAACAGTGGGAACATTAGAAGGCCGACCATGCTATGCTATGCTATGTGTAGATTAAGTTAAGACAGAATTACACTCAGCCTTAAATGTGTTTTTTTTTTAGGTGAGAAATCTACTGATGACATCTCTAGCCCTTGACCGGGGCAGGAGGGCGTGTACCACAAAATAGATAGGTGCAGAAGTCAATCTCATGTATCTACTTCACTTTTTATACCTACGCTAGCCGATCGCGCTCGGATCAGCGCGTTGCGCCGAACTATACGAGTGCGACCGGGCGATTGAGCGGTATCTATGTGTGCGTTGCTCGAGCGCGCTGTGTATGTAGATTGACTTCTGTACCTATTTTTGTGGTTTTGTGAGATATAACAACATTAGAAAATAAAACAAAAAATATACTAAGATTTTTTTTTATTTAAAAATACCTACGTATTAGGAAAAGGAACCGTAAGCTATGGTAAAAAAAAATTACTCGGACATTACTTATTTAGAAGATTGTAGAGTAAAAATGTCCCTGGTTGAGCTTGAGTTTGTCTCGATTTATGTGGTCCAGGTTCAGATAGGCCTGGCTTAAACGAAGCTGATGGCAGGACCACCAGATTTTGGTTAACACGCCCTGATGGCCCTGGCGTAACAGATCCTGATGGCCCTGGCTGAACAGACCCTAATAGACTTGGCGTAACAGATCCTGATGGCCCTGGCGTAACAGATCCTGATGGTCCTGGCATAACTGACCCCGACGACCTTGACGTAACAGATCCTGATGGTCCTGGCTTAACAGACTCTAATGGCCCTGGCTTCAAAGGAGCTGATGGCACTAGTTTAACAGGCCCAGGTTTAGACGCTTCAAGATCAATGATCACCGGATTACTTCCCGAAGAAAGACGTGAATGATTTGGCTTTTTAGCTGGAGCTGCATCAAACACAACATTATCTAAAAACTCAAAGTCGAACTCATGAGAATCACACTCTTTTAAATCAGACTCACTCAAACTCCCATTCTTTATATTATCCATTAAACGATCCAGAATCAATTCCAGTTTTAGATCTTCATCATAAATTATTTGCTCATGTTCCGCCATTATCTGGTCTTCCCTTAAAAAGTATATAGGATTGACAGTTTTCATTTTCTTAACAACAAAACCCTGAAACGCTGGTAAAGTCATGTTACTTTTGCCGAAGATGGGTTTCATTAATCGTCTAAAGTATTTAATGTACGTCAGTTCTGGAGGGCGAAAAATTACTTCATGGCCATCTGCTTTTAAAATTTCGCAGAATTTGTAAAGAGGTGGACAGTGGACTTTATGTTTCTGAATAAGAGCATACAGTTCTGCTTTATGTAATACAGGATCATGCGGGATATCATAGGCGTCCAACCATTTAATCATTTCCATTTTATGGCTGTGAATCGTTGGTAATTTACAATTCGGTTCCCAGTCTAGTGCCAATGGATTCGACTGTTCTATTACAAATACCGAATTCGGGGGTATTGTGTGCAGTTTGTTTCTTAGCAAAACTTCAAGGGTTTGCAGTTTTGGAGGAAAGTATACGTCGATAAGTCCGAGCTGAGGTGAGGCCACTGCGATGATCTCCGCAGTATGGCGACGACGAACACTTATGAAGTAGGAGCAAGGCATTGTCCGTTCAACATGGATGAGGATTCTGTTGTTCTCTCTGTATTCCTTCATTTTATGCAAATACTTTATCCTCCTAGAAAACTGCTCCGTCTTTTCAACAACGATAAATTTATCAGACTTAGGCAGTCGTTTCCATATGAAGCCTAGATTGTACAAGTCTTGTTTGAGCATATCAGGTGTGTATTCTTTACCAAGCTTCATATTTTCTTTCATAGCTTGTATTATTGAAGCTGTTGTGGGTATTTGTTGTTTGTTCACGTATTGATCGATTATTACTTTCCTCAAATTTTCGTATTCTATTTTTTTTATTGATTCCATGAAGGAGGCTTTATTGCTGTTAGTTTTAAAGCGTAACCATTCAACGAATGTTTTCTTTGTTTTCATTTTCTTTATCGCTTGGTTTATATATTCCTTTTTAATTCCAGTATAAAAACACATTGTTTGCACAAAACGGTTAGGATCTTTCTCAAGGGCCGGTTTTCTGCTCTTTGATATAACGTTTACGGCAATTTGAATTTTGTCAGATATTTCATTGTAAAACTTCTGGTCCACTTTGGAAGTCATCTTGCAAAGTGTTGTCTGTAAAAAAAAAAGTTTTATTGCAGTGTTTTCTAAGAACTGGATTTCTGGTGTGCAGTAAAACATTGTATAATCCTTACTAATATTATAAAAGCGAAAGTGAGTTTGTTTGTTTTTTTTTTTACGTCTTCACGCCTAAATGGCAAAACCAATTTTAATGGATTTTGATACAGAGATAGTTGGGACCCTGGAGACGGACATAGGCTATTTTTTTTTAAGTGAGAAAAGGGGGAGAAAGAGTAAATTATATTAATAAACGTGGGCCGCGAGCTAATAGGACTAACTTACGGAAGGAATTAAGCTGAATACACATTCGATGAATTCTAATTTCTAGTAACTTTAAAATTAGTTTTTGATATATTGATATTATTCGATTGATCGAAACTGCCAAAAAGTCTTGTTTTTTTAAGTATTGATAAATTATAACGTACTCATTACTAACAATGAGAACGTAAACAAAAAAAAATTGCTAAATTAATATACATTTATTTTAATCTCTCGATTCGCAGATCTGCTAGAAGAAATTTTATTGGAAGGGACCTAAGTACCTTACCAACCTTTTTACTGATTTTAATAATCTTATATATATATAAAACTAGCTTTTTTTTCATAGCAAGCTTTTATAGCTCAGTATACATATAATTAATACTCGTCAAGACGAATCATACAAGCTCAAACTCGATGGGTTTGTGTCGTTTAACCACCAAGTTCCTATAGCCACCTTCCGGTTCCATCTTCAGATTAACTCCCAGTCATAATAATTTTGCATTGTCATCTGATTTACCCATGTATGCAAAATTTCAGTTCAATCGGTAACCGGGAAGTAGGTTAGATTTAATTTACAAGATTTGATTACAGACAAACATCGGGACAGGTGAAACTAAATAAAAGATTGTAAAAGACGAAATTGACTGACTGACACATTAACACAGCCGAAACTACTGGCCGTGGAGCGTGAAATTTTGCACAAGCTTTCCTCTTATGATGTAAGCACAAAATATATAGGTACAGATGTCAATCTACATACAAAGCGCGCTCGAGCAACGCACACATAGACACCGCTCACGGACACGATATCTCAGTAACGTCTCGGTCCGCTCGTCGAACAGTTCCGGCTCAAACGCTCATTAGTGTGCGTCCACCGAGCGTAGGTGTAAAAAGTGAAGTACATACATGAGATTGTCTTCTGTACCAATCTATTTTCTGATGTAAGCGAGTACTAAAAGAGGATTTATCAAAATTGACCCCTTAAGGAAATGAAAAGGGGGTCTGAAATTTGTTTGAAGAAACCTACTTTTACACAAGCGAAGCCGCTAGCAAAAGCTAATCTTTTTCTATACATCTATATCAATATTTTAAATATAAAAGTAACTGTCTGTCACGCTTTCACGATGAAACTACTGAACTAATTTTGATGGAATTCGTTACAGAGTAAGTTTGAACTCGAAACGACGTTCACGTGAACGAAGTCGAGGGCAAAAGCTAATAAATAATCAAATAGGTAGGTAAATGTATTTTTTTAGTTTAATTTATAAGGTGTATTTTTGTCAAATTGAGATTAGAATCATTTAATAATAATCATTTTGCAAACAAATGTCATTGCCACATACTTAAATAAATGCCTCCTTACAATTTGTTTATATCGGTACATTGCTAATTTACATATTAAAAAAATAAATAATGATAGGGTTATTTTAAACTCGTCACAGAATAACACGTATAAAAAAATACATAAATGATATGGATTAGAAAAAAATAAACAAAAACATTAACGCTCGTTTTCGGAATTCACTATTGAAATATTATTATACCGTCAACTTATGATTTTTCAATTTAAAAACCGAAACTAACTGCCGCACTCAGAGACGTCATTTTACTTTAACCCTTCAGATACCGTAAATTAAAGACACAATAGTAAGACAATAGATGCGCGGCCACCGGTGGTCGCTTGGGGATTCATGAATTAATGTCAATTAAAGCAAAACCTAAGGTACTTAACATCATAAAGATATAGACTATTATTCAATGACAAAATTAGTAAATCAGAGATTAGCGTTAATGGGCGTCTCTGAGTGCGGCAGTAAGTTCGTTATTCAAATAACTAATCAATGTCAAAATTACGAGTTGTAAACGCATTGTGGTACGTACATAGCGTGTACGGCTATCTTAAATTAGATAGGTACATAAGGAAACTACCAAGTATCTAACTTTCGTAATTTACACAATGGTGTTTAAGCTGATGAATAAAAATAATAGACTTCTACGCCATAAAAAATAGACGTCATGACGTCATTTCGCACTACAAGTCCGAAGGAAGCTCCACGACGAAGTAGGGGAAGGGAAGGGGGGAGGGCATTCTTCCCAAGTCTATCCCAGTGGCACACTACTTTATACAAACAGAAAACTCCATTCATTCAAGATAATCCGACAACAATGCGCCATTGCAGACCGGTTAAATCCAGTTTCAAAACGAATAGAACCAACCATAAAATGTTGTTTATAAAGCGAAGCATAACATACAGCGATATTGTTTTCTAAGAAATAGGTTGTAAAAGCAATTTGAAACGAGTATTTCATAAAATAATAAACAATATGAAAGAATATTTACCTGTCGAATTTTTGAAAAAAACTGACGTGCGTCCCGCACCACGTTATATTGGTTACTGAGTGAAGTGAAGTGAGCGGCGATGCACTCCGCCCCGCGACCGCGCGATTGCGGGACGCTTGGCGCGCAAACTTCCAAGATCACATTTACACACATTTACGGGTGCAATATTATACATATAAACCTTCCTCTTGAATCACTCTATCTATTAAAAAAACCGCATCAAAATCCGTTTCGTAGTTTTAAAGATTTAAGCGTACATAGGGATATAGGGACAGAAAAAGCGACTTTGTTTTATAAAGTAGTGATTAATAATTTTTTTTTTGTATAGGCACTAGGGTTGTCTACCAACTATACTTTATACTTTTGCATATAAAAATAAAGAAGGTAAGTAAGTATATGTGTGATGTTTTTTTTTATATTTTATTTTTTATTTTTTATTTAAGTACTAGCTTTTACCCGCGGCTTCACCCGCGTTTATTAACCCTTCAGATACCGTCAATTAGAGACACAATAGTAAGACAATAGATGCGCGGCCACCGGTGGTCGCTTGGGGATTCATGAATTAACATACTTTAATTCCTCTCCCCTTTTCTTCCCTATTTCTCACCCTTTTCCCACTTAAAAAAAAAATAGCCTATGTCCGTCTCCAGGGTCCCAACTATCTCTGTACCAAAATTCGTCAAAATCGGTCTTGCCATTTAGGCGTGAAGACGTAACAAACAAATAAACAAACTCCACTTTCGCTTTTATAATATAAGTAAGGATATAATTATTTTTTTGTATATATACATGCATCACTAGGGTTGTCTATCAACTTTACTTTATAATAACGTATCTTAATTTTTTTTTTGGTAAATATACTTTATACTTTTGCATATAAAAATAAAGTAGGTAAATGGTTAATTTTTTTTTATATTACTTTACTTTTTTAAATTTAAGTATGAAAGTACTCCAACCTTTACTGTGATGCTTAAATAAAATGAAAAACTAATATGAATAATTTCTAAATTATTACCGATTATTCTTTGTCGATACACGAATACGTTTTGTTTAATCAAAAGAAATAAAGTTGAGTTGGGTTCGTTTATTTAAATTGAATAAAAATATAAAAATAGCTTCCAAAAATATAAGGATAATGAAAACCTGTTAACGTGAAAAAACAAATAAACGAATAATAAGATTTAATACTTTTGATAAAAAAAAATTTCGACTAAAAAAATGTTTACGTTATTTTTTTTTTCAACAACAGTTGGTACATGTGTTTGTGTTACACCGGTCACTTTAAAAAAAATCGCTTGAATCCAGCAGCGCGACGCCAAACCAAAGCCTTTAAAATGTTCCATTCGAGTGCAAGCAAATTAGCGGTGGTCAGGCGGAAGTGTCTTTGATGGTACATGCATATTATAGTAGAGAAACATCCTAGTCCTAGTAATATTATAAATGCGAAAGTTTGTATGTATGGATGGATGTATGGATGTTTGTTACTCTTTCACGCAAAAACTTCTGAATGGATCTCGATGAAACTTGGTACAAGAGTAGACCATATCCCAGAATAACACATAGGATACTTTTTATCCTGGGATTATGTACGCGGGTGAAGCCGCGGGCAAAAGCTAGTAGATAATAAACCTCTAATCCAAAAACCATTACCTCCATACCTCCTAATATTAAAGATCAGCCACATTGTCCATTTATTTTTCCCTTTAATCAAAGGTACGGTCAAGGGTACTCCAGTCCTTAAGGACTAAACGAACTACCCTCATCAAATATGAAACACACGGGAAATTTATACTGGACCACGGAATAGATAAGACACAGAAGGTCAACTATATGATGACTTTTTATTATTTGAAAATGTATCAAGGGGTGAGAGTATTATGAGCACAATTTAATCATCATCATCATTTCAGCCGATAGACGTGCACTGTTGGACATAGGTGTCCCCCAAGTGTCACCACAGTGAACGATCCTATGCGTCTCGCATCGATCGGATTCCCGCAAACTTTACTTCCAAATGCTGCGTGTTCCGGTACGCGGTCGATTATTAATAATCATCCCATTTGAATTTTGATCACGGTGGCCAATCACAACAAAGGTAATTAGTCAAGTACGCAGGAGATATAGTGTACAAGCGTGCAAGCACAGGAGCACTCTCTGTTCCCTTGCTCTCATAGTCCGATGGGACGGCAATCCCTTACGACCGGACAGAGATAAGGCGCAGGATACGGGCTTAAAGGGGCATGGGGGTATCACACCACCAACTTCCTAAATCCGGGCAACTACAGAGTAATTTTTAATAAGAAAACCCAATAGCACTTTTTGTCCGACCCGGGAATCAAACCCAGGTTTGGGTAAAGTTTGGGTGTCTTCAAGGCTAAAGTACTTCTAATAAACTAGTGCGCCTCACCATCTACGATTGCATTGCTGCTTACCACCAGGTAGGATCGCAGTCAAGCACTAGTTTGTTACTTTTTGATACACATTATGAAAAAATATGTATGCGCCTTATATCATTACTTGCTAAGTTGCTAGTGTGGACATTCTGAACCGATTTATCTATTCTGTGACTGAACCAAGTTACTAGCTAATTGAAACCTTTGGTCAGCACGTTAAGTTCAGAAGGGACTACTAATTATTAAGTTCTGAAAGTAATTAAATGGTTTCGGAAAGTGCTTTTTTTCTTCGTTCTCAATTCAATGAATTTTTTATACTTGTTACCTCTGAACTCCGGTATTTAAAAACTGGATTTACTGGTCGACTAAAATATTTGTGCTAGGACTGCAGGTAAGCAGTGATGCAATCGTTGATGGTGAGGCGCACTAGTTAATTAAGAGCCTATTCACTCTAGCCTTGAAGATCATCATCATCATCATTTCGGCCTCCCCCAAGCGTCGCCACAACGAACGATCCTGTGCGTCTCTCATCCATCGGTTTCCCGCAACCTTCACCAAGTCATCAATCCACCTTGTCGAGGCCTTCCAACGCTGCGTCTTCCGCTACGCGGTTGCCACTCCAGAACCTTTCGACCCCAACGGCCATCTGTTCTGCGAACAATGTGCCCTGCCCATTGCCACTTAAGTTTGGCAATTCTTTGTGCTATTTCGGCAACTTTAGTTCTCCTTGAAGATACCTAAATTATAATTGGATGAGAAGACGGCAGCAGGTAAATTGATAGGATATAGGTAAATTCCCAGGCTGATCCCACTTTTATCAAAATTAAGTGATACTAATGGTATCCATACAGAATTGGGAAAACACCTCAAATGTTACCGCACACGGCCCTCAAAAAACGCCGTCACAAAAAACGCTAAAAGCCGTGGCCAATGGCAAAAAAACAGAACCCTTATGGATTTGTCATGTCTGTCTGTCTGTATGTCACTCACAGCCACTTTTTTGCGAAACTATAAGAACTATGCTGTTGAAACTAGATAAGTAGATGCACTCTGTGAACCGCATTAAAATTTTCACACAAAAATAGAAAAACAACAAGGCCCGCTCGTCGAACAGTTCCGGCTCAAACGCTCATTAGTGTGCGTCCACCGAGCGTAGGTATAAAAAGTGAAGTACATACATGAGATTGTCTTCTGTACCTATCTATTTTGCGGTTATGTGCAGTGTGTGAATTTTATGTAGATATCTTTTTTATCAAAGAAATAAAGTGGGTAGTTAGGGATTTTTTTTTTGTGATAGCTAATAAACAAATGACTTCTCGCGATATAGGGTGGCACGATATGACGTGTCAGACCCTACATGTGTCCCTCAGTTGCTCTTTGTACTCTTAGGTAACAGTTACTCTTTAAAACGATCCCGAAACACTAAGTAGTTAAGGTATATACAAATAAAGGCAGGTATTGTGTCTTTTGACCACAAATTATTATCCTTACCAATATTATAAAAGCGAAAGTGAGTTTGTTTGTTACGTCTTCACGCCTAAATGGCGAAACCGATTTTGATGAACTTTGGTACAGAGATAGTTGGGAACTTGGAGACGGACATAGGCTATTTTTATTGTGGGTGAGAAAAAGGGGAGAAAGAGGGAAGAAAAGGGAAGAGGAATTATATTAAAGTAAGCTTGTAAAAAAAATAAAAGTCACTATTATTAAAAATTATTACAAGTTTTATTATCTTACATTTTGAGAAACAGACAGGTTAAAATATTAACACTTTAATTAAAAACAAAACACTTTAAATACGAATGTTATCTAAGTTACTCACTAATCAGAATCTGAGTCACTTGACGGTAGTTCAGAATCCAGTCCATTATTTTCTGCCGTAGACTCTTTCATGACATTTTCAAGCTCATCCAACGAATTGTCAACAGCTGCATCTTTGAGCAAAATGGCTTCTTCTTCAGCTATAATTACTTCCCAATACTCACGGATATGATCATTAGTGGAGTCCATAATATTGTTTATTGCTGTTACCGGAGCTGGAGTTACCTGTGTCTTCAGAACTTGTGGCATATTTATTCGTAGCATATCGAAATAATGAGTCGTAGGTGTCAGCTTTACAATGCAATCAGGTAACCTCAAAACTTCGTGTCCACGCTGCTTCAAAATACTATCAACTACATACAACTTCTTAGTTATATCAGTGTACTTCTCTATCAGTTCAAATAACAACGTTTTCGGCATCTCCGGATCGTGAGGAACGCCGAAGTATTCCAGCCAGTCACACATTTCCTTTTTCAAACTATCTTCGTTTGGTAACGTCAAAAATTCTTGACAATGATATTTGTAATTATTTAAAACAATCACGCTTGGTTCTGATAAATGCTTCAACAATGATTCCATGATGAATTTAAGAAAAACTTCAGCATTGAAATCAGTTACGAACTGCTTGACTTGAACTCCATCATTGGTTACGGCGTAGATAAATCTTATCTGTGAACCAGTTTTTTTCAAGCTTTGTTTTATAGTCAAAATCTCGCCTGTAGTGTCGAAAGCAAGTTCATCAATGAAATAAATTGTCTTTTTCTGTTTTCTGTGATCTTGAAGTGATTTTAAATACGAATACCTTTCAAAAGTGACTTTAGGATTCTCAATAACAACCGATGTGCCTTTTAATATTTGTTTCCACATAAATCCGTTTTTGTGGAGGTAGTTCCTAAATTCTCCCAAATCCATATGAGCAGGGATTTTGCCGTAAAGTTTGATAAATAAATGGAAGGTGGTAGGCATTATCTTGTCATAAATGTACAAGTCCATTAACTGATGGTAAATGACGGATCTTTCTACTTCTCTGACTTTTATTTCAATAACTTCTGATTTCTCTTGTGCTAGCTTCTCAAGGAGGTCCGGTTGCAAACCGGTGAAGTCAATAGGCTTAGGTCTTCTGCCACGAACAGTTCCTGTCATTTCGTCACTTACTTTCGCAGCGATTCGGCGTAATATACGTAGGTCTTCTGGAGCGCTTTTAGGTTCATAATAGGTAAATTCCATGTTCCTTCTACTGGGACCGGGCGTGGGGTCCGCCATTTTGATTTGACGCTACACGAACACTCGAAATAAAATGTCGAATACGTCCGCCCATTCAAAGGCGCGCGGTGTAACTGAGGGGTGGAGGGGAGGAAGACCGTTGCCCGAACTAGTCGTCGGCGAGCAATGTGACTACGTAGCGCGCGAAACCGAGTGTGTGTGAAAGAGATAGGATATATTCGACTTCTGAGTATACGTCAACTAAGAGCCCAAGGCCATTATTAGTGTGCGCTATTATTCTATGACTTTAATATATCAATGCTTTTTTTAAATTATTATATTATTATTACTTAACAACGGTGAGTGAGAAGTTGAGTAAACTACTATAAAATAATAGTTATATAAAAGATAAAATATTATGTTCACAAAATAAATCGTGGTTATTATGCAGTAGCTAATTTGTAAATACAAATAAATAACACAAGCAATTAGTTTAAAACCGATTAAATGTTCAACAAATTCAAATAAAACTCCAACATAATTACAAAAGCAATAAATATATTAATACTAAGAGCCATTTTGCAGTAAATCGCCATTATTTTAACTAAGACTACACAAAATTATCATTTCCCGTTTGTTTGTTTAGTAGAAATATTGTTCAAAGCGATAGGGCCCCGAGCCACGAGCAAATGACTCACATTTGTTAAATGTAATAAGACCTTAGAGATAATAGATTATAGATTACTTCAATTAATAATTGCCGTGCCTTCGGGCAGCTGAGATTCAGCAGCGGCGTAAAAATATTTATATAAGTAACAATAACAATAATTCACAATTCTTGTTGTTTACCAAACACGTTCTGGACAAATTACCTAAACAACATCTCATAATCATAATGTAAAAACTTAAAAACGATTCATTTTATTTTATCAATAAAAATATATTTAAACTGTTTTTGGTTCTACGCTTAATTAACCAAACATAAATCATTACTTTTTTTACAAACTGACACATTTATCATCATTTGTTTGACACTTCATACGAGTCCGAAATTTATTTAGTCTTCAACAGTCAATAATATACGTTTTTAGATTATTAAGAATCACCTTTTAGACTTAATCCTTAGACATAATAAAAAAACCTATAAATATTAGAATTATGTTTTTCTGTCGATGACTTATCAAAGAGTGCACATTAAATTCGCGAGCTATTCACGTCCGTGACCTGCGGGGGTGTTGGCGGGGATCGGGAGGCGGGGACTGGATCGTGTAACTTCGGCTGACTTCGTGCGCTCGATCCCGACGCGACCGGTAAACATGCGTTCGGGTATCTTCGGGGCGACCGACCGATTACGGGCGTTGCGCTTGCTCATTGAGTTTGTTATCTTGAGTCTGATAGATAGATAAATTATCTAGAAGCTAGAACGGGCGACGAGATTTTTTAACAAACTATGTAGCGATTAATTTTAAATCAAAAAAGTACTTAAATAAGTATTTACCTAATATTTAATTTTAAGGAAATAAACAGGCAGGTTTTTTTATTATTTATTGTACAATAGTACATTGTTACACTAGGGTGAAAGTTAACCCCGAGGTAAGCGCTGTGCTTTTCATTACGAATACAAAAAGATAGACCTAGTTTTTTTTTAAATAATTTGACAGCTGTTAGTTGAAAGTAAAACTCCCTAGGGATAATAAGTGTGATACTTTTCAGCCCGCTCCTCAGGCAACTTCAGACCTACTTTCAGAGTATGAGTAATGAAAAATAACTTTTTTGTCCTTAGAAAGTGTTTTTTTTACACTTATATGTACCTAAATGTAATTTTTTAACACTTCAAAGTATTTGTTTCTTTCCAAATGTGTATATACACATTTGGAAAGAAAAAAAATTGCTGCTTGCTAGGTCACATTTAAAGTTTTGATATGCATAACTCGATAAAATGAAAACGGCTGTTTTTTTTTTTTGATAATATTCAAAATATCTATCACATTTGTAGACTAAAGCTAATAATAAAAATTTAAAAAATACATTATATTCCCAAAACACAAAATTGGTGCTTTGAAATCGCACGACGGGGTCGCGGCAGATCAAGAAGATAGCGGGACGATTTCGATATCTTAGTCTTAGGAATTTGCAAGAAGTG